>JALMQS010000063.1:3210004-3810004 GCA_024734495.1 Forficula auricularia | reverse complement strand
TTATTCGTTTGTTTAATATCTAATGAATATTCATCTATTTGATGAATTATTCGCACGAGCCACGAGGCCTTGTCTTGCTTGTGCAAGGAAGAAGGATAGAAAACGGCTAACGAAGGTAATCAAAAATGCAGCTTGAAAGAGAGAAAAAATTGCCTATCTGATGGAGGTTTCTCCAATATTCTAAAATGTAACAAATAAAAGCTATCCTCCCCCTTTCTCTTTGAAATCTATTAATTATTGTTCCCTTAAAAAAACAACGGAAAAAGTTGTTATATCCAGGCCAAGGTCGTAGACTTCCAAAGGGGATTTGATTGCCATTCCAAAGTCGATCCAATAAAAGACTGCACTCATGACTCATGAGTCATGCGAAGATTTTGCGAATTTTTCTAGATTACACACTATAAGCTTGAATGAAAAAATTTATTTTGCATACTTCTCATACGATTAGCCATATATACGATATTTTTAAAATCTCCTAAGAATTAATATTTTTTTTTAATTTCTAAATTATAATTAAAGTACAAAAATCATTTAAAATGTTTAAGTCATTTCTTGCAGAATTTTTTTAGAAGTCGCCTTTTAAATATTATTAAATAATGTCCAAATCCCTATTAATTATAAAATTGTTTCAATGATGTATTTGAGTGGAGAAATCTTGAATTTTTTTCGAAAAATTTCAAATCTCATAATCCAGTTAAAAGATAAAAAAACATTTTGTTTTGTTCGTATATAGGTACTAAATTTTTCGCTATAAAAATAGTGTAAAAAAACAATTTGATTTAATACTAGTATTATATATAAATTAAATTGAATTTTATGTAATTAGTGAATATATTTAACGATAATTTCCACATTAGCTCTAGGGGTGAAATTTCTGTCTAAGAAGAGCCTAGGGGAGATTAATAATATTCAGTTTCGAGAAATAAAATAAAATATTTTTGAAAAGTATCGAATTCTTAAAAAATTCTGATATTTTTTTGTTAAACTATAATGTACTTATCGTAACATTTTTTTAAACTCATTTTTTTATTTTTTTTATCCACAATATTTAATACTACTATATCATTAGCAGCTCAAAGACACCATAGTTCTCTGTTTGGTTGATCTCTCAAATGTGTTGTATATTTTCATTTGATTTAAATTAAAGATTGTACAATTAATCGAGGCGTTCACCTCATATCTAATACCCCTAAACACAACACGGAAATACTCCTGAATAACCAGCATGACCATTTGACTTATAACTTATAACACTTATAAGCTTCTTTTTCACGAAAGGGAATTTTATCAAAAGATCGGATGGTCTCTCTACCTTGAGTAAATATTCTTACACAGCAATGGAGACCCTCTTAATATATTTCATGTATTCTTAAAAAATCTAAAAACATTTAGGTGTTTCCAATGAAAAAGTGAATTTGAGGACATATCAATATTTTCATTTTCATTGATAGGTAAAAACAAAAAACGACCTAATAGTGTCTAAGCCAATACAATTTTTTTAAAAAGATATAAAAACGATCATACCTCTCAAATACTTAAGGTATCAAATTCATAATTACTCTTTGTTTATAAGTTGAATAAACACGATAATCCATAATTTATTCACAATTTTAAGTTGGGTGGTTTCGAAATTAATCAAATATGAAAATCATCCAATAATGCCTATTTTGATGCCGCCCTTACACAGTCATTTAAAAATAATTAAATTTAAAAAAAAAATTATTCAGCTTAATGAGATATTTTTAATGAAATTCCACACAACGGGATCAAAAATATTTATTATTTTCAAATCCACAAAAATTCGACACTCTTCAAAATAAGAATCAAATTAAAATTTTAATATGATTTTTATCTAGGGAGAAATTAATACATAAAATTTGGATCTTATTTACTACGATCTATAATGGTCTGACACGCACACACCTACAGACAGACATTGTAAGGACACTAATAGGGTCTCGTTTCACGTTTTACGGAACTTTTTATAATTGAACTAAATCGTTAGCTTAATATTCCAAAACGTCAAGAAATAATTTTTAATTTTCTAGTATTACTCTATTTGCTTATACATATTTATGATTTTTTCAGTTGAATTTGTATTGATGTGAAAATGGCTTCATATTCAGTCCTATTTTTTCTAACAAATCTAGTTAATTTTGTTTACATGTTTTTAATCTTGGATTCAACGATTCAAATAACAATTAACTCATTATGATTTTTATACAAAAAGATAATTAAGTAGTGAATTAAGAACTTGGATCCAAAAGTGAATTTCTTTTACTCCTTAGAAACTGTACTATTCCTCTTTATCTATCATATCGAATTCCCTTTTCCGAAACTTGGAGTTCTAGCTCATCAAAAAGTTCTAGAGAAATAAATAAGAAGAAATAATTAATTATCTAATATTTTTTTTAACTTTTATAATCAATGTTTGATTGAATAAATACATTTAATTTCAATTTATATTAATGAATTAAATATGTACTTACTTACAAAGTTAAAATACTGTCCCATTTTTTTGCGTCCAAAAAAGAGTCTCATCAACCAATTTAAAAAACAAATTAATTAAAAATCGATTTAGATACATAAAATAATAATAATAAAACGTTAATAAAATGTTTGACATAATTATCTATATTGATTCAAATTTTCCAGATCATTTTAAATGCAAAAACAACTCATAATAGGTACATAGTATAGTAAAGTATTTGCAGATTTTTACGTATCTATTGAGTCAAAAAATGTCATTTTTTATATGTTTTTTTTTATTTATATCTTGTGTCTATCTATTCGTGGTTCAATTTTGTTTCTACTCTAACTCAAAAAATCTAATAAGAAATAGAATTTCACAAGTAATTTTTTATTTAAAATTTCGATGTTGAAATTAATAGTTGATTAGAATTTGATTGAAAGATTATCACGCATACATGATCTTTGGTCTACATTTTTCAAAAAATTATTAATATTTCTTAAAATTTCTACCATGTTTACTGTATGAGTCTTTTTTATAAACTTTAAATGTTTTAAGTTAAAGATTTACATTTTTTCAATCCCTTTTTGACAATTTTGAAAAACTATAAAGTACATGGTAAAAAATCTATTAATAAAAAAATAAAAATCGGAAATTTCTAATATTAGTCAAATCCTTAGACTTAGAGCGTATTCAAAATTTCATAAATATATCAGAAACATATCAGAAAATCACTAACAAAAATAGAGGAGATATTTTACAAAAACTTTTTCTTCGAACTCGGGGGGGGGGGGGGGGGGCTTAAGATCTGAAAGAATATTTCAAATACAGTAGAATTCTGATATATCGTATATCCCGATAAATTGTAAGAAAGTGCTGATCCCTTGGAAAATCTCGTTAATTCATATAAAACGATGCATTTTAGTCCGATCGGTATTTTTTCCTCTCAAAGATCGACAAAACGTCTCATAATTCGTATTTTTCCGTGTTTTGAGAAAATTTCGTTAATTCGTATAAAACCAATCCCCTCGGTATAAGGTATTTTTGAAATAAAATAAAAATCAATTAAAACTTTCGATATATCGTATTTTTAATTTTTACCCTCGATATATCATAATCTTGATAGAGCGAACATGTCGATATATCGTACTTATCCTTTGTCCCCTTGAAGATACGATGTATCGGGATTCGACTATATATTTTTCTAATAGAAATACAAATATATTTAAATGAATACGGGGTAGCCACCAGAAACTTGCTTAAATCACGTCAGATTTTACCGAAACTGGAGGGTGAAGTTCTTTTAAGATGACATAATTTAAAATTAAAATTATTTAAAAACAAGTTGACTTGTTATGATGTGGCCATCCACTTGACTTTAACATACAACCTGGCCCCTAAAATTATTTATAATCATGTAGGGGGGGTTAGTTTTTGCATTTTTATACTTCTGGTGTCCCACTGATTATGTATACAAAATTTGGTTGAGTTTGGTAAATGGCCAAGATTTTCATTTTTTGACCCTTCATCATGCACCAAAATCTAATCAGCTCGTAATCCCAACGGTCCAAAACTACGTGTGAAATTTGGTTTCGATATTCACACTAGTTTTTGAGCTAGCTCGTCCACAAAAATTTGGTAACGCACTAGACAACCAGACAACCAGACTAACAGACATTTTGACAAAACAATTATTATCTCGAAAAATATAATTTTTTCGATGTTCACTTATTAGAGCTTTTTTTGTAGAGCGAAATGCCATGGTTTCGCTCAATTTTTTTAACCAAAATAGTTTCAGCCGTTTTTGAGATATTTCGAAAAAAAGAAGGAAAAAACTTTTTTCATGCACGATTACAATACTTGACCATACCCTGTATGGTAAAGTAAAAAAAGGTCATGTAAGTATATTTGATTGGGAATTCCCAGATAATTTCTTGCCACTAGTTTAGAATCATTTTTTATATCCAGTTTCCCAAGTGGTTTATTAATCACTTTATCCTAATGACTCTCCGGCTTATACTTGTATTGTATCTATTCTTACTTAATAAATCCATTAACATATTAGAGTTTCTTAAAAACAAAACAAAACTGATGGGGAAATATAGGCTAGGATTTATCCCTCCCTATTGTAAATCCCTGATAGTTTTCTTATCAGTGGAGGTAAATCTCAAGAGCCGTTGATGCGTTGCGTGTGTTGCGTTTTGCGAGCCCCTTCCCTTAGTCTTGGCCCCCCTTCAGCCCACGACCTCCTCGACAGCCGCCTTTTAAAGCCCAAGAAAAAGCGAAAGTTCTCCAGTTTTGCTCTTGATTCTTTTCAATCCCAAGTGCCAAAATTTTGCTCGCGAAATGTTTTTTGTCAATCAACTATTATGTAATTATTATTTTTTTAATTTAGATTTTTAAATTGATCAAACGTCTTTTTTATTCTTTTTATAATTCAACTCATCCTTTATCCTTAAGTTCTATTCGTGATATAAATTTGTTCTTTCTTTTGGTGTTTAGTCTCGTGTTTGCTGTTTACATGGATTTCAACAACATTTGCTGTTAAGGATGAGTCTAAATGGATTTGGAGTAAAAATAATAAACAAAGTGAGTGTGTATGGATCCTGTATTTTTTATTTTACTTCAATTTAAATAAAGTATTTGCTTCAACAAATCAGAGATTTTGTTTTAAATGTATAGTACAGTGTTTTAAACAGTATCTTTGTTAAACAAAAATTAGTATTTTCTTGAAATTTCTTCAGGTTTCGGAGATTTAAGGTATATAGGTTTGATTACCAGAAATGGTACATTTAGATTTTTTTAAAGGGAGACCAAGATTCTTCGATTTAATTTGATATTTAATGTACTAATGTAAGTACACCTAATTAATAAAGTGAAGGGAATAAATAAATCAAGTAAATATCCAGGGGGAGTCTAGGGCCCACTGCCCTAAAATTTATTTGTAGGTCTATAAATTAAGTTTATATGCACGGATGTTAAATTTATGCCCTTAACCTAACTGAACAGTTTTGCATATTTATTCTTTTGGACCTTACGGGACTCTTGATGCACATAACCCGAAATTGGAAAGGGGGTCATAAAGTTCTAGGCATTAGGTTTAATCTGTATCAAATATGGTATATTTAAACTTTAGGAGACTTCGTGACTATTGGTTCTTAAATCAAATACCAAAAATGAAGTGGGGGGGGGGCGAAAAATTAAAATTCTTTGTCCGATATGGATGAAATTTTCTATAGTTACCTTTTAAGACCCGATGAAACTATAGGTGTTTATGCAAATAACCTTCCGAAAATATGAATATATGCGGAAAGTGTACCAAATCTTGAAAGTTCTTTCTATTTTGCTCCAGGTTATGATTGTATTTTGTAGTCACTAAATTAATTGAATTAAAATGACCTTTAAATTTTCTTCATTTTTTTAAATTATAAGAAAAACATGTTTTAAATGGGTTACAGAATTAAATAATAATTAAAAATAAAAAAATAGTATACACAAAATTTAATATATTATAGAGTTTACCCCAGCTTGCACTTGAACTTATCCTAAGAGTAAGAGTTGAATGTTTAAATACTAATAAAAATCACACATGGAAAATGGATATAAATATATATTTTTAAGTGTCTTTCCTTTGGTATTGATAAGCCATCGGTACAGTATTTTTGACATCTTCAGGGATTGATTACTCCTAAAACGACTGAGTTCGCCGAGTAAGAAATTCACTTTGGGGATTCCTATGTGCTGATCACACAGTATGGTGTTCACCAGTTCTCAGACTATATTTTCTTTTGGAGAGACGGCGGGGTAGAATTTCAATGGAGAATTGATCGAAGGCAGCCCAAGAATAATAAAAAATAAAATTCCCATCAAGAAATTTATTGCAACTTCACTTATATCCTCTTAAAAAACCGAAGTTCCGGAGATTCTTCCCTACTTCTTCAGAGTTTAAAAGTGTCAACGAAGGAAACATACAGTAAACTTTCTTCTTCTCTCCTTCAACAGTGCTCGAATATTGCCCTTCCGCGCCAGAATCATCATTTTATTTTAATTATCTTCAAAATAGAAGTTTCCTTCGTTGATCCTTTGAAACCCTGAAAAAGGAGGGAAGATTCTCTGGAACGTCGGTTTTTACTTTACCATACAGGGTATGGTCAAGTATTGTAATCGTGCATGAAAAAAGTGTTTTTTTTTTCTTGAAATATCTCAAAAACGGCTGAAACTATTTTGATTAAAAAAATTGAGCAAAACCATAGCATTTCGCTCTACAAAAAAGCTCTGATAAGTGAACATCGAAAAAATTATATTTGTTGAGATAATAATTGTGTTGTCAAAATGTCTGTTAGTCTGGTTGTCTGGTTGTCCGTCTATTAGTCTGTGCGTTACCAAATTTTGTGGACGAGCTAGCACAAAATCTAGTGGGAATATCAAAACCAAATTTCACACGTAGTCTTGGTCCATTGAGATTAAGAGCTGATTAGATTTTGGTGCATATTGACCCAAAATTAAGGGGTGGAGGGTGGGGGTTAAAAATTAAAATCTAGGCCATTTGAGCAAACTCAACCAAATTTTGTATACATAATCAGTGGGACCCCAGAAGTCTAAAAATGCAAAAACTAACCCCCTCCCCTACATGATTATAAATAATTTTATTAAATATTAAATATAAGTGAGGGTCCAGGTTGTATGGTAAAGTCAAGTGGATGGCCACATCAGAACACGTCAGCTTATTTAAGAGAATGAAAGTGAAGTTGCAATAAATATATTTTATTCAGGATTTTTTTTCATTATCCTTGGGCTGCCTTCCATCAATTCTTCATATATTTTTTATTAAGTATAGAACTTGACGATCTTTATTATAGTATAATTCATGAATAGGAAAAGAGAACAAAAACAATTAATATATAAATTAATAATAAAATCAATTTTTCTTTAATAATAATCATTTTAAATAATAATAATTATGAGAGATTTCCATTTGCAAATTTTTGTCAATGGATAACATCTAATTATAAAGATATTATTGAAATAGATGTCCTCGATTAAAAAGAAATCACTATACTTGGACAAGCACTTTTGGGATTTCAAATAACTTTGACAAATCTATTAATCGAATACAAAACCAGAAAGAATCTTATGCAATCATTTCTACAAGTTATAGAATAAAAAATGTTAAAATATTGTGAATGAGGCCAATAAGTAATTGGATTGTGATAGAGGAATTGCCATTAAATTCGAAATAATAAGGACATCATTCTATTCTATTGATATTCTATAGCAGGGTTTTTCTATTTTTTATTCGGAATGTCAGTTAAATGTCTAGAAAAATGAAAAATTGATCTAAATTTCACCAAATTTTAGTATTAGCTTTTTTTACAATATTTCGAATCAAATTAAGTGACTATTTAATTAAATATATTTAACGCCATTAAGCCTCTTCGTCAAAGTATATTTGCTTTCCATTATAATTTTCCTGGAGAAATTTTTCACAGGGGTGGTTTCCCGTTGTCTTGTGAGGCTCCTTGCATTTTTGACGACGATAAAAATTGTTCTGACTCCGAGTTAACTAGATCCACAGTAAACCGCCCATTATATTTAATAAATTGTATTTATTTATTCCAATTCACTTAGAGACCAGACCGCCTATCTACGCCACCAAGCTAAAAATGACACCAACTCGCCTGCCGTACAGGCAACCAGCAGTCCACAAGACCTAGAGTTCCGCCCCACAAGTGCTTGCTTTCAGCCAAAAATTGACCTGGGTGATCCTTTTGGATTGCACCATTTATGGAAAAATCAGAAATTTAATTATAATTTTTTAGTGTTTATTTTGTTTATTTAATTCTGAACCATCTTCGGACGATAATAAGTTAAATCCTAACATCTAAACAGAAATAATCATTTAGATCATCAATATGAACACAGAGCAAATTGTTCTACGTGATGTTGAATATGAAAATGTTTGATTGGTTAATAATTATAAGTAAATTTTGATATTAAGTAATAGTTATTTGTTGAAGGTTTTCTTTATAAGAAGAATTCTCATGAAAACGTCGAAATAAATTGTCTCGTCAGTTGATTCGTAGTGAATGAAGGTGAAGAAGGAGGAGTAGGAAATCAAATCAAGTTCATTGTTTTGAAATGATTTTTCATCCTGTTTCCTTTAATTGTTTTTTCTAAAGCGGACGCTGTGATCACCGGTTCGGCTTCACCTCGATTAGCTTTAGAGAATGATCGGGCACCCGAAGGACGGCCTCTGTTCTTGCCAGCAAACGAACCCTCGCCCTACCGACCTGGGATTTCTCTGCCACCACCTCCACCACGAGGACAATCCTACAGGTATTTTTATAAATGAACTAGCTGCAAGGCCCTCTTGCTAGCCCAGGGGCACGCCCCCTGGACCCCCAAACCACGAACCCAACTCTTATACCCCCCCCCCGAACCCCCACCCAGCACCTCCTACCCCCGCACCATGCACCCGTGCCCAACCACCGCCACAGCCCCACACCCCAGCCCCCGCACCACCCCACTACGCCTCTGGACCCTCACCTGAATCCTGACCACCTGTATCGGTTTTCATTAAATCAACTAATCCATTTCAAGATATTGAAAATTTAAAATATACGAAACTTTAACGTTAGCAAATTTAAAAGAATATGAAAAAAATATTCCAGATTTCCTATTTAAATCATTTCAGCTAAATCTTGTGGAAAATACTTTGGCATATAAGTTGAAAATTGAACGAGCTAATGGTACTCGACGCCTGACTTACATTTAAAATATAAAAATTCGCATAACAAATCTAGATCAAGAAGAAGCTAAAGTGAAGATAGACTATCCATGTATCCACTGTTTAAATATCAATTTATAAAAAATCTAATATTAAATTTGAAAAATAACCAAAAATTCTATGATTCGGTTATCGAGAAATTTTGCAAAAAGTAACGAAGAATAAAGTAAAATTAAAAATAAATTGACACGTTCTGATGTGGCCATCCACTTGACTTTACCATACACTTCTGATTGAGTTTGGTACAAGGGCATAGATTTTAATTTTTTGACCCTACAACCGCCCACCCATTTTGGGCGGTTTGTTTTTGCATTTTTAGTGTTCTGGGAGACCACTGATTATGTATACAAAATATGGTTGAGTTTGCTCAAATAGCCTAGATTATTATTTTTGAGCCCCCTCCCTAATTTTTGACACCAGAAAAATAAAATATTTTCTTTATTATAGGTTCATTTTATAGTATATTTCATTTTTCTTGTTTTTTTTTAGTTTGAAAATAATATAATTTTAAATTTTAACCTGCCCCCCTCCCCTTAATTTTGGGTCGATATGCACCAAAATCTAATCAGCTCTTAATCTCAATGCACCAAAACTACGTGTGAAATTTGGTTTTGATATTCACACTAGTTTTTGAGCTAGCTCGTCCACAAAATTTGGTAACGCACGTACTAACAGACTAACAAGACATTTCTAACAAAACAGTAATTATCTCGAAAAATATAATTTTTTCGATGTTCACTTATTAGAGCTTTCTTGTAGACCAAAATGCCATGGTTTCGCCGAATTTTTTTTATCAAAATTGTTTAAGCTGTTTTTGAGATATTTCGAAAAAAAGAAGCAAAAAAACCCTTTTTTCATCTACGATTACAATACTTGACTATACTGTGTTTGGTAAAGTAAAAATGAAGGCTTCTTTTTGGACAGTATCCCCTGGTTGAAATATCCCCGTCCACCACTGATATAATTATTTAAATCGTTTTGTTTCTAAAAAGAGGTTCCCAATAATTTTTATATGTAAGTACCTTTAAATAATATCCAGTATATTTTGTTTAGTTTTAGAAAAAAATTAACAAAAAATAAGATTGTGCAAAATTATATAATAAGGAAAAATAGGCCATAATCCTATGAATATTTATAGACCTTTATAAATAACTCTAATCTTTCATCTTTAGACATTATTTAATAAGGAAAGGAAGAAGAGGATACCTTCCTCATCCCTTATAGATATACTAATTAGTAATACAATATAGAGGTAAGAAGTTAAGAAATGGTTTATGGTCATCTCAAGGTAACTCTGGCCAGAATAGATAATCAACTATTCAAAATTCTACACCAAAGCTTTCTCTTACCCATATACAAAAATGGAGAGAATAATAAAAACATTAGTATTTACTTATCAGATTTCATGTAATTTATTATGATTTCGTAATTACCAATAATATTGAACAAGGTTTTTCGCGAGTACAGAATTGTTAAATTCATAAGAATAAATTAAAGGATGTGATGAAATTTGAGACATTATTCGAAAATTTTGCCTTAAACTCAATTTAATACAAATATTATACTCGAATAATTCATATATGTAGTTTTAAGTACTAATGGGATTAACTTATTTCTAAAAGAATATAAAGGATTCAGACTTCCTTTGGAAATAAGCTAGTTTAATTATTAAATTGAAAGTTTTTTTGCCGAGAGTAGCAGAATTTTTATATATTGAAGGAGACAATAAAAGAGTGTGTCTTCTGCTGGAATTATAATTTTTTATTTATTTATAACGAGACTATAGTTTCGAGGGCTTTGCCCATCTTCCTCAGTCTATTATAATGGATTCACAGGAATTAATTTATTATATATTAATTCATAAATTAATTCCTGTGAATCCATTGTAATAGGCTGATGAAGAGGGCAAAGCCCTCGAAACTATAGTCTCGTTATAAATAAATAAAATTTATAATTCCAGCAGAAGACACACTCTTTTATTGTCTCCTTCAAGTTTAATTATTGCTTAAAACTAAGGATGTCACGGAGTCCGAAATGTCGGAACTTCCGATTGATTTTACATCTCCGACTCCGACTTCGGCTCGGATAATTTTGAATCGTTGGTTGTATCAAAGATCGAAAGCGCGCACCTACAAGTTTTGACTTGTCGGTCGGGGAATTCCCTCACGCCAAGCATATTTTTCTATTGTTGCATGTTACTTACGTATGTGTATTATTATTTTATATTTGGCTGATTAAAGAGACTGGTTATTGAATTATATCTCTATTATTTCATTAGGCCTGTCCTAAACAATTAGTTAAATACGTCCCTCTTCTACATCGACTCCGACTCAGACTCCGGCTCCGATAAAACAAATTTAAATTCTCCGGGTCCGACTCCTCTGTAACATCCCTACTTAAAACTATATTAATTATTCATTATAATATTTTTATTAAACTAGAGTTAAGGACTAAGACTTCGAAACTATAATCACATTAGAAATGTATGATATTAATGAGAATCTTCAAATGTATATTAAATATCAGCTTTCTAATGAAAATGGAGTCGAAAATAGACCAAAATGGCAATTATTTTTTCGGAAAAGTTGAAATCTAGTTCCAGATTCAAAATTTAAAATTACAACTTTTATTTTTCAAAAACTTCACAGTAGATTTTCAGATTTTTTATTTTAGAGAAAAAAAATTATCAGGCCGAATTGTTGTGTGTTTTCCAGTATCTACATAATAAATTGGAATTTTATGACTTCATGGCTTTATATTGGCCCACAGATTGGACAGTCCTGGTTTAAATCGAATGGGATTAAAGAAGAATATGAGGAATGATAATTTATTTTTTAAAAGGGCACGGATATAATAATCCCTGACTATCAATTATCTATTGACATATATGAACGTGCAAAGATCTAAAAGACAAGTCCTGACAAGTTTTTGTTCAGGAGAGAAATTATCAATTAATTGTGATTGTTATAGAAAATCCCAATTCCTTGTCTCCTTGTATTAGAATGATAACTATAGACTTGATTAGTGTCGTAGTACATAAATTACTGAAATAATAAATATTTTAGAAATGAAAATATGAGAAGATGAAGAATTTTTAAATATTCGAAACTTCATTTTTTTATCTTAGGTAGGTATATATAGTTGAGCTTATAATTTTGCTTTTAGTGAATTTGATTCTTGATAAAAGCTTCACGTATTGTACAAATGTACATTCATATTTCGAAAAAGGGAATAAATATATCTCTACATATAAATCTCAATGTTTTAAGGAAGTTTATGATTTTATGTTGGGCCGCATGCGGCCCGAGGGCTACGGATTAGACATCCCTGGTGGTGGAGTTATATTGATAGTTCTATTTTTTAACCTCTCCTCCCACAATTTCGAACCACAATGACTCTCTTTTTAATTAAACGTCTCTTTTAATAATAAATTCCATTTTCTTGTTTGTTTTTTTAGTTTTAAAATTTTATAATTTTTAAGAGCTCCCCCTCCCTTAATTTTTGGTTCAATTTCAACCAAAATCTAATCAGCTCTTAATCTCAATATAAAGAATCTACATGTGAAATTTCGTTTTGAAATTCACACCAGTTTTTGAGCTAGAGCATACAGAAAATTTGGTAACTGTTACTGACATTTTGACAAAATAATTAATATCTCGTAAAATATAATTTTTTCGATGTTCACTTATTGAAGCTTTTTTGTACAGCAAAACATCATGGCCTGGCTCAATTTTTTTAATCAATCTAATTTCAGTCTTTTTTAATATATTTTGAAAAAACGAATCTTAGTAAATTGAATTTTTATTAATTCTGAAAATGAATGGTGAAATATTTTTTTTGTATATTTTTTTCTTTTTTTATTTATTTATTTTTTCTAAACTAACTTCATAGACCTCCTGCTCCTGTACTTGAGCCTTCTTTCGGCTCAGAACCTTTTCGTCCACCTGTTTACCGACCTACAACTCAAGGTTTTGGAGGAGGAAACCGATATCCTGAGCGTCCATTTTCACCAACCGTATCTCCATTACGGTGAGAGTTTCTTTTCATTTAGTTATTTATGGTTACTGGAAAAACTCCAATGCTGAGCTATAAATGAATTAATTATTGCTGAATGTTTTTTTCCAGGCCACCCAGCAAAGGAGTGTTGACAGGTCCCGTTCCATCTTGGGAGCAAGATCGCGAAAATCCCAACCGATACAACGCCTTTGATACTTGCAAATGTGTTTATGGCCTGAATTGCAAATCACCAGGCATCAAATTTGTAATTTTGAAATTTTTTCAAATTAATTATATAGAAATATATTCATTTTTAAATCTACTTATTTTTTTAGGGTCACTGTGATGTCGATAAGCAATATTGTTGTTTTAATGAAAAAAATGAGGCCCGATATGAAGGACATCAGCCTGGAAGACCTTCCCGAGGTCCTTACGATGGTGCTATTCTTGTCGGTCCCGGCGGACCCACAGGTTAGATCATAAGTTAATGTTTTTAGTGTGCTTAAATGGTGGTATCAAATTCGATTTAGTTCAAAGATATAGTGTATACACCGTGTAAATCTGATCTTTCACGGTAATAAATTACATATCCATAGAAATAAGTTCTGGTGCTCAAAGCTTAAAAGAATTAAAATTTTTAATTATGCCTATTCAATACCAAATTAAAATTCTAATATGGTGTTTTTTTATGTTTATAGTATGAGTTACCTATTTAAATTGATCTAGCTAAATATTATTTATTGTATTTAATACGTTTATATCAAAAAAAGCTTTAAAGGTTAGCATGCAGTAAAACTATATATTTCCAGAATTTAGAGCTGGGTATATAATCGAAAAAGAACAGCCAAAAACAATGGGTTAATTGAAAGTAATGGAAGGCAGTCCAGAGGTAGTGAGGAAAGAAAAATTAACATATAAAATAAGGTGTAATTTATTGGAATCCTTCCTCCTTTCTTTCAAACCGACGTTTCGGAGGATTTTTCCCTCCTTCTTCAGGGTTTCAAAGGGTCAATGAATGAAACAAATAAAAGGGAAAAATCCTCCGAAACGTCGGTTTGAAAGGAAAGGAGGAAGGATTCCAATAAATTACACCTTATTTTATATATGTTAATGCCTTCCATTACTTTCAATTAAAATTTCTACCAGTCCGTCTCTCTCCAGAGAAAATTTCGTTGCAAAAACAATGGATTAATTTGAAGAATATGTTCCACAATTTACTAATAGATAATATTACAGAAAATTTTCTTCAAAGTAGTCAATTAAAAGAACAACTAGCTTCTGGTGCTCAAATTATATGGGATTTCTAAATAGATAAATTAAACAAGTGAAAATTGATAATAATTGAAAAACTTTCATTCATCGTAATTAGACATTATATGTACTGTATATTCAATTCGCTGTTAAATGGTTCAAAACTTATTCTAAAAATCTTTATAATTCGTTTAAAAATGGTACTTCAACCAAAACTAAACTCTCATTATTAATAAAAATAAATGGGGCTCAGGATAGGCTAGGTGGTAGCGTGTCAGCCTGCTAACCAAGAGGACCCGGGTTCGAATCCGGCTCGAAGCATCCGGCTAAAATCTGACCCCGGGGTAGAGACAAATTTATAAAAATATAATAAATAGTATCGTAAATTGGCTTATGACTAGAAAGGCCGAAAAGCCAAAATAAATAAATAAATAAAAACAAACAAAGTGCATTAAAGGGGTATCCGAGAATCTAGGTCAGTGGTTCTTAACCTATGGGTCGCGACCCAAAATTGGGTCGCAAAGCATTTTCTTTGGGTCGCGGATAGTCGTTAATCAAATATTTTACTTATTATAAGTTGGAAAATATATTTTGATTTATTCAATACCTATTATAAAAAATGAAAATATGAAAAACACGCTCTTTTTCATTAAATTTTCATTAGATCGAAAAGTACCTTTAGTTATTCTTAATTGTTACAAAATAATATTATATGTGAGTTAAAAAAAGTAATCATTGAAAATTGAAGAAAATTTCTCAAGTATCGTCTAAAAAAGGTAACTAAATTTTTCTTTTTTTGATGGGAGGGAGGGGGGGGTCGCGACATGAACATATTTCTCAAATTTGGGTCGCAGCTTTAAAAGGTTGAGAACCACTGATCTAGGTAGATCAATCACACTTCCGGCTCGGAAGGGCTCAAAAATGAGAAATGTTTTTTCGAAACACAAATTTCAGAAATCTTATAAAACCAGGTTGGAGAGACTTTCACTTACTTTCTTACTTAAAAGAATTTATAAATTAGACCCGAAATTTTCCTTCAAATGTTTTTTTTTTTTTAGAAATATTTGAATTTCATAATCTCAAAAACAAGATTAAATAAGCTGAAATTTCGCAAGAAAGAAAACTTAATTAAATGACATTTTTTATTTATGGTGATTGGGGGGTCAGATAGGCTAGTCGGAAGCGTATCATCCTGCTAACCAAGTGGACCCGGGTTCGAATCCGACTCGAGGCATTCGGCTAAAATCTGGCCCCCGGGGTAGAGACAAAATTTTAAAAATATTTAGTATCGTAAATTGGCTTATGGTTAGAAAGGCCGAAAAGCCAAAAAAAAAAAATTATGGTGATTGTTATTTTTATTGATATCCACCCCCCCCCCCCCTCTTCCCAAAAAAATTAAATATATAAATAAAAATAAAATTTTAAAATCTCAGATAAAAAATCATTTTCTTAAATCTTCTCAGTGATTGATATGTATTCTTCTTTAAGTGCCATATCAGGTCTCCCTGACGTTTTGGCACCTCTCCACATATACCTGTGCTGAGTGTGTTTAGCTGTTTTACAAAGGTATACAGGACCTACTTTTTAACACGGGTTCCGAACGGCTAGTTTGGAGAAGTTGGCAATTTTAATCTTGGTAGTTTGCCATTGCTTTCCAAGAGAAGGCGACTGCAAATATCTGCCGAGACTCAGTCTCGAACCAGCATACTTCAGAACAGCGGCCAGACACTCTGACCACTGATCCACAGTCGCCTCTGATATGTATTATATGTATTAAATTTTGAGCTTCCATAGAGCTGTGCAGCAAAAAATATGTTTTCTGTAATTTATATGAATTTTGACGTCATTTTGATTACAGGCGGGTGACGTGCGTAAATTATAGTAATTGATTCTCCCTAAAATGATATTTTAGCTAAATCTTTAATCCTGATAGTCAGATATTTATAAATATTTTTAATTTTATTGGTTGTAATAATTTTTGTTTGTTTAGGTGTGATCGGACGGCCGCGGCCGCATCCTTTGGATTCCTACGCGAGGTCCAAACAATAACAACAGTTTTTCTGCAATTCTTTTCTGTTCTTTTTCTATTTATTTTCACTCAAATGAAACCATTATTTCCTTCAACTTACCGATAGTGGTGATAACGATGATGCTGTAGAAGAGGGCTCCAGTGAATGTCCACTGTTGGGTTTCGAGCGATTCACTTCCATCCCAGCCTCGAGACTTGATTGCCAACAAAAGCTCCTTTTCAAACTGAAAAAATTCTAATTTATAAATTATATCAAAATTAAATTAAGAGTAGATTTTTGAAACCATTTCAAAATTCTTATTTTCAAATTGTTACATCATTCATTTTTTTTACTCGATAATTAAATTGCAATCTATTATAAACTATTATTCATTAATATAATATAATATTAATCTATAATATATTTATTTTATTTATATAAAAATAGTTAGCTATATATTTTATTTAAATTTTAATTATAATAATAAATAATGATTTATAATTTAATTAATTAATTAAATATGTGATAATATGTATAATATAAGTCCAAAATAAAATAATTATATATGTATATAATCAGTTAATAAATTACCAAAAAATAATATTTGAAAAAAATGTATTTTCTAGAATCATACAAAATTAATTAATCATTTTAATTTTTTTTTTATATTTTTTATAATGATAAATAACCGATAACACACTATTTTTAAAGTGGAAGAGGTGCACAAAAGAAAAAGTGAGTAATGGCAGAATGGCACTCTCTTTAAGATATTAAGTTGGTTAACCTCACGATCAGTCAGTTTCTTTTTATGAGACGCTTATAAATTAATTATTTAATTGATTAGAGATGGGCGAGAATCGAACCCGTGTCCATTCGCTTGTTACTCTAGCATTCTTTTCACCCGATGGACTTCACAAGCAGCTTATTTAATTGTACAATGTGATAAAGAGTAGTTATTACTGTTTACTAATTTAATAATACAGTTTTTTTTGTTTGTTTTTTAATTTTAAGTTAAAAAGAAGTCAAATTATCCAAGACTAGAAACGCTGACCGCAAATTCTGGCTATTTGTCAATTTTTCAGTATTAGGATTAAACTATACGAGTAGCTTGTTCAAGAGCACCCTATAAAATGATTCTACTTTTTCCTAATTAGTAGAGATTGTGGTGTTGGTGCAAGGTGAAACATCTTGAATAAAGATAAGAGTAAATAAATATTATATGTAAGGGTATAAGGGTATAAGGGTATCGTAGGAAATGAGGCTACAGACCTTTTAGCTAGAATGGGAGCCAACAAGTCGTCTGTTGACTTTTCCCAAACCTTTCTGGAGGACTCCTTAAGGTTTTTCAAAAACCTAATCAAGAACACCTGGACCAAAGAATGGGAGAGGGAAAATACTCTACTCAAAAGAGTCAAACCTAAAATTAGTCCCCTTCCACTATATGCTATATGCTAATATGCCTAGAATGATGCAGACTATCATAACACGCCTCCGAATAGGGCATTGCTTCTTCTCTCATGGATATTTGATTCGGAGAGAGGATCCCCCATGGTGTGCTACTTGCAGTTCTAGAGTCACAGTGGACCACATCCTAATTGATTGTCCCGTATATAGTCTAGCTAGGACAGAATTTAAAATAAAAAACAAGACTATCCTAAATCTACTAGGAAGTCAAGAAAATTTTGAGAATTTGTTCGGCTTTTTAAATCGAATCCAACTCCTTAATTTGATTTAGCTTGTATTTTATTCTTTCTAGTCATGGCCTAACTATGGGCAGTCTTACTATCTGTGATATTATCTATTTTGTTGACTATTCTATTTATTATATATTTGTTATAGAAGCCTCTTTACAGCTTCACTGTCGTATTGTTATTTCTTATATAGTTTATCTCTTGTTGAATTTTTTATACATTTATTTTAGTTTTCTGTTTTTCGATATAGTTTATTTCACATATCTATTAGAAGCCCCTTTACAGCTTCATTATTGTATTGTTATTTCTTATATAGTCTATCTCTCGTTGGATTTTTATACATTTATGTATCGTTATATATATGGAAGTCCAAAAAAAAAAAAGATGAGAATATAATAGAAATCCTAGGCGCTAATGACCTTAGCAGTCGATGTGCCTTTAAACCCCAATTAATAATAATAATATTATATGTAATATTTATTTACTCTTATCTCTACTTTTCCTGATTTTCTATATTTCCAACCGAAAGTTTTGAAGTTAGAGAAATTCAAATTCTAAGCAATTTTTATTTCTACAAATTAGTAGAGATTTCCTAGATTCTTTCCTTCTTGACTGACTATCGTGGGTATCAGAATTCAGAGATGAGTCACACACAAACGTCCTGACATGCTTGAAAAATGAGCGTTCTGCAGCTATCATCGAAACAATGAATGAACCGGGTTGTTTCTACAAGAAAATAGCTAAATTAATTTTGATACAAAAAAAAAAAAAACTATTTCTGGTCTTCTATTTTTACAAAAAAGAAATAAATTTGCGAAAATCCTTATTTTTAAACGAATAAACAAAAATTACTTAAATTATTTTGTTCTGACTGGAGAAAAAACTCTGTGAAATGTCTAATTTTTAGAACAATTTTTAACAACAAATTTAAGTCAAAATATACCATAAATACCAGAGGCGTGCGGTTCATTGATGCTTTGGATGCGGTGCATCCCTATAAATTTCAAACATTTAGGGCCGATTGTATGGTGCAAAGTAAATGCTTTTTACCACTAACCAGCGGTAGATGGTAAATGGAGACACTGGGATGGCCAATCAGATCAGATGTCTGTCATCTGATTGGCCATCCCAGTGCCTCCATTTTACCATCTACCGTTTGTTAGTGGTAAAAAGCATTTACTTTGCGACATACAACCGGCCCTTAGAGTATTTTCATAAATTCAGGAAGATCTTTAGAATTTTCAAATTATTATCCGTTATTTCAAATATTTATATAAAAAAACATTTTTTGTTTTGAAGAGTATATTGGTTCTCGAAAGGAAATAAAATTGTTGCATAATTTCAAGGGGCAATTAAAATGAATGATTTTTCCGAAAAGGATGCAAATAGAAAAGGTTTGAAGTCCCTGCCTGGTATACTTATCTTCCAGTTCAAGCATGTCAAAGACAAGTCCAGACGAGCTTTATTCGAATAAAATTATTTCTCGCTGAGGAACTATTAAAATAGTAATAATACAAACAAAGGAATAAATCTGACTCCTATCCTCACTTACACAAACTAGTATTCGTTTGGGGCGAAGGTCCAAAAATATATATTTTTAAAAAATTTAATGGTAAATTTGAAAAATAACAAAAATGATGCAGTATTTGATGAAATTTTCAAAAAAAAAGTGAAGATTAAAATTAAATTTCAAAAAATGAAGGGTACGTTTTTGGACAGCATCACCTAGTTGAAAAGTCACCAACCGCCACTGATAAATACATATACCTATTATACAAAGCAATATACAAAATCATTTTATTTTTAAGACTTATCTAGGTGAGATTTATTTTACTCTATTTAATTTTATAAGGCGTTTTGCTTACATGAACTAGCCGTAGTTTTGCTTCGTCGGTCCAATTTTTTTTGATCAAGACATCAACAGACTGAGTAAGTACCCAGAGTGAGTCAGTGATATTTCCTCTAATCTTGGAGATATTCGATTTGACCTGAAATATGGGAAAATTTCCTTTTTGATCAAATTAATACAAGGATCGAACATTTGAAATTGTACTTACGGCCAACTCATGTTTGCTCTCCAAAGCTTCAAAAATCAAAGCTCCAGCAATACAATAGAGAACAACCTGAAATTATATACATCAAAATAAAAAAAATAAGAATTATTATTAATAATATCAAATAATTTCAAAATTTCGCTGAAGGAAACTCATTTTTTTCACCATCTCATTTACTTAATTTAATTTTCAGCAATATAATCTTAAATAAACTTAGTTTTTAAGGAATTTGGTGTTGGTATTTGGTGAAACATTTTTTAAAATTATCACTTAATGTGAAACCTACCAAGTATTTTTTATCCAATAATTTTAAATGAACTTTCAATTTGTTTTACTTTTAGCCACCAATAAATGTTCTTATTATAAGCCTTGATTAATTTAAAAATTAAAAAAATATAATTTCTTGTTGACTATTTAATTTTTTCAAATAAACAAATTGAAGGAAAAATAGTGAAAACTTTTTCAAAACACGGTACACCTTCCTCGAAATTTTAGTGATTTGCCATTTTGATGAGGATAATTAATATCTATACGTGAATTTCAAATTTCAGTTCATTATTCCAATGACTTTTTAACCGACTTCATTGAATAGTAATTCGATTTTTGCGATTTTCTGCAATTTTGAACTCGAAGCTCTGAAGCCGGGAAAACCCAAAAACTAAGCATTTCTTTGTTTCGAAATAGAAAAATTTTGGTTCCAAAAATTTTTTTTAAGACTTTTTCTATCTAAAGTTATTTTTCAAAACCCCCAAAATAATAATAATTACTTTTTTTCGGGAATAGAAACATTTTGGCAGCAGAAATTTTTTTTAATTCTTTTCCTTCTTAAGCTATCATTAGTAGCTGAATCTAGACATAAACGCACATAAACAAATCTTGTTTGAAAATGATTTTCTCTACGTTATAGACATTTTTAAAAACAATAATCAAAAACAAAAGTTGAAAATATCTACATTCGGTTCAAGCAGTCTGCCGATCATATGTATATCAAGTAAAAATCACACTAAATTGAAATGTAGCAATTATTCATTATAATTTTATGATCCTATAAATCCTTTTACTATCAGAACAGGATCATTGTGTGTGCGTATGAATAGTTGACTATCTCCAAGAGGCTTAGCGCTCCAGTGATTGTGAAGACGATAAATTTGCAAAAAGTAATTCTAAAGTGATTTTAAAGAAATATTTATTGATACTTTTAGCAAATAAAATGTCCAAAATAAAGGAAATTAAATATAATATAATCTTAATTACAAATTGAGCAAAATCCGGATCTTCCAACGCAATGGAAAAAATTTAATAATTTTCTGTACATTAATTTTCTTAAGAAAACTTATATATTTACTTAATGCATTAAATTATATCTATAAATGTTTATAAAATACTACTTTTCAAATATTTTCTATTCCAAAAAGTATAATCTTTAAAAAATTATTATTAAAATTATTATAGTATTCGGTGAAAATAAATTCTTAAAAAAATAAATACAATGAATTGTATATTAAATTGAAAGTTTCTTTTGAAGAATTTTTATATATTAAAGGATACAATAAAAGAGTGTCTTCTGCTGCAGAAGATATTTTTATTGTCTCGTTTAACGAATCAAAAATTATTATTAATACGAGTTTTAATACTTTCTGGATGTTTTGCCATTTGAAAATTGAAAAAATACAATAATTATGTATGATTCTTTGATCTTAAAAATTACCCTTTGAAATATAAATTATATTTATTGATTTATTTATAGTGGCAGAAAGGTTTAAATTCTTTATTATGATCATTTTTTTACTGACTTTGTGAAAAAAAGAAATGTTATTATTTTTTTTTAATTAATTAATATTGGTAGAAATCCCGCCCATAAAATCGTTTCTTCTTTCTTACCAAAGTGACAAGAATAAAATGACTAAAAATACATCGGAACACTTTCCAAGCGCAACGAAGAATTTTCGTACATCTTGATGGAGGCGGCGGAGGCGGAGCAAAAGTCGCCGGTCGTAATCCTCCTGTAATCACCACAAAAGCATTAAATTATATCAGATCAATTATTTTGAGACCTTCTCTTCTCACCAAACAGAAAACTTTTGTTAAAATGTGTAACATATTGAGAAAATATTTTTAACATACTTTCACTTCAAAGCTCACCATTAATCAATATTTGTCATGGGCCTTATTTTAGAAGTAATATAAAATGAAAAAAAACGCTAAAATTTGCTTAATTTTATTAGAAATTAATTTAATTACATGTGAAAATGGATAAAAGAGTGAAAACTATCTTAAGACTCGGTACTCTCTCTGGTTAGAGCTGCTCTAGTAATCAATTTTAATAAAATCTATTTATATAAAATTAAGGTTTTGTCTGTACATTGCTCCAAATCACGCCAAATTTCGGTTGCACACGTTTCAAGCAAAGTTATGAACTAAAACACCCTCAACTGAATTCCTGTCTGTATGTCTGTCTGTTTCAGTGGTTTCCACGAAAAGTTGCTCACGATTCACGTAAAAACGGCTAAAGGGATTATTATGAAATTTCATATTTACATCAGATGTCTTCTAACTTACGTTTGTAGCTATATAACATTTTGATATGTTGACCCCAAAAGGGGGTTTGGGGGGAGCACGAATGAAAATTATCAAATAACTCCTAAACTATTAACTCTACGGCAAATTTTATAATGAGCAAAGTTGTAGGGCATGTGATTTCTGACAACGTTTGTTTAAAAAAATTCCCCCAAAAACCACCGAAAAAGGGGGGCGGGTGAAAAATATGTAAATTATTGCCCTTGGAACAAACTCAACAAAATTTTGTATACATAATCTGTGGGCCTCTAGAGAGCTAGAAATGTAAAAACTAAGGTGGGAGGGTCATAAAATGAAAATTCTTGCTCTTGGACCAAACTCAACCAAATTTTGAATACATAATCTAGAAGGGTTGGTGGAGTGTGGGGGTTCAGGTGAGGGTCCAGTGGCGTAGTGTGGTGGTACGGGAGTGGGGGTCCGATGTGGGTGGAGTGTTGGAATGGTGGTGAGGGGGCGGGGGTTGAACACGGGTGCATGGTGCGGAGGGTGGGGGGATAGGTTGGTTTCGGGGGGTGTGGTGGGTGGGAGTGGGGTGTGAGGTTGGGGTTCGTGGGTTGGGGCTCCGAGGTGGGTGGGGTGCGGGATGGAGTGTTGGGGTGGTGGTGTGGGGTCGGAGGTTGGGCACGGGTGCTAGGTGCGGGGAATAGGGGGTGCTGAGTGGGTTCAGGGGTGTGATGGGTGGGAGTGGAGTGTGAGGGTGGGGTTCGTGGTTCGAGGGTAGAAGAATAAGAACAAGAAACATATATTTTAAGTCAGATATACTGAAATTAGACAACCTAACATTTAACCCTTTAACTGCAGGTGTGGTTTATAAACCACATGCTAAAATTATAGCTAGACGCGGGTGTGGTATATAAATAAACACGCCACTGTATAACAATAAAATTTATTGTTATACAGTGTCGTGTTTATATACCACACTCGCGTCTGATAATCTTATCATGTTATTTAATCATGAACTATTTTTTCTATTTTTTTTTTTTGACTTTAGAGCGCTTGGTTCTAGAAAAAATACCCGCAATTAAAGGTTTAATCAGTTTTTTTGCATTGGAATAACAAGAACAACAAAAATGTTGGCACCAAACGAACTTTCTACGATTTTTTCTGCATGTGTTATTTATGGTTGGTGTCGGAATCTAGACACAAAGACAGAAATAAAATCATGGCTTAAAATGATCTCAATTTCAACCAAGTTTAAGCTCTATGTGCAAAAATCGAATTTACTTAAAATGTATCAACGACCTTCTCTTCTTGAGTTATCGTAGGTACTTGAATACAGACACTAAGAAAAAAAATACATATTTGAAAATGAATTTTATCCACGTTTCAGACAATTTTAAGCCTGAAAAAGAAAAAAAATTTCTTGTGAATTCAATAACTTCCGCTCACCGAGCGTACGGAATAATATAGTATATCGTATCTAAATTTAATTCAAATATCAAAATAATTTTCATCAAATTTTTGAAGTGGAATTTTTCTTTATTCTTTTAATCCATTTTAAAGCTTAGGTCTTAATTTTATTTTAGAGAACATTTTTTCTTCGGTTGTAAAACACATTTTCTTAACTCATCATTAATCTTTTTTTTTTTTTTTAAACAAAATATTCATTTTTAGAATTGGGTGTTTGGAACGCAGGTCGATACGAATTAGTAAAATAGTTTTATTGATATTTGTATATTTTAACTTGAATTTGTTTTTTTACAAAAAAATAATTTTTTGGGATTATAATATGGCACAAAATTCTATATAATTTCACATTTTTTAAAAGGTACCTTCGAAATCGAATCATTAAGTGTTTAAATTCATTAGGTACTTGTGCTTTTTTAAATTGGAGGATAAAAGAAAATTAAAAAATTTGAAATCATTTTCTTCCCGAGAGTAGCAGAGAGTAGTCGATTATTAAATTATTGTTAATAAGAAATCAATGAGGATGTCCTCTACTTGACACAAATAAACATATTTATTTATTTATTCATATAAAATTATTTCATGATCAGACCAATTGAAAGTCATCCAAATTTCTAGGCCTAGTGTTGTCTTATTGTTAAATCCTTTATTTTAATGTATTTTCACCTAAAAAACAACAATTATGAGGTGTGAATGAACCGCTTCATTCGAAGATACTCATTCATGATGAAGTTCAAACCTTCGATACTATACTCTCTAAAATAAAATTTCGAACGTTTGAACTTCATCACGAATGAGTATCTTCGAATGAAGCAGTTCATTCACACCTCATAATTGTTGGGTTTTTTTTATGTGAAAATTTAATATTTCATAAACCCTGTCAATGAAAAATAAAAAGATAAAATAAACTAAAATAAAGGATTTAACAATAAGACAACACTCGAACCAGAAATTTGGATGACTTTCGGTTAGTCCGATCATGATGTAAATAGAAAATATGAGCCGTTTTCTTTGAAAGAGTTGTAAATCCAATTTTGAATAAAATGAGTTATGTCAGTTTTAGTTCGACATAAATGTCTTCTGAATATTGTTAGAGTTCGTGGTTGTGATGAAACTGTACTAGATGAAGGAGGAAGTATCACTGGGTTCAATAAAACACCTTTAATAAGACGTTTTGGCCTGAATTTTATTTGGCCATCTTCAGTCAATTAGGAGTTATACACAAAATGCGGTACACATATGTGATCGAACCAAGGCTTGTCAAAAATAAAAAAAATTTTAGTTTCATGTAAATTTATAACGTGCCTGGACCCAAAAGTTTCAGAATGTGACTTTCATTCTGAAACTTTTGGGTCCAGGCACGTTATAAATTTACATGAAGCTAAAATTTTTTTTATTTAGTCTTAGTTCGATCACATATATGTACCGCATTTTGATAATAACTCCTAATTGACTGAAGATGGCCAAATAAAATTCAGCCGAAACGTCTTATTAAAGGTGTTTTATTGAACCCAGTGATTCCATCTTTGGCTGATACCTCCTCCTTCATCTAGTACATAAATGTCCTCTTTTCATATTTATAATATCCGAGTCACTAGACTACAAAATTTTCATGAATTCGTCAAAATAAAAATATCCAAACATATATAAATATATGTATTTATAAAAGTATAAATCAAAGAGCACAGCATGCGCAGACCAAGTTCGAGCTAATTAGCTTGGCCATACAAGCTGTATGCTATTTACACGAACCATTTCGAGCCAATTTCGACCCCCTGCTGCTCGGAATCCATTTGTAATACAGAGCTGAAATTATAGACATGTAATTATGTAATCCATTTTGAAGAGAGTACCAAATTTCAAAAATTTAGCTTAAATATATTCTGAGATATGGACCTGAGAAAATAGCTAATTTTGGCACTCACTCACTGACAGATCATCAAAACCTATAGGGTACTTCCAATCATTCCAGCAACATGAAATTTCGCCTGCTAGTAGAGTTTGGGACACAAACAAAGCAAAAATTCAAAAAATTTAAACTTTATATCTTTCAACCCCTTAAAAATGGAGGGGAGGGTCATAAATGAAAATTCTAGCCCGTTGAACCAAACTCAACCAAATTTTGTATACATATTATGTGGGCCCCAGAAGGCTAGAAATAAAAGAACAAAGCACCCAATGGGGGGGGGGTCGAAAATAAAAATTCTAGCCATTTGGACCAAAGGGCTTCCTCATAGCTTACAAAAAGAAGAGAAATCTCAACTAAAACATTCTGTAAAAACAGGCCAAGTTCGAAAAAGCTGTGAAAACTAGTGCAGTCGTTAAATTCTGCCAAGAATAATTAAATTGAGAAAATAGTAAATTTCTCGACTTAATTATTCTTGGCGAATTTAACTTGGCTACACACTAGTTTTCAATACTTTTTCGAACTTGGCCTGTTTTTCACAGAATGTTTTGGTTGAGATACAAATATCTAGAAATAACAAAAAAATGGACTTATACCACTTTCAAAGAAAACGGCTCATATATTAAAATTAATTGAATTTTTTTACAATATAGCGGTTTTAACCCAAAAGATTCTTTTAAATTAATAACCTGTTCACCAGAGCCTCAGCATGAAAATATTAAAAATGTTTTTTATTGTGAAAATAAGCTGACGTGTTCTGATGTGGCCATCCATTTGAATACAACCTAGCCCCTCCTAATATTTAATATTTAATAAAATTATTTATATTCATGTAAGGGGGTTAGTTTTTGCATTTTTAGTCTCCTCGGGGCCCACTGATTATGTATACAAAATTTCGTTGAGTTTGGTAGAAGAGACTAGATTTTTATTTTTTGACCATACACCCCCCCCCTATTTTGGGTGGTTAGTTTTTGCATTTTTAGACTTCTGGGGTCCCACTGATTATGTATACAAAATTTGGTTTGAGTTTGGTACAAGAGCCTATAATTTTTAATTTTTAACCCCCGCCTCCACCCCTCCATTTTGTGTCGATATGCACCAAAATCTAATCAGCTCTTAATTTCAATGGACCAAAACTACGTGTGAAATTTGGTTTCGATATTCACACTAGTTTTTGAGCTAGCTCGTCCACAAAAATTTGATAACGCACAGACTAACGGACGGACGGACAGACTAACAGACATTTTGACAAAACAATTATTATCTCGAAAAATATAATTTTTTCGATGTTCACTTATTGGAGCTTTTTTGTAGAGCGAAATGCCATGGTTTCGCTCAATTTTTCTAATCAAAATAGTTTCAGCCGTTTTTGAGATATTTCGAAAAAAAGAAGGAAAAAAACACTTTTTTCATGCACGATTACAATACTTGACCATACCCTGTATGGTAAAGTAAAAACATTGGAAATTGATTGATGTACGTTACCTCTCTTAGAGGGAAAATGAGTACCGGGAACCTCGTAAAGTTCAAACTCCTCCATTTCTGAGGTCCTCCTTTAGCAAATCAAGTCATTTATGAATGAGAAACACTGTATGTATTTGAGGATCTCTCTTCTCCATCGGTTCCATCTTCATGAATGAATGAATCGAGAAGAGCAAGACCAGCCCAAGAACGACTCTCTCTCCTCATTCTTACTCTTCTTCTCTCCTACTGAAACTTCCTCAACTATTTCCCTTTTCCTTCTCTTTCCTTTGCCTTTTTTTAATTATATTTTCAAGCTGAAAATAACAGAAGGCGGGGGTGACGTCACCAATGACGAGACCTCGAGAAGACAGCGCCTGGTTAGATTTATTGGCTCGACGGTAAGGTCCAAATCACTCGTCCACTTCATTATTTCAAAATATTCTTTTTATTATTCATCCCCTAAGAATATTCTCATGTTCAGTGAAGTGGTTACAATAAATAATTCTTATCTCTCGAAATAAATACTGAAATACAACTTTAGTCATATGTATGATACATTTAAAAAGTAAACATTTTATTTCATATGATTTATTTCTTCATTAAAAAATTGTTTAGTTAGATTTTCAAATTTTTCGGTTTAAAATTAAATAAGAAAAATTTCAGAATTTTTTTTTCTTTAAAATCTTTAAACGTCTCTATCTCTGTATTAAAAAATAATCGAATTTATAAGATTTTTACAAATTTCTGAAAATTTTTTGTCTTTAAAGTCTTTAAACGTCTCTATCTCCGTAAAAAATGGTCTGAGAGCCTTAACCGGACTTTTTCTAGTTTTTCGCTTATAACTCAAAAACGGTTCATATTTTGTAAATAACAGTTCTATACTAAATTAAAGAGGACTAAATTTCGCGTCTATTAAAAAAAGAAATGCAAAATTAGTCTAGTAGTTCGATTTTTAAAACGTTCAAGTCAAAAAATTTTTCTAGACAATTAGATAGAAATCAAGTTTATAGAATAAGTGGTTTTCATTTTTTGAAGGAAAAACTGATTTTTGAAAGTGATCCAGGAGGCTGTTTTTGGATTCATAAAAATCATTCTGGGTCCTGTTTTAGATTTTTTTTAATCAGGCATTAAATTTATATATGTACATTTAAATTCATTTCTGTTTAGTTTTGATTAAAAATCAGGCCAATGAATGGGAGGGGGGGGTTTTAAAAATTCAGGTCCTTTGTACGATTTGGATGATTTGTTGAGGCTCCTTTTCTCCTATATATGTTTTGTCTAAGATTAATTTGGCAACAGCATGAAATTTTCTTTAATTACCTCTTTGCCTAGAATCAAACCGACGAACTCTTCAAACTATAGACATCTGTCAGATTACATAGTAACATTAATATTTGCATCTTGATTTCATACTAAACTATGTTTGCAGTTTGGACTTTGGTAACCATCGAGATATCCTTGTATTAAACTTAGACTCAGATGACTGTAACCTGTGATTTTAGGAAAATTAAACATTAAATATATATTCAGTGTTGGGCAAATTTGAATATAATTGTCAGCGCAGTTTTGCATTGGTGGCTCAATCGTTTTGTTAACCAGGCAAATTTGAAATATAATTCTAATTTGGATAGAATTTTTAGGACAAAACATAAATTCATTTTAATTAAAAACATTTAATATATTAGTCTTTCTCCTCCCCCCCTCATATAAAGTTAAAGAGTGAAAACTTTTAGAACGATGTATTTTCATTGGTTTACCGAGAGCCCATACATTTGGAGTGTGGTTTTTAAGAGGAATTAATTTTTGGACCCGAGACGCCCGCCGGGGCGCAGCCCGGAGGGTTGAGCTTCGAAAAGCTCGTATTTAATATTGTAAAATAATTGGCCGCTTATTTCAAAATAAAGTTTGCCAATTTTGGTTCAAAAATTTAAATGTGCAGAACTCTTCTAGATGAGCGCGGATCGGGCCTCTGTTTTTTTTTTTTTTTTGGGGGGGGGGGGGGGGGTCGAAGTACACACACACTTAGGGCTTTCTTTTTTCTTCAATTTTAAAATTGTCTTCTCAAAAAAAAAAAATAAACTGCAACGGATCGTTGCTAAACTTTATCCAAATTCATTTGAAATATTAATATGTTTGTTCCTTTATTATTAATCAGATATCACTTGCAATTTGTAGTTCATATTGAAATTAATTCAAAAATAATTCTCATTTAAGAGTCGAGGAATAACCATTCTACATTGGATTTTTGACGTTTCGGTTTTTATTGGTAACCATTGCTGAAGACATGAGGAATCGACTTAAAATCAAAAATAGCCATCGATTCTCATCTAATACTTGAGGAATAACAATTCTACATTGAGGTTTTTGACGTTTCGATTATTATTGGTAACCATTGCTGAAGACATGGAGGAAACGACTTAAAATCAAAAATAACGATCGATTCTTATCTAATACTAGAGGAATAACCTTATTGAATTCCATTTTTGATGTTTTGACTATTAATGGAAACCTCTACTGAAAATGTAGAAGAATCGACTTAAAATCAAAAAGACTAAATTCTTTTATGGCAAACAACTCAAGCTTGAGTTGTTTACCAAAAAAATTTAGTCTTTTTGATTTTAAGTCGATTCTTCTACATTTTCAGTAGAGGTTTCCATTAATAGTCAAAACATCAAAAATGGTAATGGTTATTCCTCTAGTATTAGATAAGAATCGATCGTTATTTTGATTCTCATCTATGTCTTCAATGGTCTATCGAACGTCAAACAATCGAATGTTATTCCTCAAGTATTAGATGAGAATCAATCGCTATTTTAAGTCGATTCCTCTATGTCTTCAGCAATGGTTACCAATAAAAACCGAAACGTCAAAAATCCAATATAGAATGATTATTCCTCAAGTACTAGATGAGAATCAATCGCTATTTTTGGTTTAAAGTCGATTTCTCTATGTCTTCAGCAATGGTTACTAATAAAAACCGAAACGTCAAAAATCCAATATAGAATGGATTATTCCTCAAGTACTAGATGAGAATCAATCGCTATTTTTGGTTTAAAGTCGATTTCTCTATGTCTTCAGCAATGGTTACTAATAAAAACCGAAACGTCAAAAAATCAATATAGAATGATTATTCCTCAAGTACTAGATGAGAATCAATCGCTATTTTTGGTTTAAAGTCGATTTCTCTATGTCTTCAGCAATGGTTACTAATAAAAACCGAAACGTCAAAAATCCAATATAGAATGATTATTCCTCAAGTACTAGATGAGAATCAATCGCTATTTTTGGTTTAAAGTCGATTTCTCTATGTCTTCAGCAATGGTTACTAATAAAAACCGAAACGTCAAAAAATCCAATATAGAATGATTATTCCTCAAGTACTAGATGAGAATCAATCGCTATTTTTGGTTTAAAGTCGATTTCTCTATGTCTTCAGCAATGGTTACTAATAAAAACCGAAACGTCAAAAATCCAATATAGAATGATTATTCCTCAAGAACTAGATGAGAATCAATCGCTATTTTTGGTTTAAAATCGATTTCTCTGTCTTCAGCAAAGGTAACGGATAAGAAAACAACGCAGTTGCTATGGTTACTCATAAAAATTCCTCCCAAATTTTTAGCATTTCACAGAGAGAAGCCTATCCATTCTTACTTAAGCAAGGCTAAATGAGCTATATTAAAACTTTCAAATGAATAAATTTTAAAGAATTTAAAAAATTAAAAAAGTACCATCTTACTCTAGAGTAAAGTACTTTAAAATATAATTTTACTAAAAACTTTATTTAACCTTTTTTGTGGTCCCCAAGGTACTTAATTAGGATATTAAATTTCATCAAAATTGGTTAAGTCATTTTCAAGATATTTAGAAAAAACTAAAAAAGTACTGAAATAAAGTACTAATGTTTGTGGGCCGATATGTGCCAAAAACTAATCAGCGCTTCATTTTGTTAAACTAATGGTAGGTTTTCAATTTCATTTCAATCGGTGCAACGGTGTGGAAAAAATCGTGGGCCAAAAAGCGATAACATACATACATCCATCCATCCATACATCCATCCATCCGCACGCACTAAATGAAAAAATCGCACTTTTTGGCCTCTCGACGAGACCCCATGTAATTTTTGGCAAAACCGTCACGTGCTAATATTCAACCTAATTGAATACTACAATTTGTGACTTTAATTGAGTCCATGGGTTCCGTAGTCTTTACCTGAGGACCCTTTGAAGCCACGCTTGCCCCGAGAGCGATTACAATACTTTACCCATGCTTTGCATTGGATAAAGTAAAAATAAAAAATAAACATATAAAAAATATTTGATCTCCAATACTTTGGGAGGCGGCGGTTAGTATAACCCCCCTGGATCCGCGCATGTTCTAGGGTAAATAGCTTCTAGTATTTTTGTTTGAAAATTTTATTATTTTAAATTAACTTCATATCTCACGCCCCCCCCCCTCCCCCACACTTTTGAGTCACTATCGATTTCACAAAGTGAGTCATTTTCATAAGGCCGTAGAGGGTGCAAATGCGAAATTTCGTCCAAAATCAAATTAAAACGTCTAGGACTTATATTGGTAGTTCTATTTTTGAACACCCCCACCCCATTTTGATCGCCGAAAGAAATAATGACTCTTTTTTTATTATACGATTTTATAGTTAATTACATTTTTTTTATTTTAGTTTGAAAATTTAATAATTTAAATTTTTTAAGAGCCTCTCCCTCTCCCTTTGCCCCTTCCTCGCCCTAATTTTTGTTTCGCTTTCAACCAAAATTTAATCAGCTCTTAATCTCAATACAAAAAACGAGATGTGAAATTTCATTTTCATATTCACACAAGTTTTTGAGCTAGAGCGTGCAGAAAATTTGGTAATGTTCAGTAATTTAACTACTAACTAACGTAGGTACTAACATACTAACTTACATTTTATAGTGGTATCTAAAATAAATATTAAAGGATATTTTGACAAAATAATTAATATAGAAGGCTTGCTTGTATATCAAAACGGCAAGGTTTTCGCTCAATTTTATTTATCAAAATAGTTTGAGCTGTTTTAGAGATATTTCGAAAAAACAAACACTTTTTTCATTAACTTTTACAATACAGTAAGACCTCGTTTATCCGGGGCTCCGGATTATCCGGATCGGATTTGTAGACATTTTTATTTTGATAAATGTCCACATAAATAATAATTTTTAACTCTGATAGCAAGAATGTAATTATCATTTCACCAAAAATTTGCTTTAATATATAAGTAAGTGTTTTTTGTTAATCGTAATAAACTTCAAATTCGCTTATTTGAGGATTTGTTTTGTTTTTATTACCCATATATCCGGATTATCCGGATTTTCGGATATCCTGTTTGCCTTTTGGTCCCAGTTAGTCCGGATAAACGAGGTTCTACTGTACTTGACCATATGGTAAAGTAAAAAGTAACACACTATCTCAATCTAGTGCATGTGGCTTGAACTAAATGATAAGTCAAGATCCTGGCGCTGTTATTTAAGATTTTTTTTTAATTACTAAATCAGTGTTTCTCAACCTGTGTGCCGTGAGAGATTGTCAAATGTGCCGCGAGCTTTTTTGACAAATATTTAAAATCGCATGGGTTTTGTAACTTTGAAATAGTATTTCTAATTTTTTTTTTTTTAATTTTTTATATCATACAACTTTTAAATTTATTTAGATTCAGGGGTGCCCCAAATGATTCCAGATATTTTTAGTGTGCCGTCAACCAAAAAAAGATTGAGAAACACTGATCTAGCTTTAAAAGTTCAGGTTCGAAAATGCAAAAAGAAAAATTTTTATTGAGATTTTAATGCGAAGTCATAATATAGGCATAAATAAACAATTTATATTCAAATTTATTATTAATTACTACGGCATATCTAGCGACCCGAGTCTTGGTAATTTTTACTTTTTTTCTTAATTAATTAATGTGCGGTGGGAGGGGGGCGATTCTTTCATTATAATCCAATCGAAGAAAATAGCTAAAAAGGGTGTGGATAGAATTATCTAACTTCTTCCTTTATAGCGAAGGAAATGTAAGGATGCCAAGTCAAGATCTGTTCAGTTCAAGTATTAAAGATTCAATTTTTAATTTCTATTATTCTAGGACTGGCCTTTTGCTCTTGGGTCAAAATTATACTCGTTATAGAGAGAGCAAATATTTAATTGAACTTCAATAAAATTCAGACAATAATGTGAAAAAAAATAATTGTACGTATTGGGCCGTGAAAAGATTTTACTTTTTTCTTCATTTTTATCATTCAATAGAAAAATAAAATTCATAAAAAGCTATGTATAATAAGTCCATAAGATTAATAAATACTTGAGCATTTTTTTTGTTTTGGCACATCGCTCAAACAGGAATTATAATTTGCAATTCAGATTTTTTGCAGTAACTAAGTATTTACATTTTTCACTTAAAATTTATTTATGTAAATTGTCTGAAGCTAAATAACCAAGAGCGTGCCCAGGATTTCATCTAGGGGGGGGGGGGGGCAGCTCATATTAGTTTCGAGGAAGAGGGGGTGGGGAAAAAAAGTGTACTAAATTTTGCTGAGAATGAAATACTGTATAATATTGTTACTGCCACCGAGAGAGGAGACAGAGGCTAATGTCACATTGTATTTCCTTCACTGACCTTTCAAAACCCTGAGGAAGGAGGGAATAAACCTCCGAAACGGTCGGCTTTGAAAATAAAAAATATAGTTAGCTCAAAAAACTATGTGAATATAAAACGAAATTCAAATGTAGTTTAGGTGAATTGAGATTAAAGCCTGATTAGATTTTGGTTGAAATCGAACCCAAAATTAAGGGGGGGTAAAAATTAAAATTATAAGATTTTCAAACTAAAAAATAAAATATACCCTATAATAAAAAAGAGAGTTATTATTTTCTTCTCTACTCGAAATTGCGGGGGTTCAAATAAATAAAACTATCAATATAAGTTGTAGACCCTTTAATCGATTTGTACGAAATTTCGCATGTGCACCTTATATAAGCTTATGAAAATGACTCACTAAGTGAAATTAATAGTGACCAAAGAAGAAAAAAAAGGGGGGGGAGAGTTTAATAATATTTTCAAACAAAAATCGAAGAAAGCTGATATTTATAATAAAATAGTCTCAAAATTAAAAGGAGATATTATTAATTGATAATGGACTCAAAATTAAGAGGGAAGAAATATCATGAAACATTATGAGATAAGGCGATGCTCCTTTATCTAATAACTATAAAATAATAAAAATAAATATTTATAAAAATTATTTTTCCCTAAAGTTTTTTGATAAATTTTAGAAAAACAGTGACGAAGAAATTTTGTAGTTTAAATGAAATGTTATGAAAACATTCAGTTTCTTCATAGGGGCAGCGAGTCGACTATAGAAATGGCAAAAGGGTTTAATTTTTTCCTCATCACATATTAAATTAAATCTATTGAAATTTCATATCTATGAAATATTTTCCTTTATCTTTTATAACAAATAGTTTTTATGAGAATATTTTCATTTTAAAGCGTAGTTTATTTGACTTCTAATTTAAATAAACACTAATCACTATGAAATAATTGTTGAAAATATAAAATTAATAAATATTATAAAACAATCGATTATTAATAATTATATTCAATTTTGCACGAAATTGATTTATTAGTTTTTAAGAAAATGGTAAAAAGCTAGAAAACCGTAACAAATGACTCTCTGATGCCGGGTGACTTGCGACCCAGCCTCTTGATAAAATAGACCAAAATAATTATAAATGAGAAAGAAATCGATCTTATTTTATCGATTTCCTCTATCTGAAGGTTCACACTATGTCTATTATATAAGAAAATAGCATTTTGATTAAGAATTTTTTAGTTTAAAAGAAATTTTATGAAAAGATTCAATTTCTTCTCGCCGGCGCCGGGAACAAATCAACTAGAAATGGCAAACAGTTTTATTTTTTTTCTCATTAAATATTTATTCAAATTTATTTAAATTTCATATCTGTATGTTATTTTTATTTATTTTTTATAGCAAATAATTATTATTAGGAAATTCGCATTTTAAAGGCTAGTTTATTTGAAGTCCAATTAGAAAAAACGCTAATAACACCGTTGAAAATTTTATAAAAAATATGAAATTAATAGATATTATAAAACAATTAATTATGAATCATTTAATACCATTTTGAACGAAATCAATTAGGCACTTTTCGAGAAAATTGTCAAAAACCATCTGAACCGTCAAAAAAACGATGTTTTTTGAAAGCATGAGATGGGTTTGAAAAAAGCTAAAAAAGTCATATGAAACGAAATATTGACTTGTGACATGGAGATGAATTTTAAAATGTTTCTAAAACGGCCTTTCATAGACGGTTTTCGGGGTTTTTGACGATTTTCTCGAAAAGTACCCAATCAATTTCGTTCAAAATGGTATTAAATGATTTATAATTAATTGTTTTATAATATTTATTAATTTCATATTTTTTTAATAATTTTAAACCGAGTTATTAGCGTTTTTTCAAATTGGACTTCAAATAAACTACCTTTTAAAATGCAAATTTCCTAATAATAATTATTTGATATAAAAAATAAATGAAAATAACACACAGATATAAAATTTCAATAGATTTGAATAAATATCTAATGAGAAAAAATAAAACTGTTAGCCATTTCTAGTTGATTCGCTTTCTGGAGAGAAGAAATTGAATCTTTTCATACAATTTCTTTTAAACTAAAAAATTCTTAATCAAAATGCTATTTTATTATATAATAGACATAGTGTGAACCTTCAGATAGAGGAAATCGCTAAAATAAGATCGAAATAAGATCGAATTCTTTGTCATTTATAATTAATTTGGTCTGTTATATTCAGAGGATGTCTCACCATCAGACACCTTATTTGTCATTGATTCAAGTCCATTCACTATACAATATTGGAATATTTTTTAACGAGCAAACTATTGATCTTAGACATTTTACTTATATGAACTTTTCTGTTGTAAATGAAATATTGTTTAATAAAGATCATTATATAAATTTGTGTGACTCAAAGGGTTAGGCAGTGATGGTGAAATTTATGTGGAAAGTTAGATAAATCCTGCTCTACAGACTTAGATATTCTACATATTCAAAAACTCTAATGAAGAAACATTTTGATATTTTAATTTACTAAAATTAAGTTCATTATCTATAATTCGTTCCGATGACTATTTAAATATCTAGAGAAGATTCTTCTTCTTCAAGTGCCATATTTGATTCCGAACCTCGACGATTACTGTGGAGAATATCCTCTCCATTGTAATTTTCCAGGGGAAATTTTTCACAGGGGTAGTTTCCAATTTGTATTGATATTGATAGTGACCAATGAAAAAAGGGGAGGGGGGGATTAAAAATATTTTCAAACAAAAATGGAAGAAAGCTGATATTTCTAATAAAATGATCTCATAATTAAAAGGAGATATTATTAATTGATAATAGACAGAATTAAGAGGGGGAAATATCATGAATCAATATGAGATAAGGCGATGCTTCGTTTATCAAATAACTATAAAATAATAAAAAATAAATATTTATAAAAAATTATTTTTCCCTAAAATTTTTTAATAAATATTAGAAAAATAATTTTTAAGGAAAAAATAAAACCGACTTCAAAAAAATGATATGCAACAAATAAAATACACTAAAAGGTATAAAAATAATTATTATCTTATTTACTTACAACTAAACGACGAAATATTAACATGAAATTACTTTTTGAAGTTGGTGCCAAACAAACTATATAAGCGGGCGTACCCGCCAAACGTACTAAGTAAGATCCGTCGAGTGAAATTCATATAATGTATATGACGACTTCAAAAAGTAATTTCATGTTAATATTTCGTCGTTTAGTTGTAACTAAATAAGAAAATAATTATTTTATACCTTTTAGTGTAATTTATTTGTTTCATTTAATTTCTTTGAAGTCGGTTTTATTTTTTTCTTAAAAATTATTTTTATTTTTCTCTTTTTAGTGATGTTATTAATAGTGACTTAATATAAAACCTTGCATGCATCTCGTAAGAGAAAGGGTCGGGCGAATGAATCAGAAAATGATAATAAAATTCAAATCATAAATATAGAAATTCTCTAGAAACGTTTGAGGGTTTTAAATCAATGTATTAAGATTTTTTTATAAAAGATTTTATTTATTATAATTTCGATTATTTGGTCATAGGAATTGGAGATTTACGTTGTTTCGTCGTTGATCATATCATCAGAACTTGACCAAATTAATATGGCACCATCCCTAAGATACTCCCTTTCCAATAAAACAAGAATCATCGAAATCGGTTCATAAACAAAGAAGTTAGCCCTGAACAAACCTAACAAAAAAGGTCTAATACCAATGAAAAAAACGGGACCAATCGGAAGCTAGACTGAACCCAATGCAATTTTTTTCGAAATCGGTTCACAATTGGCGGAGATATGAAGTAACATAAACAGAAAAAAAAAAAATTCAGTCGAATAGAGAACCTCCTCCTTTTTTGAAGTCGGTTAAGAACTGTCCATGTCTGACCTTTAGTTAAGTGAATTTTTGTTATTTAAAATTTCGATTTTTTTTTATTATTTTTCAATTGTTTTTACTTTACCATATAGGTAATGGTCAAGTATTGTAATAGTGCATGGGAAAAGTGTTTTTTTTTTTGCTTCGTTTTTTCGAATTATCTCAAAAACGGCTGAAACTATTTTGATTAAAAAAAATGAGCGAAACCATGTCGTTATGCAGTCTACTTAAAAATCCTCAAAAAAATTATATTTTTCGATATATTAACTGTTTTGTCAAAATGTCTGTTAGTACTTAGTACTTCCAAGTACTTCCAAAATACTTCCAAGTACTTCCAAAATACTTCCAAAGAGGTGTACACCTAGTTCCAATCGCGGATCACCCCTCGTGGGTTTGCTATGTATTTCCTTGTACTTTTTAATTGTGAAAAGAGAAAGGAACTCTATCCGCTTGCGTTTTTATTGTTTATATGTACCTATATTGAAAGTTTTAAATCCTATTTTTTGGTGTCGGCGGAGAAGAATAAAAAGGGTGGTAGTTCACGTAGTAATAGGCTCAGATTCAGAGGCACGCCGACATAGTGGGCAATTGGCCATGTGTGCGACGCTCGCAGGCTCCTAAGATTTCATCGAACCTAGGAGGAAATTTTGTTGAGGGAGAATGGTGTAGGTTCTTGGTGAAACGTATTTAAATAAAGTAAAGAAAATTTAAAAATGTTGAAATATAAAATTCTACGTAGGTTTCACAAAAATAAAAGACAAGATGCTTGTTAGCATGATTCTATATATTTCGGGCTACGGACGATCTTCAGGAGTTCATAGAGAAAAGCTTGAACCATGTCGCTATTTCTCAGATTACTAATAAATTTCACTACTTTTTTTCTTAAAGCATGATTTTTATAAAGGAGTTTTAACTGATTTAGGTTTGATCAGTTTAGATTTTAATAGGAAATACTTGTCCAGGATGTTTAGAGAAAGCATTCCAAGACTTCAGGGCGAGATTCCCAACATCAAAATTAGATGAAAAGTTCCAATAAACATAGGTCCAAAAACGCTTCATTTTCTGTCTGGCCGCCATTTTATTTTTTCTAAAGAAAAACGTCTATCTTGAGAACAAATCTAGATATCTTTATGAAATTTGGTACACATGTACTTAACTACATATTCTACTATTGAAAAAATTAGCTAATAAATAAGGTAGGTAGTTAAGTATATGTGTACCAAATTTCATAAAGATATCTAAATTTGTTCTCAAGATAGACGTTTTTCTAAAAAAAAATGACGAAAAACGAAGGGTTTTTGAACCATTGTTATTGGAACTTTTCATCTAATTTTGATGTGGAGAATCACACCCTGAAGTCTTGGAACGGTTTTTCTAATCACCTTGTATACAATTTATATCTAGAAAAGTTTGAGCATAAACCACCTTAGAATACAAGGTTTCTGAACCTGATTCTGAAATTGTTTTCATTTCATGAAGTTGACTGGTGATAGAATGACTTTCCAATAGACTCGAGAATTAAGTGAATTCTAATAAGAATATCTAATAAAAATTAGTGGTTTCAGCAGAAACTTCTTTGCAGATAATCAACTCAACCACTAAAAAATCTTATATAATATATAATTTGTTTTCGATATGTTCAATCTCAAAGACATTAAATTGCTGAGATTTTCGATTATCTGAATAGATATCATTATCTGGATGTTTGTATAGATTGATTGGGGAATTCAAGGATGTAGATGATGATCGATACGTTGCATAACCAGCGGGCCGTAAAATGCAAGAGAAGGAAAGCCCTCCAGTGTTTCACTTCACCTCAACATGTGAGTCGTTTCCAAGAAAATCTTCAGCAAGGACACAGTCCTCAACCCCCACTCATCATCTCTAATAGACTAATACTAAAAAAAGAAAATTACATAAACAAAAATTGTTCTGTTAAGCGTTTTTCAATGTATATTATTATATATGGAAATTTTTTCCAGATTCCTCCGATCGCCGCCGCTCTCCATCTCTCCCCCACAAATAACAACACGAAAATCATGCTATTTGCAAATCCGGATTAATAAAAAAAATCAAAACAAAATTTAAGTTGCATAGTAAGAATGAATATACGTATATGTATTTGTGTGTGAGAAAAAATAAGTACACCCTATCATTAAATCCGATGCTATGGAATTTCATGATTACTGCGCAATACAACATAAATCAATCGCCTTTGTTATAATAACAAATGCTGAAAAAATTCAAACGTGAAATGATTAATATAATTTAACTTGTTATTCATCATCAACTGGTCATATAAAATTTTTTGCGGTTAACTTCTACACAAATTCAGATTTTATCAAATCATTGAATATAGCAGAGGTGCGCATGCGGCTCTTCAGTCAATCTCGTGCGGCTCTTGAACCCTCTTGAATAATACTGATTTTAAAAAGTATAATAATTAAATTAAAATAATAATAATACAAAATTTAAATTAATTTTTTATGACTAGGCAACGTTGTTCAGGCACCACTTTCTTTTCTTATTTCTTTTTTTTATTGTAATTGAACACTAATGTTATAAGTAGGTAGAGCAAAAAATAATGTTACTTCATTTATATTTTATAAAATAAAATATGTGTCTTTTTTAATAAACCATTAATTAATCTCCAAATAATGTGGCTCGCTTTGAAACAGTTTTATAAATTTGCCGCTCCCGAAGTTAAGGTTAGTGGCCACCCCTGGAATATAGTCTATTTTAAAAGATTCTCGGCAAAACAAAAACTTTTCAATGAAAAGATTTAGTTTACCGAGAGGAGTAGATATAGTTGATGATTCATAAGGGGAATCAATGAGGTTGTCCTTCATTGGTGTAGTTAGGAGTTTCCCTAGGGGAAGGTGAGGCAGCCGATCAGCTGATTAGCCATCACAAGATTTCGGTTTCGGTAATCCGATTAGATATCAAAATTTTTAATAGAATTGACACATTTTGGAAGTATTTAATGAGAAATACATAAGTGATGCCACTCAATAAAGGAGTTTCAATTTCTGCACTACCCCCCTTGTCCCCTCTAACTACGGCCATGGCAATTATATAAATTTGTGTACCAGAAAAGATTAGGAATTCATGGTGAAATTTATGTGGAAAGTTAGATAAATAAGAAAATTAACGCTAGAAATGGGAACTTATATATGAGAAATTAAAAAAAAAATTAGTTACATACATATTTACAAACCCAAGAGAGACTGGGTGTTGTCCTCGAAGCAAAGCAAAATAAAAAACTATCAGCCATCTTCAGTCTATAAAAAGGAACCAAATCATACAGGGTCACTTCCTTATTTTAAAAAATCATAACACAAAAAAGTGTTGGCAGTATCGATTTAATTCTTTTTTCTGTATACAGGGACACATTTAAAGTTTTATTTCATTAGGTTTAAAAACGGCATCTCGAAGGTGGCCACCGCCCTCGTCAATACACTGAGATAGCCGAATTTTGAAATTTCTGTCTACTTTTTCCAGCATTACTGTGTCTATGTCGGCAATAGCAGCACGAATATTGTCCTTCGGCTGACCAAGGGTCCTTGGACGATTCGTGTAAACAAAAGATTAAAGGTAGCCCTCACAAGAAATAAAATAGTCACATGGGGCTAAATCTAGCCGGTGAAGATCGCTTCTAAGAGAGATGAGCCGTTCAGGGAAGTGTTTCATGGATGTTCATGCCGTGTGATCCTTGGCGACATCCTGTTGGAACCACATATCCCCCACATTCATTCATTCATTTATTGGTTTTTGGATGTCTAGTTTTCTAGAGACCCTCATAGTAAGTGTACAAAATTTGGTTCATGTAGGTCAAAAGGCTTAAAATATGCATTTTTGCCCTCCTGTCTATTTTGGGTGGTTGGTTTTTGTATCGCGTTGTATTGTCTCGGGAACTAAAATGTATGGAAAAATTCAGCTCGATCGGATAATAAAAAGTGAGTTAAAATTCGGAAACAAATTTTTAACCAAAAAACATCATACGAACTTGGCAAGTTAAATAAATACTTGTAATTATAAAAGTATCCAACACGATATTGTGATATTGGAGGGGACTGTTTCTCGAGTCCCGGAAAACTTCTCTCAATTAGAATTATAAATAAGAAAGATATCTATTTTATCAATTTTATTTATCTCAGGATAACAATACTTTGCCTTTATAACAAAATAATAAATAATTTTTATTAACACTTTTAATTATTTAATTCTAGAATTATTTATTTAAAACTAATACTACGTTAATATAGCTTTGCTCTGTCCTATGAGACTTGGGCCAGTGGTTTCCTGCCCAAGGCTATTTTTCTATATATCATGTTTATTAAATTAATTAATTTATTTAATATATTAAATAATCGTACATTTAAATATATTAAATTATAATGTTAAAATAAATATAAACTGAGGACTGATTGGAATTGTTGAATTAATAATAGATACCTCAGCTTATGCCGGACTGCCATGTAGGCATGCGACCCAGCCTCTCGATATAACAGACAAAAAGAATTATAAATGAGAAAGAAATATATATTATTTTATCGATTTCATCTATCTAAAGGTTCACAGTATGTCTATTATATAAGAAAATAGCATTTCGATTAAGAATTTTGTAGTTTAAAAGAAATTGGTTGAAAAGATTCAATTTCTTCTCTCCGAGAGCTAATCAACTAGAAATGCCATAAAAATAATTTTTAAGAAAAAATAAAAACCGACTTCAAAAAATTAAATGCAACAAATAAAATACACTAAAAGGTATAAAATAATTATTATCTTATTTAGTTACAACTAAACTACGAAATATTAAGATGAAATTACTTTTTGAAGTTGGTGCCAAACAAACTATACCTATAAGCGACCGTACTCACCAAACGTAGTAAGTAAGATCCGTCGAGTGCGATTCATAAAAGGTATATGTTTGGCACCGACTTAAAAAAGTAATTTCATCTTGATATTTCGTAGCTTAGTTGTAACTAAATAAGATAATAATTATTTTATACCTTTTAGTGTATTTTATTTGTTGCATTTAATTTTTTGAAGTCGGTTTTTATTTTTTTCTTAAAAATTATTTTTATTTTTCTCTTTTTAGTGATGTTATTAATAGTGATTATATCATCAGAACTTGACCAAATTAATATGGCACCATTCCTAAGATACCCCTTTCCAATAAAAAAGAATCGAAATCGGTTCATAAACAAAGAAGTTAGGCCTGAACAAACCTAACAAAAAAGGTCTAATACCTATGAAAAAATAGGACCAATCGGAAGGTAGACTGAACCCAACGCAAAAAAATTGTTCAAAATCGGTTCACAATTGGCGGAGATATGAGGTAACATAGACACAAAAAAAAAATAAAAAAAAAAATTCAGTCAAATAGAGAACCTCCTCCTTTTTTGAAGTCGGTTAAAAAAGTTTTATATTTTTCTCATTAGATAATTATTCAAATCTATTGAATTTTCATATCTGTGTGTTATTTCCATTTATCTTTAATATTAAATAATTATTATTAGGAAATTTGTATTTTAAAGGATAGTTTATTTAAAATCCCATTTAAAAAAACGCTAATAACTCCGTTAATTTTTTTTACTTTATCCAATGCGAAGCATGGGAGAAAGTATTGTAATCGGTCGCGCGGCAAGCGCGACTTCAAAGGGTACTCAGGTAAAGACTACGGAACCCATGGTCTCATTTAAAATCACAAATTGTAGTATTTTTTTTCTACCCCATGACCTCGGGAAAATTGTAGTATTCAATTAGGTTGAATTGTAGCACGTGACGGTTTTGCCAAAAATTACATGGGGTCTCGTCGAGAGGCCAAAAAGTGCCATTTTTACTTTATCCAATGCAAAGCATGGGTAAAGTATTGTAGTCGCTCTCGGGACAAGCGTGGCTTCAAAGGGTCCTCAGGTAAAGACTACGGAACCCATGGACTCAATTATAGTCACAAATTGTAGTATTCAATTAGGTTGAATTTTAGCACGTGAGGGTTTTGCCAAAAATTACATGGGGTCTCGTCGAGAGGCCAAAAAGTGCCATTTTTTCATTTAGTGCGTGCGGATGTATGGATGGAAGTATGGATGGATGTATGGATGGATGTTATCGTTTTTTTGGCCCACGATTTTTTCCATACCGTTACACCGATTGAAATGAAATTGAAAACCTACCATTAGTTTAACGAAATGAAGCGCTGATTAGTTTTTGGTACATATCGGTCCACAAACATTAGTACTTTATTTCAGTACTTTTTTAGTTTTTTCTAAATATCTTGAAAATGACTTAACCAATTTTGATGAAATTTAATATCCTAATTAAGTACCTTGGGGACCACAAAAAATGTTAAATAAAGTTTTTAGTAAAATTATATTTTAAAGTACTTTACTCTAGAGTAAGATAGTACTTTTTTAAATTCTTTAAAATTTATTCATTTGATCGTTTTAATATAGCTCATTAAACCTAACTTAAAGAAGAATGGATAGGCTTCTCTGTGTGAAATGCTAAATATTTAGGAGGAAATTTTATAAGTAACAGCGTTGTTTTCTTATGTGTTACCTTTGCTGAAGACATAGAGGAATCGACTTAAAATCAAAAATAGCGATTGATTCTGATCTAGTACTTGAGGAATAACCATTCTATATTGGATTTATGACGTTTCGGTTTTTATTGGTAACCATTGCTGAAGACATAGAGGAATCGACTTAAAATCAAAAATAGCGATTGAATCTCATCTAGTACTTGAGGAATAACCATTCTATATTGGATTTTTGACGTTTCGGTTTTTATTGGTAACCATTTCTGAAGACATAGAAGAATCTACATAAAATCAAAAATACTGATTGATTCTCATCTATTACTTGAGGAATTACAATTCTACATTGGATTTTGACATTTCGGTTATTATTGGTAACCATTGCTGAAGACATTGAGGAATCGAGTTAAAATCAAAAATAGTGATCGATTCTCATCTAATACTTGAGGAATAACAATTCTACATTAGGTTTTTGACGTTTCGATTATTATTGGTAACCATTGCTGAAGACATGGAGGAATCGACTTAAAATCAAAAATAACTATGGATTCTTATCTACTACTAGATGAATAACCTTATTGCATTCCATACTTGATGTTTGACTATTAATGGCAACCTCTAGTGAAAACGTGAAAGAATCGACTTAAAATCAAAAAGACTAAATTCTTTTATGGCAAACAACTCAAGCCTTGATAGGTAGATTAAATCGATAGAATAAGATCGATTTCTTTCTCATTTATAATTCTTTTGTTCGGGTATATCGAGAAGTTGTGTCTAGATCAGAGACACATTATTTGTTATTGATTCATAAAGTGCATTCAGTCTAGAATATTGGAATCTCTCTTTTAAATCGTAAAATATTGATTTTAGACATTTACCTTATATGAACTTTTCTGTTGGAAATTAAATATTGTTTACAAATTTGTGTAACTCTAAGGGCTAGGCACTTATGGTGAAATTTAAGTGGAAACTTTGATAAATATTTCTCTAAAGCCCTAGGTATTCTACATATAAAAAAATTATAATGAAGAAACATGTTGATAATTTAATTTACTAAAAGAAAATTCATTATGTATAATTAGCTCAGATGATTATTTAAATATCTAGAGTAGAGAGGATTAAACATTCAAAATTAAATAATTTTTTACTCGTTTTAGATAAATGGTGCCCCTTGGATTGAATGTGAAATTTTTTATTGAAATCCGGGTCATCAACCAAATCCCATATTTTTGATTCAAAAAATTACCTGGCCTTGGGCTTGAATTTTAATATGGAAAATTATTACATTTACATAACTCGTAAACTATTGATTATAGATATTTCTCCCATTTAAACTATTCTGATGGAAATTAAATGTTCTTTATTATCTGAATTTGTTTACCTCAAAGTGTTAATCAGTAATGGTGAGATTTAAGTCGAAAGTTAGATAAATACTGCCTATAATAGACGGTTTTCGGGGTTTTTGACGATTTTCTCCAAAAGTTCTGAATCGATTTCGTTCAAAGTTAAATTACATTATTAATAATTGATTGTTCTAAAATATCTATTCATTTCATATTTTTTTTTTTTTTTTTTAATTTCAACTGAGTTACTACCGTTTTTTCAAATTGGACTTTAAATAACTTTCTCTTTAAAATGCAAATATTCCAATAAAAAAGATAAAAAAATAACATACATATATAAAATTTCATTAAATTTTATTGAATTTCTAATGAGAAAAAAAATCAAACTTTTTGCCATCTCTAGTTTATTCGCTCCGGGAAACAAAAAATTGAATAATTTCATAAAATTTATTTTAATGTAGTTTAAAAAAATATGTGATGTGGTCATCTCATAACTTTACCATACATCTGCCCCCCTCCCCCATCGTATCTATATTAAAATGAAATAAAAATCAAATTTATTTTTTATCCAATAGTTTCACATTGTCCTAAAGAGTAAGTATGTACAATTTGGTCTAAATCGGACAAAGTCTAAATTTTTTAATATTCACTTCACACTTTATTGTAGATCAAAACGGCGTGAATTAGCTCATTTTTTTATCAAAATATTTTCATCTGTTTTTGAGATATTTCAAAAATACGATTTAAAGGACACACGATGCACAATACTTCACCATATGAAAATAAACAATATATAAATGGTTTATTGAAGCTGAGTTATAAATAGGTGGTTCTATTTTTTCTTTTATTATATAAGTAACTAGTCTATTTAATTTGTATTACTCATATTTAAGCTTTCCAAATAGATTTGATCTAAGAAACACTCACTTGAAGAAAATGGATTTTCTTTTAAGCCAATTGTAGTAATATGAAATACAATATGATAATCTTCTAATCCTGACAGCTCATTTTTTAAATAGATTAATTTAATTAATAATACATAATAAACATGATTAAATTTAGCATTTGTGGTGTAGAGTTTATCGAGGATTAAATGATGTTATCGTGTTAGAAAAATATATTTTTGTCGATGAGAACCTCAATTGTTTCTATATGAATTGTAAATTTGGCTCCAGCTAAGTTTTACAATGAAGAGAACTGATTTCCTAGCTGTTCCTATATTTTAAGAGAGCTTTCTCTAAAAAAGGGGTGCCCAACCTTTTGGCTTACACGGGGCGGATTTGATGAAAAAACAAATGCTTCGGGCAAAACACGTGCTTTGGGGGGAATTAGTGATTTTAACTCATCAGAGCATCTGCCGTGATAGTATTTATAAAATAGGAAAGCGCAGAAACATTTCTTCGAAGAACTAGCAATTCGAGGGAGTCAGTGAGGGTAGAATCGTCAATTAGCCTGACGGCTCGTTTCTGAATTGCATCCAGAGTAGCAAAAGAATAACTTTTAAGGAGTTAGGTGTTGGTTCTAGGTGAAACATTTTGATATAATAATAAAACTTATACCTACCTCGCATCTCGCTCAAGTTTTATTATTATAGCAAAAGAATATTTGGAGGCCCCTTTCCATAGATGAGAGCCGTATTCGAGACAGTGGCGGATTTGGGCCTTGTAGAGGGTGAGAAGATGCAGGGGCGTGAAAAATCGCTTGGACCTGAATAAGAAGCCAATCTTCCTTGCTGCAGATTTCGCCACAGTGGAAATGAGTTCATTCTAAGACAGGTCAAATGCGACTAAAACGCCTAATATGGACAAGCTGTCGCACATCTTCAGGGCACTCTATCCAAAAAGAATGTCAGGGAAATTTTCATTTTCGCGCCTAGAAATTAGACAAAATTGAATCTTGTTTGCATTAAAGCTAACCAAATTTTGAGAGCCCCACTTATCCATTCTGCTTAGGTCGAAAGTGATCTCTAATATCTCTAAGACCAATAAAGATAAATCCCAAAAGAAAATGCCTATTTCTTGTTAATACACTTTCTGCGCAAGTATAAAAAAAGGCCTTTAAAAAAAGATTCGAACTGAAAAAGGGTTATTAAAAGACAAAATCGTTCGCAGTTCACATAGATCATATTTCATTTTTGGCTCATGAGGCAGTTTTTCTGGTGATGGCTGGATGAATCATAAATTTTAAACTAGGAAAAGTGTCATCACTTGATTTAGAGCAAAGGAAGAAGTGTAATCCATATAAAATTGTACGATTACATCTTCTAAATGTCTTTTCATCAGTTCCTCCTCTTAACGCATTCCCTCTTTGCTAGCTCATCGAAATGGCAGACGACGCAACTCTTGCTTTAAGGGAATTAAAATTAAAAAAATAAGCTGACGTGTTCTGATGTGGCCATCCACTTGACTTTACCATACAACCTGGTCCCTCACTTATATTTAATCTATATATATAAAATCCTTAGTGTGTATGTACGCGATCGACCCACGCCTAAACCACTGAACGTATCGAAACCATATTCACACCATATGTTTGCTTAGTGCTGGGGATGGTTTATCTAAATTTTGAGCCAAATCGGTTTGATTTTATTTTTTATTTTTATATTTAATTGATTGACAGATAAGATCTATAGAAATAGAGCCTCTAAAAGGGCCAAGCAAACAATACATTATCCCTACCCTGAAAGGTCAGGTCTTAAACAATGAAACCCCTCTTAACAAAAGAAAGGGGTATACAGGTAGTCAGATCAAAATTTCAGAAACTTTTTTTTAAGATAATAAAATCTATTTTGAATACAGACATAATTTGTAAATTTAATTTTATATATATATAATCCTTAGTATGTATGTGCGTGATCGACCCATGCCTAAACCACTGAACGTATCGAAACCATATTCACACCATATGTTTGTTTAGTGCTCCAGATGGTTTATCTAAATTTTGGGCCAAATCGGTTTGATTTGATTTCACACGATTTTACATAATTAAATTAATTATTCTCAGGTAGAATGCCAATTGGGGTTTTAAAAAAGGTTTATCTTTTCTTTTGTACCCAGGCAGACAATGGGTGTGGGTTAATTCATTGTTCTCAAAGGCCTTGAAGAAGTATTATGATTATATTATAGATATATTTTGTTTTCCCTAAACTTTAGAATTAAACTGTTTCACAGAAATACACCATTCTCTCTTAAGTAAAAAGAAAAATTTATATTATTAAATGTGATTATTTTATTGTTATTAGTTGGCTAACCTGAGCCTGTCGGAAAGAAACATTCCAAATCTTAATCAATGTTTCTTATTATAAATACATTTCCCAGTATCTCAGTGCATTACATACAACGAATCATGGTGCATGCCTAGCATTACGATTGTTAGAAGAAGATTCGCATTGGGATACAACTCTTGCCCATGCTGCTCTCGGTTCATCGCCACATCAAATACGATGTTTGTTTGCCATTTTATTGACAACGTGTTTTCCAACTAACCCGCCTAAATTATGGGGAAAATATAAGGCTTCAATGAGTGAAGATGTATTACATGCTCTACGTAGAATTCGAGGAGATCCAGATATAAATTTCTCGCCAGAAATATATAATGAATCTTTGATTAAGTTGGAAGATTTATGCATGATCATTTCGAATCAACCACTAATTAAATTAGGGATGCCATCAGTTAATCGGCCAGTAAGTGATTTATTTAATCGCGATATGCAACGTGAACAATCGTACAATGTTGATGGTTTAAATGCATATGTTCAAGCAAATGAACCAAAATTGTTACCAGAACAAAAATTATGCATGCAGTCGCTGCTCAAGAAGATGGTTTCTTTTTTTGGATGCACCAGGTGGAACAGGGAAACATTTTTAATTTCGCTCATATTGGCACAAATGACATCATCTGGAATTGCTGCCACTTTATTAGACGGAGGAAAAACAGCACATTCAACACTAAAATTATTATTGAACATTCAAACAAATGAAAATGCTGTATGTAACATTAAAAAGAATTTTTGGAACTGTACATAAATATTTAATAAAATCATTTATAATCATGTAGGGGGGGGGGGTTAGTTTTTGCATTTTTAGTTTTTGCATTTTTAGACTCCTGGGACCCAGTGATTATGTATACAAGATTTGGTTGAGTTTGGTAAATGGCCAAGATTTTCATTTTTTGACCCCCCCCCCCTATTTCGGGCGGTTAGTTTTTGCATTTTTAGACTTCTGGGGGTCCACAAAATTTGGTTGAGTTTGCTCAAACGACCTAGATTTTTAATTTTTAACCCCCCTCGACCTCCCTTAATTTTGGGTCGATATGCACCAAAATCTAATCAGCTCTTAATCTCAATGGACCAAAACTACGTGTGAAATTTGGTTTTGATATTCACACTAGTTTTTGAGCTAGCTCGTACACAAATTTGGTAACGCACAGACTAACTAACTAACTGACATTTTGACACAACAATTATTATCTCGAAAAATATAATTTTTTCGATGTTCACTTATTAGAGCTTTTTTGTAGACCTAAATGCCATGGTTTCGCTAAATTTTTTTAATCGAAATAGTTTCAGCCGTTTTTTAGATATTTTGAAAAAAAGAAGGAAAAAAACTACTTTTTCCATGCACGTTTACAATACTAGACCATACCCTGTATGGTAAAGTAAAAATATGTAATTATAGGAAAACTACTATATTAAAAATAATATTATTTGTCATAAATCAACAGCAAAATGCCATTTCGAATATCAAAAAACTTTAGAAATTTAAAAATCATATTTGATCAGTTCTGGCACAAAAATCTTCTTGCCAAATTGGCCCCACCTGAGCCTCTGCAATTAGCTTGAAAGCTTTTTATTAAGGTTTTAGTTGATAGAATATCATCCTCTTCCTTATATACCAGGGGTGGCCACTAACCTTAACTTTGGGAGCCGCAAATTTATAAAATTGTTTCAAAGCGAGCCACATTGTTTGGAGATTTTTTTTTTTTTTTTTTTTTTGGCTTTTCGGCCTTTCTAGCCATAAGCCATTTACGATACTATTTTATTTTTATTTAAATTTGTCTCTACCTCGGGGGTCAGATTTTAGCCGGATGCCTCGAGTCGGATTCGAACTCGGGTCCTTTTGGTTAGCTGGCTGACATGCTACCGCCTAGCCTACCCGACCCCCCGTTTGGAGATTAATTAATGGATTATTAAAAAAAAGACACATTTTTTATTTTATAAAATATAAATGAAGTAGGGAACATTTATTTTTTGCTCTACTTACTTATAACTTTGGTGTTCAATTACAATAAAAAAAAGAAATAACATTTTACTTTTGAGAAGTGCTTTTACGATTGTTCATGTTGGCTGTTAGTTCTTGGCTGATAAGACTGGTGGACAAAAGATTTTTCCCCTTAAAACCTAACAATGGATTCCAGTAGAGTTTTATACGATGATTATCATGCAATTTCCCGATTTCTTCCAAGACGTCAGAGTTTTGAGATATTATCGGTCAAAATGACGAAAAAGGACATTTTGACCTATTTTCCCATTAAATATTAAACAACAATATTTGAAATCAAAATATTTTGTCGACGTAATAGAAATCAGCTTCCTCTTTGATTTTCAAATTACCACTTGTTTTTAGCTCAATTAGAACTCGAGTTATAACTAAAAAACTAAAACTACGTGATTATAAAGGATAATAAACATAGATAAAAACATAAGGTCTTAGATTTTTACTTATAACTCGAGTTCTAATTGAGCTACAAACAAAAGGCAATTTGAAAATCAAAGAGGAAGCTGTTTTCTATTACGTCAAAAAATATTTTTATTTCAAATATTGGTGTTTAATATCTAATGGGACTCGAAATAGATCAAAATGGCATTTTTCGTCATTTTGACCTATAATATCTCAAAACTCTGACGTGTTGTAAAAAATCAGGAAATTACATGATAATCAGTGTATAAAACTCTACTGGAATCCATTGTTATGTTTATGAGTGGAAATTTTGTTTAATTTTTGTCGAGCAGTGTTATTGGTAAGCGCAGTTCGCACGAGTTCACTTACCTAAATGTTTATCAGTTAGTTCGGATCGATATTTAGATTTAATGAACTTAAACGTTGAGTACAGTAATCCACACACATTTGTAGTTCCAAATATTGAGATTAGTATCTTAGCACAGTCTTTTGTTAGTGGGTATTTTTCTTCTGGGACTTTCTTCCAAAACTCTATTGGCGAAACGCCACTTCCTTTGAATTTTTTTAAATTTAATTATTATACTTTTTAAAATCAGTATTTTCAAGAAGGTTCAAGAGCCGCACGAGATTGATTGAAGAGCCGCATGCGGCTCGCGAGCCACGTTTTGGCCACCCCTGTTATATACTAATGCTAGAATTTCTCAGGGTTCGACTATTTTTCCATCACTCATTAATGTTTGTATAATTTTTCTGTTTTTTTTTTCTGACAACTTATGTATATAATTTGTATTTTTTTTTGTCTGACTACTTATGTATATAATAATTATGTAAAGCCATACGCTAAATAAATAAATAAATTATTAATACAAGGTTTTGCTCTCGTTTTCAGCTCGCCAGTTAAAAGATGCAAGTAGTCTCAATACCACGGCCGGAAACGAAGATTCTTGCGTTGGGAAAAAATTTCAATTTTTTAAGACAACTCCTGCCAAAGATGAAATCTGAAACTTTTCACAAATATGCAAATTTTATTAATACAAGCTTTCCTACCAAAATATCATCTTCTTATCTACAAGATTTTTCCATTTAAATATTCGATTTTTTAAATTTAAAAGTTCTGATGCTAATCAATACTTGCAATTTATATTTTAATACTAATATTTCATCCAAAAATGTCATCATATGTGTTATATATATAAGTATTTAGCGAGGTATTTAGTATTATAATATAAGGCTGGTATAAATTAAAGTTCGCCTAAGAGATAGACTACTAAACATACACACATCAATATTAAACTTAAGGCTAGGCATCAGATCAAGGTTTTACATTTGATTACTCGGTGCGAATAAAAATTATGATTATTTTTTCTGATACATCGATAAAAATCATTTTCAATTATTATTCTTTTCTGTTTCTCTAGATTTCCATAATAACTCTAGACCTAGAAGAGAAGATCCTAGAAAGTTAGTTTAAGTATCAAAATGTTTTTTTTCCAAAATGAAAATGTGCTTAGATTTTGGGTTTTCTAGCTTCTGAAATTCCTGTGGAAAAAACCAAAATGATGAGTGCTTGAATATAAGTTTTTATTGATAAATAATAAATAAATAAAAATCAACTACCTCTCTACGGTAAGTTTCAACTTTCTAGCTCAAGCTGTTTGTTGACTAAGTAAATGTCAAATTCATATGAACGCAGTTAAGTGTTATCACTTTTCCTCCAAATTTGTTTTGAAATATGTATACCAATATAATATTTTTAGTTTTTCTTTGAATTCTTGTGCTTATCAAAATTATAATGACCTTTAATACCTATTACTAAATGTTTTCCTCATTGTGTATCTAAGTTTATCGCTATAACAACCTACTTACTTTGAATTCATAGAAAAAATTAGCTGGGACCTATGATTGAACAAGTGATTTTACCATATCACACTTTTGTCATAAAATATGAGTGAGCTAGGGAGGTACCAAATTTTGTATACATTCTACTCAAAAACCAATGAAATATCAAAACCAAATTTCCCATTTAGTTCTTTTCTTTTTTGAGATTAAGAGCTGATTATATTTTAGTTCAAATCGTACTATAAATTTAGGGCTGGGGTTCTTAATAAAATAAAATGATAAAATTTTCAAACCAATAAAGTTGAAATTTTATGTGAAAGAGTTCTATATTTAAAAAAAGATTTAGATATTTTCTTCTGAACTCAAAATGGCGGGTGGGCGGGGGGAGGCTTTCACAAAAATTAAATTATCTCTAATACTCTTTATCGTTCTATGTCAAATTGTGCATTGGTGCCTTTCATAACCTTAATGAATTACTATATCTCCATTAAAATGTAAGGGAGGGCTTCCAAAAAAATTAAAATGATGAAATCTCCAATGCCAAAGAAATCTAATTTAATTTAATTTAAGAGGGTGGTTAAGTGTATGGTAATTTCATGTGGATTTTTTGTCCACACTTATTATAACAAATGTATCTAATATGACCCTCCCTATTTTAGGATATACTAGCTGCAAGGTCCACCTTCGGCACGCCCCCAAGACACCCAACCCACGAACCCCACCCTGCACCTCCCACCCCCCGCACCATGCACCCGTGCCTAACCACCGCCCCCACACCATCACCTGCACCCCAGCCCCCGCACCACCCCACTACGCCTCTGGACCCTCACCTGAACCTTGGTTGAGTTTGCTCCAAGGGCAACCATTTACATTTTTTCACCCTCCCCCTTTTTGGGGGAATTTTTTTAAACAAAAGTTGTCAGAAATCACATCCCCTACAACTTTACTCATTATAAAATTTGCCGTATAGTTAATACTTTAGGAGTTATTTGATAATTTTCATTCGTGCGCCCCCCAAACCCCCTTCTGGGGTCAAAATATCAAAACGTTATATTGCTAAAAACGTAAGTTAGAAGACATCTGATGTAAATATGAAATTTCATAATAATCCCTTCAGCTGTTTTTACGTGAATCGTGAGCAACTTTTCGGAAACGACGGAAACATACAGACAGACAGACAGGAATTTTATTGAGGGTGTTTTCGTTCATAACTTTGCTTGAAACGTGTGCAACCAAAATTTGGCGTGATTTGGACCAATGAACAGACAAAACCTTAATTTTATATATATATATATATATAGATTCAGACATTTCTAAACAGGAATAAGCACAAAAATTGATTATGTCAATTAAATTTAACTTTGTTTGCTGTATGTACCTAATGATAATTTAATATAAAAGTATAGAGTGTTTTTACATAAATTAATTTTCAAAATCTGAAATATTTTATTAAAAAACTGTTTCTTGCAATCCCCGAATTGATTTCGATTTGTCAGTTTGGATTTTCTTTCATGGTATAGCGCAATCGGCGTAATTATTGAAGATTTCTCGGTATCGGGCTGGATTCGTCATCGGATTCTTGTGCTACCTTTAAATAACGATCAATGTTTAATGAGAAAAGAGAAAGAGAGAAAATACGAGGAGATATTTCACGACACGCGAATCAATCTTATTTCGAAATTATATAGGGAATTAAATGAGAGTCAATGTCACGGTCTTATATTTAGAAAAATATATCGATAATTTCTCGCATTTTTGAACCTGTCGATTTGAAGAGATTATCGCACCATATCTTAATGCTTCATATCACTATATAAAAAAAAAAAAAAATTAAAAAAACACTTTTTAGCAACTCATAATTATTTTGATAAATTAATAAACACTGATTTTCAAATTTCACCAGGTAGACGGAATGTTTTCCGCCCGTCGCAGAAGCTTCAATGCAACAACTTCCGATGTAAGCTCACACCTGATAATGACCTTTGATTTGCATCGGACAAATTTTATTTTGATTAACTAGTTACAGGGAAAAAATCTCGAGGGTATGTATTCAATTTAATTAAACTTCGATAAAAATCAAATAAAATGCACTAAAAGGTATATATTAATTATCTAATTTAGTTACAACTAATCGACGAAATTTTTACATGAAATCACTTTTTGAAGTCGGTGCTAAAGAGACTTTATAGGCGAGCTTACGCGATATTCTTTTCAATTCACGCCAAACGTACTAGGTATGATCCGTTGAGTGCGATTCATAAAATTTACCTATATGATTAGCACCGACTTCAATTTCATGTAAAAATTTCGCCGTTTAGTTGTAACTAAATTAGATAATTATTTTATACCTTTTAGTGCATTTTATTTGATTTTTGAGTTCTTATTATTTTATTTGTTGAATATAATTTTTTTGAAGTCTGTTTTATTTATTCTTCTAAAAATTATTTTTATTTTTCTCTTTTTAGTGATGTTGACAATAGTGAGACTTAAAATAATACCTTGCATGCATCTCGTAAGAGCGTATGAATCACAAAATGCTATTAAAATTCAATTTATAAATAGAGGAATTCTCTCAAAACGTTATCGGGTTTAAAATGAACATTTTAAGATTGTTTTTTTTATAAAATATTTTTTATTATAATTTCGATTATTTTCTCATATGAATTGGAGATTTCCGCTATTTTATTGTCATTGATCATATCATCAGAACTTGACCAAATTAATATGGTACCAATCGGAAACTATACTGAACCCAGTGCAAAAAAATCATCAAAATCGGTTCACAATTGGCGAAGAAATCGAGTAAGTTAGACACACACAAAAAAAATGTGTCAAATTGAGAACCTCCTCCTTTTTTGAAGTCGGTTAAAAAAAAAGCTAAAAGAACACATCACACACACAAATCAGACTCAACCAAATAACAGTCCGAAAATCCCAAAATTCAAACCTCCAATTTGCATTATTTTGTTTTGTTTTACTTTATTTTATTTTATTTATCCAGCATCAATCACTTAATACTACCAAGAGAACAATTATCAATGTCAATGCCACTGCACACCACATTAGATACATTCAACATTCAGTTTAGGGTCCCCCAGGCATCATATAGTTTGATCTCAGGCAATCAATGTAAAACATGTTATGCGATCGTAAACTGCGACATGGAACATTTATTTGTAGTTGGGATAGTAGGAAACTACTATCTATCTGGTTATTCAGTACATTAGCTACACAAATACGACTCTCAGACCAATGGAGGATATTTGATCACTTTTTGAACATTGAAAATCGTAAAACCATTTTATTGTTCAAAATTCGATTTCTATCTTTTTTAAGCTATCGCTTACTTTCAGCTGAAAAGAACACATCTCACAAATTTAAAAATAATTTTTAAGAAAACAATAAAACGGACTTCAAAAAAATTAAATGCAACAAATAAAATACACTAAAAGGTATAAAATAATTATTATCTTATTTAGTTACAACTAAACGACGAAATATTAACATGAAATTACTTTTTGAAGTCGGTGCCAAACTTATACATTTATGTATTGAAGGAGACAATAAAGAGTGTGTCTTCTGCTGGAATTATAAATTTTATTTTATTTTATTTATTTATTTAATAATCGTTATAAATAAATAAAATTTATAATTCCAGCAGAAGACACACTCTTTTATTGTCTCCTTCAATATATAAAAATTCTGCTACTCTCGGCAAAAACTTTCAATTTATACATTTATGAATCGCACTCGACGGATCGTAGGCTCGCTTATATAGTTTGTTTGGCACCGACTTAAAAAGTAATTTCATGTTAATATTTCGTCGTTTAGTTGAATAAGATAATAATTATTTTATACCTTTTAGTGTATTTTATTTGTTGCATTTAATTTTTTTGAAGTCGGTTTTATTTTTTCTTAAAAATTATTTTTATTTTTTCTTTTTTAGTGATGTTATTAATAGTGACTTAATATAATACCTTGCATGCATCTCGTAAAAGAAAAGGTCGGGCGAATGAATCAGAAAATGATAATAAAATTCAAATCATAAATATAGAAATTCTTTCGAAACGTTTGAGGGTCTAAAATGAATCTTTTAATATTTTTTTATAAAAGATTTTATTTATTAAAATTTCGATTATTTGGTCATAAGAATTGGAGATTTACCTTATTTCGTCGTTGATCATATCATCAGAACTTGACCAAATTAATATGGCACCATCCCTAAGATACCCCCTTTCCAATAAAAAAGAATCATCGAAATCGGTTCATAAAAAGAAGTTAGGCCTGAACAAACCTAACAAAAAAGGTCTAATACCAATGAAAAAAATGGGACCAATCGTAAGCTAGACTGAACCCAATGAAAAAAAATTCAAAATCGGTTCACAATTGGAGGAGATATGAGGTAACAGAGACACAAAAAAAAAAATCAGTCGAATAGAGAACCTCCTCCTTTTTTGAAGTCGGTTAAAAAGTAAATTGAATAGAATCTTGGAGATTGAAGCCCTCAAAGAGTGAGAAGATCTTGGTAAAGGAATGCAATATTTCTGCATATTATCTCAATTATAATTGAATGAAATTTATTCTAAAATTCCATATACTTTCTTTTAATGGATGGTTTCGTGGCCCTGCACCAATTTTAGGAATAAATTTTCTCTTGGTGCCTCGCAAGTGTAGTAGTTTGCGCTTTGTTGCCTCAAAGAAGAACTAGAAAATGTTAATTAATTTTACCAACGGAAAGACTCGAAACTCACTCCCTGGCTCATCGAAGAACCGTTTCTGCCCTTTCCCTGTACTACAGATACTATCACGGTGTCTGTTCAGTCGAGCTGAAATCAATTATCCCCCCTAATGTCCTCTTTGCGAGAAACACGCGGTTTTCAAACGCTCAGCACCCCTTCGCTGTCAAATTGGTTAAAAGTCGAACAAGCGCTTTCGCCAACTCTTTTGTCCCTATGACCTCCAGAGACTGGAACTCGCTCCCTGCCACCATCTTTCCCGCGACTTATAACCTTCAGCTATTTAAGACCCGTATCGACAGATACCTACGACCCCCGCCCAACCCATAAAATTATTTCTTCTTCTTTTCACGATGGAGGTGCCATCCCAGGCCTTTAGGGGTTGCACCTTTTTGGTGTAACTCCTTCTCTCATCATTATCATACAAAAAAATCTTTCAGATCAATTTTGGAATGTAAAATGAAAAACACATCAGCTTATACTTTTTGAAACACCTCGTAGACATACCTCTTTAATCTATGAAAGGGTTAGGTATTTTATCAAAATCACATCTTATGATGCAATCATTACTAGACATCAATATCTTTGATATTAAGTAAATCTTTTAAATTATCTTTAATTATGATATATTGCAATTCCGGAGACTTAAAATCAGAGGTAAATGTAGTGTCTTGAAAAATTTAAATATGCAAATATGTGAAGTAAAATTATATGTAATATGATTTATCTAATCAAATTGCACAGGAACAGGATAAAGGAGCAGCAAATGTCAAAAATGTCTCATTGGAATTTACCAGGAAACAATTTTATATTTAGTTAATAGAGTAAGGGTGTATGATTTCACAGTGAATGAAATAAAACTCAAAGAGGTTTATACAAACTCAATATATTTCGGATTATTAGTCCATCATCAGGAGTTTACAAGTTACAGTATTAACTATGTAAACTCCTGATGATGGAATAATCCGAAATATATTGAGTTTGTATAAACCTCTTTGAGTTTTATTTTATTCACTGTGAAACTACACACCCTTTACTCTATTAACTAACATCATGTTTCACCTAAAACCTACACCACTTTCCATAAGTAAAATTTTTATATTTTCTAGCATTCATAAATCAAATCAGATCAAAAATTAAAAAAAATAATAATAATAATATGAATACTTATTATAATTGGGTTTTTTTAAGTAGGTAGCTTTAATGTTAAAATGAACTTTAAAGATCAAAATTGGACATCCACGCAAAATATTTACAAACATTTTTGAAGTTTCGAGAGGATGTCGTAAATGAAAAATCAACAAACATTGTTCGAGAATGTTTATGAGTATTTGTTGAATTCTATTCCAAGCGATGTTAGTACATCAAAGGAAGTTTGGAATAGGTATGCGCATTTCCTGCTCGTTGAGAAGATTTGCGTTCAGAGAAATCTACACGTACTATAGCTAACATTTGTAGGACTGTTTCATTTATTAACAATCCCACATATAATTATCATCGGGGAATATTAATAGCAGGTAGCAGAAAATTCCCTACTTGAGAAATATAAGCAATATTGCATTCAATTTCGTATGAGACATAGGCATAGCAAGATCATTTTGGCCATGGGGGCGAACTCGATCCCGAAAAATCCCCCACCCCCAAGAAAATCCACTGCAAAATCTAGTACGAATTGCTTATGTATTTCCTTATCCGATTATTTATTTATTGTCTTAAGTGTTTTACAAAATCAGTTGTATTTGTTATAAAAGTCATCCTCGGAAAAGTACGAAAATCTCAGACTTTCTCTCTTTCAACCACCTAAAATGAAGGAGTAGGATAAATTTTAATCATTTTTAATTATGTAATGACCATAGAATGCTAAAATTTGACAATTTTGTAGAGTTCGGGGGATTAATGAAGATGAAAATTAATCACGAAAACTTTATCACCCTTAACCTTTAAAATGAAGAGGTGAAATTTGTAGGGTAAATTAATCCTCCAGAAAAAAAAATAATAATAAACCCTTCCTCCAAAACCAAAAGATAATTTCGTTCGGACAACCGCAATTGATAGTATTTGATACTCTTAAAGTACCTATAGATATTGGATTTAGAAAAATACAACGGATTTTGTGGTCCTCATAGCCAAAACTGACCCGAAAATTCAATGACCCGTGGGTACATTTGTGTGTGTTTTGCTATATCTCAGCATCAAGAAGTCACAGAGCAATGAAATTTGAAACTTAAGCTAAGAATCAGTCAGCGACGGTATGGCAAGCTTTTGACTAAAATTGACATACCCCCTGTATTCACCTTGTACTCATTTACTTGAAAGATGGGGGGGGAGTTTTACTAGTACTACTACTACTACTACTAGTATTTGATTTATTTATTTTGCAAAAACGATTCCTACGGTTTTTCACAAAATTTATATTCTTAACAAGTTTCAAAAGTTCTATAATGTGTATTTTTTATCTGTTCGGGTGAAATTTGCTCAATGAAAGTTGGGTGATTTTTAGTTTATAGTTTTATTTAATGAAAACGTGTACTATATCTATTTAAAAATTGCTCTGCTCAACAAACATCACATATTCTATGATTCGTATTTGTTTTTGGTTTTTCACTTGATTGAAACACTGTGAGGTAATTAAATTCAATGTGCGAAGTCCAGTGTTTTATCTCAACATCACAATAAGTCCCAAAGCAGCGAAATTTAAATATTAAACTAGAAATTAAGCAATATCGTTATAATAGCTTTTAGAAGATAGACATACCTCATATCTCTTTACTTGAACATTGGGTAAATTTTGCTTTTTTTCTCAAAAACGATTCGTAATATTTTTTAAAAAATTGTTGTGCTTAACAAGTATCATAAGTTCAGTGAAGTATATTTTTTATCTCGATAGCACTGTGAGAGTAGTGTTAGTTTGAAAGGGTAAAATTGATGGGCTAATTACAAAGAAGAGAGGTTAAAATAATATAATAAGAAATCAAAAAATGTACTTAAAAGTGAAAGTCATGTGGTTACTGATAGTTTATTAAAATAATTTATATTTTAAATTAATTGAGAATTTGAATTTAAAACAGATTAATTAAAATGAAAAATAAACTTTTAATAGCATATTAATATTTAAATTTATTATTACTAGGACGGTTCTAACCGGAGACATACTCAGTCATGAAAAGGTTTTTACTTTTTCTTCCAATTTGTATTTTTAACCGACTTCAAAAAAGGTGGAGGTTCTCAATTCGACAAAAAAAAATTTGTGTCTATGTTACTCGATTTCTTCGCCAATTGTGAACTGATTTTGATCATTTTTTTGCATTGGGTTCAGTATAGTTTCCAATTGGTACCATATTAATTTGATCAAGTTCTGATGATATGATCAATGACAAAATAACGGAAATCTCCAATTCATATGAGCAAATAATTGAAATTATAATAAAAATCTTTTATAAAAAAAAATAAACAATCTAAAACGTTCAATTAAGACCTTCTAACATATCGAGAGAATTCTCCTATTTATAAACTGAATTTAATTTGTGATTCATTCGCACAAATCTTTGTTTTAGGATATTCATGCAAGGTATAATCTTAAGTCTCACTATTGTCAACATACTAAAAAGAAAAAAACAAAAATAATTTTTAGAAAAAAATAAAACCGACTTCAAAAAAATTAAATCCAACAAATAAAATAATAAGAAATCAAATAAAATGCACTAAAATGTATAAAATAATTATCTAATTTTTTTAATGAAAATAATGAGAGAAGGAGTTACACCAAAAAGGTGAATCCCCCAAAGGCCTGGATTGGCCCCTCCATCGTGAAAAAAGGAAGAAGAAGGGTTTTTATGGGGTGTGTAGGGGTCGTAGGTATCTGTGGATACGGGTCTTAAACAGCTGAAGATTATAAGTCGCGGAGAAGACGGTGGGTGGGAGCGAGTTTGAGTCTCTGGAGATCATAGGAATAAAAGAGTTGGCGAAAGCGCTTATTCGATTTTTTTCCAACTTGACAGCGAAGGGGTGCTGAGCTTTCGAAAACCGCGTGTTTCTCTTAAAGAGGGCTTTAGGGGGGATAATTGATTTCAGCTCGACTGAACAGACACCATGATAGTATCTGTAGTACCGGGAAAGGGCAGAAACGTTTCTTCGATGAGCCAGGGAGTCGATTGAGTTAGTTAGGGCCGGGTCTCCTATTAGTTTAATTGCTCGCTTCTGAATTGCATCCAGTGTGGCAAGTGAATGCTTGGAGGCCCCTCTCCACAGATGAGAACCATATACGAGACAGGGGCGAATTTGAGCCTTATACGTATAAAATAATTATCTGATTTAGTTACAACTAAACGACGAAATTTTTACATGAAATAACTTTTTGAAGTCGGTGCTAAACATATACGTTTTATGAATCGCACTCAACGGATCATACCTAGTACGTTTGGCGTGAAATGATGAGAACATCGCGTAAGCTCGCTTATAAAGCACCGACTTCAAAAAGTGATTTAATGTAAAAATTTCGTCGTTTAGTTGTAACTTAGATAATTATTTTATACCTTTTAGTGCATTTTATTTGATTTCTTATTATTTTATTTGCTGAATTTAATTTTTTAAAGTCTCTTTTATTTTTATCAATTGGTATTCTAACGTTCGAAAATTCCCAAAATCACTGATTAACGTAAATTACGAGAAAAACCGGGATTAGTTTCAATGGGTTCAGGAAAAATGCAGTAGTATTTGATTGATTTATGTCTTAAGTCCAAATATGCTTATCGCTTCTCAAAAAACGAGGAAAATTATTGTTGGAATGTTGGTGCGTAACGTCAGTTGCCAATTTGAAAACCAATTTGCATCGAATTGGGAGAGGTGGAAAATTCTTCATGTATTAAGTTGATATTAGAGGGAATTGGCAGCCAAGAAGACGGAACAGGACGTCGCATTGGAGAAGGGGACTGGGGGGTGGGGATCGGCGGGGAAGAGCGCAAAAGGGAAAGCCTCCGAGTTGCGTTTCCTTTCAGGTTTCAGTAGTCACTAGATGGTCAATAGGGGCCTAACTCATCCAACGACAGGGTGATTAACTACTGGACAACTACCATCCACCACTATCACTCTATCAATCCATCATTCCATAACAGACGAGACATTCAAATTACAAGAAAATTATCTGATCAAAATGAACAAGACAAGCATTTATTAATTGTTTTATTTGTTAAAATTAAAAAATATGCTCCAAATTGTGTGAAGAATCAATTAAAAAGAAAAGAAAATGGATTTATTTATTTCAACGAAATTATCGCCTGTGATATTCTGGGTAAGTCTTTCAGACTTTTTATTTTTGCCTAGATTTCTAAACATAGTGACCTATTTTTTACAAATGATATTCTGAGTAATTATTCTTTTACTATATATATATATATATATATTAATACTTATTTTTAATTAATAAAAAATCAAACACTCCCATAAGGGACATACCTAGGCGAGGCTAAATGACCGGCCGTCTAAAATAATCTAATCTACACGAAATATAATGAGTCGTGCTAAACAAGCATCTGATCTTTTATTTATGTAATACCTACCTAGTATATTATATTTCAAAATTTTTTTGAAAATGTTCCAAAAAAACATTTTTCAAAAAAAAATTTCTTTGCTTTACGAAATATAATTATAATAAATAGTCTTTAATGTAAAGTCTCCAAAATTCATTTCTAATATCTTTTAAAATTTTGTTTAATATATTACATTTTTCAAATATTTTTATTTTAATAAATAGCTAGAATATTTAAAAAATATGAATTGGAACGTCCCAAAAAAATTTCTTGGTAACATATTTGTCGAGGGGTGAACTGCGACCTAATATCGTGTACACCTACTTCCACTTCCACTTTCATTTCCAAGTGGAAGATAATAGATTATCTAATGAATTCCAAAGTAATTCCAAATAATTCCAAAGGTGTACACATAATTCCAATCGCGGTTCACCCCTCGGTATTTGTCCATCATAATATATAAGTCTAAATCATTTTAGACAAATAATTTACAGATATATTCTATATATGATTATAATATTTCATTAAAATAAATTCGAATCTCTCATCAATAATTATTAAATTAGTAAAAAATTATTTATCCTTGACCTATTGGAAATACGCACCTTTCAATCAACTCATCACAACAAAATTCTTCGTGAGACGTTAGGGAAGAAAGTTTCCATCATTCTATTTAACCAACTTCTGTTATAATTCAAGTGAAATTATTACTATTAAATTATAATACGATAATCAAATAAAATATACAAGTTAATCTCAAGATTATTTCCGGGTGCACTTAGAAATCTCTTTTATTATTATTATTATTATTATTTTTAAAATTTTAGAAAAATCATTTCCATTAATTAATTTTATATGTATACATATTCTCTTTATCATTAATATTTAAAAAATTCTAGCTTCTAATTTTCCTTGACCTATTGAAAATTTCACTTCATATAAGACATCAGAATAAAATTCTACGCGAAACTCTGAATAAGAGTTTGTTTGTAACATTCTATATCTCCCACTTATTATATAATTTAAGAATTATTATTACTCTTAAATTATATACTAGTATATATATAAATATGAAAAAAAATTTAAAAATAAAATAAAATGTGTTTAAATCCCTTCTGAACATCGGGGATTTTATACATTTATTTATTTTTTTACTTTACAATACACATATCAAATAGTAAAGTAAAGAAAATTATGAAAAAATTTTGAAACTTTTTAAAATTAAAATACTTAAATTTAAAAAAATTTTCTTTACTTTATTTAAAATGTTTCAACACACACCATTCTCTCTTAACAAAATATCAAATAGTAATCGTTCAGGAAAAATTGTGATTTTGTTTCGATTTTTTTTTATTTTTTAATATTTCTAAAATCAAAAGAATTATTTTGATTCAAAATAAATGTTGACCACAAAATTAAAATGATATTTTAAGAGATATGAATTATTTTGTCTGTCCACGAGCTAGAAAATTTTATCTGCTCTCAAAAATCTATAAAAATTTCATATTTAATTGCTTTTATATTGAGATTAAGAGCTAATTAAATTGGAAATTGGAATATGCCTAGTTGGCGTTTGTTACAAACATTTTTTCAAAATCATCAATTTTTTCTGTACGATTTGTCACAGGGACGTCTACTCCAAATTTGAGTGTTTCTAGGTACAAATTAAACTGTTATAGACAAGCAATTTAAGCGTCCGTTAGTAGCCAAAAATGATTTCATTCCGGGCAATATCTAGCGGGAACTGAAAGTTCCCTATAACTTACCAAGTCAGATTTTTGTATATAAAAGACAAAGCGCCGATAGTAGTATCTTTCAGAGAGAGATTTTCAGATACTAAATCTTAGGTGTTATAAATACTTTTCATTATGTCAGAAGCGTTGTACTATATTCACCCCTTCTGGATCAATTCTCGAAGGGATCCTTCTCTCATAATAAAAATTATACACATCTCGGATTTACTAGTTGACAACATCTCTTAATTTTTAACCGACTTCAAAAAAGGAGGAGGTTCTCAATTCGACGGATTTTTTTTTCTTGTCTATGTTACCTCATATCTCCACCAATTGTGAACCGATTTTGATGATTTTTTTGCATTGGGTTCAGTCTAGCTTCCGATTGGTCCCGTTTTTTTCATTGGAATTGGACCTTTTTTGATATGTTTGTTCAGGCATAACTTCTTTGTTTATGAACCGATTTTAATGATTCTTTTTTTTATTGGAAAGAGGATACCTTAGGGGTGGTACCATATTAATTTGGTCAAGTTCTGAAGATATGATCAATGACGAAATAACGTTAAACTCTAATTCTTATGACCAAATAATCGAAATTATAATAAATCAAATCTTTTATAAAAAAATCTTAAAACATTCATTTAAAACCCGCAAACGTTTCGAGAGAATTTCTATATTTTATGAATTGAATTTTATTATCATTTTCTGATTCATTCGCCCGACTATTTCTCTTACGAGATGCATGCAAGGTATTATATTAAGTCACTATTAATAACATCACTAAAAAGTGAAAAAATAAAAATAATTTTTATAAAATAATTATCTTATTTAGTTACAACTAAACGACGAAACATTAACATGAAATTACTTCTTGAAGTCGGTGCCAAACATATACATTTTATGAATCGCACTCGACGGATCTTACTTAGTACGCTCGCTTATAGATATAGTTTGTTTGCCACCGACTTCAAAAAGTAATTTCATATTAATATTTCGTCGTTTACTTATAACTAAATAAGATAATTATTTTATTCCTTTTACTGTATTTTATTTTATTTTTAAGTTATTATTATTTTATTTGTTGCATTTAATTTTTTTGAAGTCGGTTTTATTTATTTTTTTTTATAAAAACTATTTTTCTTTAGGTTTTTTTTTATTTATTTAATGTCACCGGGAACAAAGCACATTTAGACAGCACATAAGTAGAGTGTTAGTAGGGTTAGTAAGGGAGCCGAGTTTTCAGCTGGTAGAAATTTTTATTCGTCAGCTAGGATCGAACCCCGGCTTCCCACTTCAACATCTTCATAATCGATCGATGCCGAAGCGAAGCCAGTGCGTTAGCCAACTGAGCCAACCCGGCTCCCTCTTTAGGTTTTTATTTTGTATAAAAATCTTTGATGATAACGTCACTCTCACATGTGTAAACAATTATTTTAAAGAATTTTAATTTTAAATAAATCAAAGGTGATAGGACAAACTACTCGCAGAGAGCAAGCTTCTCGGCCGGCCGAAGTACTGATTTTGGTTTCTTATTCGTGCTTAGCAACGTTAAGAAAATCATTTTCAGGCAAAAAATTTTCTTTTCATTATTCTGAATAATGTAAAAAAAAGTCATAGAAAATTCATTCTGGTGCCAAAATATGTGCATTCAAAAACAAAAAATTGCATAGATTTAGCGCTTTCCATGTTCAGAGGATCTGATTGAAAAAATAATCCAAAGATCAAGCAAAATCAAATCGTTACATGGGGAGCCGGACTCAGGAGATAATGAGCCAAAATTGGGCGGACAGGTTTGTATTAATATTTATAATAATTTTAACAAGTTTCATCATTCCAGCTTGAACCGTTTGATGATATAAAAATTTTAAAATCAGAAAAATTTGTTGAGAGCATACAGAATCTTGAAAAAGCGTTTACTTTTTCCCCAATATCGCATTAAATATAATAAGACAAATACAGATCACTTATAACGATTGTAGGTGTCTTAAAACGTAAAGATTTTATTTCATTAAAGTATAATAAATCAAATTTCTCTAATAAATTTTAAATTATGTAGAAATACAATAAAACTCGCTGTAAAATACCCAAAATTCTTTTTAAAAATAAAGTAAAGAAAATTTTGAAAATTTTGTTTTAGAAACTTTTGTAAAGAAAATTTTGAAATTTTTTAGAAACTTTTTAAAATTTTCTTTATTTAAAATGTTTCAACAAGATCCCACACACTATTCTTCCTTAACAAAATTCTTTTGTTAAATTAATCAAGACCTCGTGTCTGAGGTTTAAGGTATGACCGAGGGGTGAACCCCGATTGGAATTAGGTGTACACCGTCTTTGGAATTATTTGGAATTACTTTAAAATTCATTAGATAATCTATTGTCATCTATGTCTTCTACTTGGAAATGAAAATGGAAGTGGAAGTAAGTGTACACAATTTTAGGTCGCGGTTCACCCCTCGGGTATGACTGAAGTGTAACCAGTTGACCAAAAAAATTCAAAAATAAAATGTAAATTTCCAAAATTAAAAACAAATCTCATGGCAAAAATAAAATATTCCAAGAAATGACAAGGACACTTAAATAGTCAAAATATTAAATACAATACACTAAAATTATAACAATTGGTTTTAAACTGAACGATGGATAATAAATCTTTTCGCTTGCCGAAAATTTAAAAGAAAAAAAAACGAATGCTCAAAAAATATACGTGTAAATGGTTTTTCACAAAAAAGGTCTTTGCAGGTAGAAAATGTTCATTTTATGAAAGAGCGAATTCAAATGAAATTTTGCTCAAATTATTTAATAATCTCATTAATTAAGAAATAATTATAAAATGTGGAGGGACGACAAAACCTAATAACAATTATATTTTTGAATTTTGAAAATTGGTCGCTTGAAACCACTTTATATGAGTAGAATTTGTTCAAGGTCCATTTGCACCAAAAAGCAATTTTTAAATATCCCTTTGGAGTCAAAATGAATAAAAAATCAATCAAACACATTCGCTAATTTTTTTACACTAAAGGTCGCCACACACGAGCAATCCAAGAGCCAAAATGACCCCGCGCCGATCCAAAACTCAAGATTTGTGGGTGATCTCAGATGTAACATATCTGTGTGGTTTGGGAGCTGGATTTTCGACATGGAGCCGAACTTTCAGTATATTTATTTCATGCTATCTATTTCAGACAATTTAATTTTTAATCAGTAGAAATTCCAATTAATATTTTTAAATTTCTATCTACGCGGCAAGACTTTGGCACCTTTTTAGGACCGAATCGGAATTGGTCGAGCCAAAATAGCCCCAGGCGTCACTATGATTTCAAACATTTTTTTTTTTTTCAAAAGTTTTCTTCTCTGATTCAGCCTCCTTTTTAGCAATGAGATTTTGATTTTTTTTTTAATCACTATTTCTAAAACGTCATTAGGAGAAAACACTCCAGAAAATTCAACTTGAAGAACAAGTGGGACTGGAGAATACTCAAACTGATGATCACAAAGACCAAGCGTTTCAGGTAAAACTCTCAAGCTGTCGGTTTTTCAATTAAACCAATCCTATAGACAAGTCGTAAAACAGTTCAAGCATATCGATTAGAGACTTGAATAAAGTTTGGTTTCTTTTACGGAGAGTATACCAAATGAGACCATAAACCATCCAGGTAACAGACAAATCCAACCAGAGACCTGGTAGAGTACAACACCTGCCAATCCGGATGCAATTCCCCTTTGTAGACAACGCATAACGAATTTAGTCAATAGTATTTAAATTCAGGTTTTAACCTCAATACTTAAACAAGTGAAATTTCATTGGAGTAATAAACTTTTTATTTGTTATATTGGTTTATAATTGAAAATGAAGAAGAATCAAATTTTATTATTATTTTAATCATTCTATTCATTTTGTGAAACCTACCTAGTAATTTATTTTGGATTTTATTTCATCCATTTGAAAAGGAATCACCCTCATTAATTACTATTCTAATTGAGACTAATTACAGGGTTGGTTTTCGGTTAAAATATGCAGATTTATTAATTCAATGACAAAATATTGTATAAAATCCCACCCACCTCGGACCCCCATTCCCGTACCACCCCCTCCCCCGTACCACCACACTACGCCACTGGACCCTCACCTGAACCCCCACTCCACCAACCCTGCACCACCATCCCGCACTCCCCATCTATCCCCATGGACCCCCTGCTCCACCCCCCTACACTACCCTACTCCACCCTTACTCCCTCACTCCACCCCCATTCCACCCCCCGCACCCCATGCCCTAACCCACCCCCCACTCCACCCCCGCACCCACCCTCCGCACCCAGTTTTTCTAGTGACCCACAGATTATGTATACAAAATTTGCTTAAGTTTGGTCCAAGAGCAAGAATTTTCATTTTTTGACCCTCCTCCCCATTTTGGGTTGTTAGTTTTTGCATTTCTAGCTCTCTAGAGGCCCACAGATTATGTATACAAAATTTGGTTGAGTTTGCTCCAAGGGCAAGAATTTACATATTTTTCACTCCCCCCTCCTTTGGTGGTTTTGGGGGGAATTTTTTTAAACAAAGATTGTCCGAAATCACATCCCCTACAACTTTGCTTATATTAAAATTTGCCGTAGGATTAATAGTTTATAGGATTTTTTGATAATTTTCATTCGTGCCCCCCCCCAAACCCCCTTTTGGGGTGAAAATATCAAAACATTATTTAGCTAAAAACGTAAGTTAGAAGACATCTGATACAAATATGAAATTTCAAAATAATCCCTTCAACCGTTTTGACGTGAATCGTGATCAACTTTTCTCAGAAACCACTGAAACAGATAGACATACAGACAGACAGGAATCTTGTTGATGGTGTTTTTTTTTTTTTTTTTTGTTTTTATAATGATATTGATACAAGAAGAAGTTGCACCAAGAAGGTACAACCTCTGAAGTCCGTGGTGGACCCTTGTAACGTGAAGATAAGGGGAGATTTAGGGATTGGGTAGAGGTCGAAGGTATCTGTGGATGCTGGTCTTGAAAGTTTGAAGGTTATAAGTAGCTGGAAAGACGGTCGGGGGAAGAGAATTCCAGTCTCTAGATGTCATAGGGATAAATGAATTGGCGAATGCGTTTGTTCGATTAGTATCTAGTTTAAGCGCGTAGGGGTGTTGAATTTTAGAAAATCGTGTATTTCGGGCAAATGAGGCCTTTGGTGGGATTATCGATTTTATTTCGTCAGAACAAAAGCCATGGTAATATCTATAAAAAGGGATAGGGCGGAGACAGATCTACGATGGGCTAGGGAGTCGAGAGTGTCAGTTAATGTAGGATCGCCTATCAGTCTGATAGCTCGCCTCTGAATTGCATCTAAGGTATTAAGAGAATACTTGGAGGCTCCTCTCCACAAATGCGAGCAATATTCAAGACAGGGGCCAATTTGAGCCTTGTATAATATAAGGAGTTGAGTGGGGGTGAAAAATCGTTTGGTTCGGAAAAGAAAGCCAAGCTTACATGCTGCAGCTTTTGCTACTGAGATAATATGGTCATTCCAAGAGAGGTCAGAACCTAAGGTAAGGTTTTCGTTCATAACTTTGCTTGAAACGTGTACAACCAAAATTTGGCGTGATTTGGTCAATGTACAGACAAAACCTTAATTTTATATATATAGATAATAATTATTATTATTGTATTCATATGTATATTAGTGCCGAATCAAAGCGCTCAGCGTGCGCAGGTCAAGTTCAAGCAATGGCCAGTACACGCTGTATGCTATTTACAGGAACCATTTCGAGCCACTTTCGACTCCCCGCCAGCTCAGGACCCGTTTGAGATACAGAGCCTAAATTATACATACTATATGTAATTATGTAATTGCCCTTATAGAGAGTGCCAAATTTCAATAATATAGCATACATAGATTCTGAGATATGGACCTGAGAAAATAGTTAATTTTGGCAATCACTGACTGACTGACAGACAGGTCATCAAACCCTATAGGATGTACTTCTAATCATTCTAGATTCATGAAATTTCATATATTTCTAGAGTTTGGGACACAACCAAAGGAATAATTCCAAAAACCTAAGCTTTCTATCTTTCAACCCCTAAAATGAATGGATATTATAGAATAAATTTGCATATAATATATATGAAATGACTCTAGGATGGTAAAATTTGGTATAATGGTAGAGTTTGGGGTACTTATAAGGGAAAAATCGAAAAATCCACACTTTCTCTCTTTGAACCCCTAAAATGGAAGAGTAGGATAAATTTTGATTTTTAAATATTTAATGGCCCTACAATGCTCAAATTTGGCAATTTTGTAGGGTTCGGGAAATTAATAAAGATGAAAATTAATCACGAAAACGTTACCACCCTTAGCCTCTAAAATGAAGGGGTGAAAAACGAAAGGTAAATTAACCCCCTCAAAAAAATAAATAAATAAATAAAATAAAAGCTACATATTAGCTTACAAAAAGAAGAGAAACCCCACCCAAATCATTCTGAAAAAAGTCCAAGTTTGAAAAAGTAGGGAAATAAATAGTGCAACCAAGTTAAATTCGCCAAGAATAATTAAGTTGAGAAAATATTACTTTCGATTAAAATGCATCCTTTCCATTTTAAATGACAATCTAAATTTATATATTCTAAATTTTTAATTTAAATTATTTTCATGAAACTTGGCTGGTCACAAATTTAGTTGATTTACCCAAACGGCATTATGCGTAAAAGCCAAGTTTCATGAAAATAATTTAAATTAAAAATTTAGAATTCATAAATTTAAATTGTCATTCTAAATGGAAAGAATTGGCGAATTTAACTTGGCTCCACATTAGATTTCACTTCTTTTTCGAACTTGACCAGAATTTTCCAGAATGTTATGGTTTGGATTCATTTAAGATGATCATTCGAGATTATTATTGTAATATTATTTTTTTTAACTATTTTATTTTTTACTTATTTTCGTAAGTTTTTTTTTAAATCTTATGGAAGTGAAGAAATTTAGACATTAAAGTGGCTTTTCTTAATTAATACAATAGAATAGGTACAGATAGAATAAAAATAAATTAAAACAGGAAATGACTACACGGTGCTTGTATGAATTTATAAAATACTATTCATTCCTTTGAATGGATGTAAATGACGTCATGGTCTCAGGAATGCGCTCAGAGGGAGAAATTTCCAAATAAACATACATAACATTAACTTGAAGATTTTCATATTTTAGTAGGTAAATTAAATATTTTACCATTAATCTTGTACTGTTTGGATATACAATCTTGTTATTGATTTTTGGTTAATTGTTTTTATAGCAAAAATGTGGGTAATCTCTTGTTAAGCCACGATTTTTATTATAGCCAGCGGCTTGATTAAAAAACATATCAATATAAATATATCAGTAATATTTATAAAAAGTATGATATAAATGTAAATTAAGCAAACACAACCCTCAGGTGCCGATGGTAAAATAGGTAAGCTTCTGTCGCCAAACGTAAAACTACTGCTCATAATTCTTGTGCCACCATGTGCATTTTTTGTAAATCGAATTTCGCATAGTCAAGATCATAAGTTGATGGTCAATGGACAAATAAAGTAAATCAACCTGTTGACAAAAAATCATAGTTTTGTTTTACTAATTATTCCCCACAGACTATCATTTACTTTTATTGACTACTCTAGGTGAACTTCGGCATGTCATAAAACCCAATTTCATATACAATCTATATATATAAAATTAAGGTTTTGTCTGTACATTGCTCCAAATCACGCAAAATTTTGGTTGCACACGTTTTAAGCAAAGTTATGAACGAAAACACCCTCAACAAAATTCCTGTCTGTATGTCCGCCTGTATGTTTCCGTCGTTTCCGAAAATTTGCTCACGATTCACGTAAAAACGGCTGAAGGGATTATAATGAAATTTCATATTTACATCAGATGTCTTCTGACTTACGATTTTAGCTATATAACGTTTTGATATTTTGAACCCAGAAGGGGGTTTGGGGGGGCGCACGAATGAAAATTATCAAAAAATCCTATAAACTATTAATCCTACGGCAAATTTTAATATAAGCAAAGTTGTAGGGGATGTGATTTCTGACAACTTTTGTTTAAAAAAATTCCCCCCAAAAAACCATCCAAAAGGGGGGGGGGGGTGAAAAAATGTAAATTCTTGCCTTTGGAGCAAACTCAACCAAATTTTGTATACATAATCTGTGGGCCTCTAGAGAGCTAGAAATGCAAAAACTAACCGCCCAAAATGGGGGGGAGGGTCAAAAAATGAAAAATCTTGCTCTTGGTCCAAACTCAACCAAATTTTGTATACATAATTTGTGGGTCACTAGAAGGCTAGAAATGCAAAAAGTGGGTGCCGAGGGTGGGTTCGGGGGTGGAATGGAGTGGGGGGTGGGTCAGAGTATGGGGTGTGCGGGCTGGAATGGGGGTGGGGTGAGTGAGTGAGGCGGAGTAGGGTGGAGTGAAGGGGGTGGTGCGGGGTGGAGTCCAGGGGGCTAGGTGGGGGTGTGGTGCGCGGGGGTGGAGGGCGCGGGGCCCGGGGTGGATGGGGTGCGGTGCTGGTGGTGCATGGTTGGTGGAGTGGGGGGTTCAGGTGAGAGTCCAGAGGCGTAGTGGGGTGGAACGGGGGTGGGAGTCCGAGGTGGGTGGGGTGAGGGATGGAGTGTTGGGGTGGTGGTGTGCGGGCGGGGGTTGGGCACGGGTGCATGGTGAGGGGATGGGGGTGCTTGGTGGGTTTCGGGGGGTGTGGTGGGTAGGAGTGGGGTGTGAGGGTTGAGTTCGTGGGTTGGGGGTCCAGGGGCCGTATCCCTAAGCATCCCTAAGCAATCCCCAATGTCTCAGTGAGTGCCCCATCATCTGACCTCTTCTCTTCCTTTTACTCTTCCACAAGGTTCTTTTTTCTCCGATTCATCCAAGGACTTCTTCATTTGTATTTCTATCCATTCATTTGTTATTCATCATTCTTCTATAGCAGTACATTTCGAAAGCCTCCAATCTTTCTCTCTGATTCTCCAATCGTCCAGGTTTCACATCCATACATGGCTATGCTCCATACATATGTCTTCAATAGCATCTTCCTGTTTTCTAAGCTGATTGAGGAAGAACATAACAGTTTTTGTTTTGAATTAAACCCCATTTTAGCTTGGGCAATTTGTGATTTAATTTCTTTTTGGCTCCTCCCATCCCATGTGATTTTACTTCCTAGATAGAAGAATTCCTTAACTCTTTCTAGGTTTTCTTGGTCAATTTTGATACATTCCTGTTTCGTTTCTTCTTTCTTTGTACAAACTAGGACATTGGTTTTACTCTTGTTTAGTTTCATTTTATCTAATAGTAAGCCAAAAATTTGAATTCGAGTTTTCAGCACACGAAATATCTAATAAGACCATTTTGAGCCATTGCTATGAGTTTTTCTTGCCAAAATTAGATAATTTAATTTAGATACTTTCCAAGATTTGCAAATTACTAATAATACAAACTATATCCATTTAATAAGTAAAAACACTCATTAAATGTCAATTCAATGACGTCAACAGATCTATAAGTATATTTACATTCTCAAATATTCAAGGTCTTTCTTCTTTCTTGATTACATTTTTTATGAAAAAAATATTAAATTTAATTGCTTAGCCTATTGAAGTTTCATTCAGGCAAACAAATTTTAAATTTTATTTAATATTTAAGATTAGACTCCCTATAATTATTGGAGAAACTTAACTATAAACAGTCAAATTCAAATGGTATGTACTTCTACAGCAAAAAATTTATGGTTCATCCGACTTGTATTAACTATCTGAATTAATCATGTACTTTAGGAGATTTATATATATTTAACATAATATATTATTAAATTGAAAGTTTTTTACCGAAGGTAGCAGAATTTTTATATAGAAGGAGACAATAAAGAGTGTGTCTTCTGCTGGAATTACAAATTTTATTTAAAAGGAGACTATAGTTTCGAGGGCTTTGCCATCTTCATCAGTCTATTACAATTGATTCACGTTAATTCCTGTGAATCAATTGTAATAGACTGATGAGGGCAAAGCCCTCGAAACTACTATAGTCTCGTTATAAATAAAATTTATAATTCCAGCAGAAGACACACTCTTTTATTGTCTCCTTCAATAACATATTATTAATACAATCATTTGAATGTTTTATTTTTTAAAAATAGATGGATTTTTTTTCAAAAAGTACAACTCCGGGCTTCATTCCTATTTATTTTAATCAAATGAATAAGTAGATGAATAAGGACAATTATATTATATTATTATTAATTATTCTGCAGGGGCAGGTGAGCTTCAGAAAAATATATTAAACTTGGGTAAAAGGATTTTTAAGATTGAAAATTTTCTGTCGGTCTGCCTAGATTAAAACATCCAAAATAACCAAAAAACTGGAGATAATAGAAAGTTAGTTCTGATCCCAAAATGCTTATATTTTCAAAACGAAGAACTAATTAAGTTTGCTTCTTCAAAAATGTGAAAAAATCTCAAAAAATCGAATTTTTATACGCAGTGCTACGAACGGTTGAAGCTGATGAGATTAAATTTGGCATGTTTTGCATGAATAAACTGCCCTTCCAAGCCATAGGTATATAACTATCTAGTTCAAATTGTTCACTGACAATAATTGCCAAATCGATATCCAAAATTTAAAAAATATTTTTTTCATTTTTATTAATTTTAAAATTATTTTCTTTTCTAGCTGTTAGTATGCGTATCCGCCTCGGAGAACAATTACAATTACTCTGAAGTACTGGAGGCATCATTACTCTTCTATGAGGCTCAAAGATCCGGCCCCTTGCCAAAAGACAACAGAATCCCATGGCGGGGCGATTCAGCCCTGCACGATAGAGGTCTTCGAGGGGAAGATCTCACTGGAGGCTACTATGACAGTAAGCTCGATCTAAAAGAATTAATCTGTAAAATTAAAAACAATTTTTATATTATAGATGCAATTTCAATCAAATTTTATGCCCAACCACGAAATTTCCCTGGGTGTCAATAAAGATGATTACCCATAAAAGCATATGGTGTGCCTTCTCTTAAAAACATCCTCCCGATATCCCTTATTAAATCAATCCACCAGAAAGCTTTTCAGCCTTTCTAGCCATAAGCCAATTTACGATACTATATATTTATTTTTCAAATTTGTCTCTGCCCCCGGGGTCAGATTTTAGCCGGATGCCTCGAGTCGGATTCGAACCCGGGTTCACTTGGTTAGCAGGATGACGCACTACCACCTGGCCTAACCTGACCCCCCTTACATTTATTTAATGATTAATTTGAAAAGAAAGTAATCCAGATAATAATAAAAGGTAAATTCTAGGTTGTTTTACTTATCTAATAGACAGAGAGCTAGTGAATATTTTGGACGATTATTTCAGAATGCAAATAACATATCTCCGAGGGGTGAACCGCGACCTAATATGCTATACACCTACTTTCTACTTGTACTTCCAAATATTTCCAAGTATTCCAAATATTTCCAAGTACTTCCAAAATATTTCCAAAGAGGTGTACACCTACTTCCAATCGCGGATCACCCCTCTCATATCCCATACTGTACTATGATCAGCACATATCTCAAAAGTGAAATTCTTATTCGCCGAATCGTTTTTAGGCTTAATCGACTCCTGAAGATGTCAAAAATACCGTAAAATCAAGCCATTTCAGAATATGGTTGAATTTGATTTCAGAACATTCCCAATGATAATAGTTAGGAACTAATGTGTACGAAAGGCTGAACGATAATTCGTCACTCTAATAAAAACCCGAGGTTTCTTGCTGCGAATTTCGCCACAGAGAAAACCTGGACAATATTGGACAGCCTATCACACAACTTCAGGGTATTGACCTAAAGAGGATGTTAGGGTAATTTTTACTTTCGCTCCTAGAAATGAGATAACATTGAGTATTATTTGCATTAAAGTTAACTAGATTTTGAGAGCTCCATTTTTCTAAAGATTTCAGGTCGAGAATGATTTAAAATATTCAATTGGATGTTGATGAAAGCAGTCCACGGTGGTTGTAAAAATAAGACTATAGAGGTTTTATTATTTTACATTTATTTGTTAAACCGACGTTTCGGAGATTTATTCTCTCCTTCTTCAGGGTAACAAAAAGTTAATGAAAGTAGTTCAAATCATAATTACTTGATTTGAACTACTTTCATTAACTTTTGTTACCCTGAAGAAGGAGAGAATAAATCTCCGAAACGTCGGTTTAATAAATAAATGTAAAATAATAAAACCTCTATAGTCTTATTTTTTACAACCACCGTGGACTGCTTTCATCAACATCCAATTGCATATTTATACCAGTCCGTCTCCTAAAGAAAAACTCTATCAATTTAAAATATTCTTCTTCTTCCGATAAAGTTAAAGAAAAGTCAAGATTTGTTAATTAGAAAAGGAGTTCTAATTCAGCCATATTCGTGTACATTCAAAGAGGAAAAATAATGTGGATGTTTTTTTTATAATGTATATAAATGTTTCAGTTAATAACTTTAAAATCTTATTATCAGTTTTTGACATTAACAGAAACCTATCTAGTTTTCTGTCTTTTATTCTCCTATTCCACATGTCTAATTTATCATTAACTGATTTAATTTTGTCACATGATACTAAAATATTTTTGCGCTAAGCTCGTACCGACGCGGCGGAATAGAACTATAGATTTTACACATCTTCAAATGCCCTAGTACCTATTTATAACACAATAATAGAAAGATATTATTTTTTGATAAAATTAATTCTTCTTCATATATCATTATCGCTTCGAGCTAAGATGAGTTGTCTAGTTAACGGCTTTAGGCAAATTTATTTTTTAATGAATGCACTAAGACTTTTTTAATTACTATTCATTTCCAACAATAGTAAAAAAGAATTGACAAATGCCTTTATTCGAGTTATTTCTTTATTGACCGCCAAGTAGTGAAGAGGTAGAATTTGTTTGTGATTTGCTTTTTGATATATTATAAACGAGGCATTATTATATCATCGCTAGATCAAATATCATTATAATATCTATGAAAAAGAGTAGGAGAGTGAACTATTTAATATCGAATAATCAAGGTAGCTAGGCAAGGTCGAGTCTTTATGATAATGATTCAAGAAGATGTTATATGCGACCTCTAGTCCGAGATAGACCCTTATATCGTGAAAAGAAGGAGAAAGAAAGAATTGGGTCGGAGTTGAAGGTACCTTTGAATACAGGTCTTGAAAGACTGCAGGTTGTAAAGTCATCGGAAAGACGAATGCGAGAAGTGAATTTCACTCTCTAGAAGAAATAGGGATAAACTGGTTGGCAAATTAATGCGTTTGTTCGGTTAGTTCTAAGTGTGGCATATTTAAAACAGAATCGAAAGTGAGATCAAAAAGTGATAATTTCTCTCAAAACTTTTAAAAATTAAATTGGTAAGATTCCTATCAACTTGACTAGATGTCAAATAATATTTTTTTCCTGAATTAAATCTAAATAAGTTAAGAGACCCCCCATCTAAATTGGACGAAGGGCACTATTGTCTGCGTAGCAATGAATCAGAGGCCAAATTTATTAAAACATATATATATTAATTAGGAAGAGCATAGGGGGGAATTACTTTTAACTGAGGAACTGCAGCATCACCAGAGGGAAGGGGTGGTATTCCATCAACCTCAGCCTTTTAATACTGCGAAAAACCTTCAAACCATGTGCAGATAAGGCCAAATTATTTGGCAAGGTTTGTATGCTAAATTCAATCGAAACCATAGGCCTCGCAAGGGGGGGTCCAGGAGCACCTGTGGGACCTGGGCCCGGCCGTGAGATTTTTTTATGGGCGTATGTTAGAAAAAACAACTTTGAAAAATATTTGTTAACTGTAAAAATTAATGTTTAATATTATATATTTTTTTTTTTTAATTTCGCTTTTCATTTGTAGGTTTACGGGTTTACCCTTAGTAGGTATCATTGGAAAGTAAAAATGTATGTGAATGTAGTTTAGTTTAGTTTTTATTTTTAGAACCTTATCCAGGCACTATATTTGTTTTCATTATAAATAAGAACACAACACGACAGCGATTGGCGAAATAACAAAAAATAAAACCCATTCTGACCAACCTTTTCCACTTCATAAAAAACACATACTTATTTCATAATAACGGGCCCGCTAGAGATTTTGGGCCCCGGTCCCGAAGTTTAATGTGGGTGCTATGATCGAAAGTGTTTAAAATTCTTAAAGTAGCCGTGAGAATCGCTATCATAATAGAGTTACATATCGTCGCTGATCTTACAAAACCTCGTAAGTCCTAAATTCATTGTTTGCCAGAAATCAAGAAAAATCATTTTAAACACGAATACAAACAAATACAATCCAATAGTATTTGTCCGTAGCGCGAAATTAAATTGGAATAGAATAATTTCTATAGACAGACGCGCCTTGAAAAGTTGTTCGGTATAAACGTATAATACGTATTTAAACAAAAATCGGACTTACGAGGTTTTGTAAGATCAGTGACGATATGCAAGAATCTATAAATTGAAACTGTTCATACACCAAAACGACAACAAGAGAAGTCTTTATTCAAAGAATGACAAAAACTACAAGAAACTATTTTTTTCATAGCTTTACTTTCATTTCTTTGTTGATTCTAAAGGTCCCTGTTAGTTGAGTTATAAAACTAGAAAATTTTAACACATTTTTACAATTCTATACCAAATGTCTGTTAGTTTGTCAGTCCGTTTTGTAGTTCAAAAACTAATTGAAGATTCAAACTTGAAATTTACAATTTATACGTATTCATTTTTTCTAGAAATAAAAATTTTGTAAAATTGTAATTGGATTTTAGGGACGGTCGACGAGTTTTAGAAAATATATTTATTTTTTATTTTTGGTGAGGAGTATCCCTATAAAGTTCTCATTAAGTGGAATTAAGCTAAATTTTTTAAATTTAATTCACTTTAAAATGAGGTTATAGGAAGGCAAAAAATAACTCTTTTGATATCTCAATTATTATGAGAGTTGTAATGGTATTTCTAATCTAAACAAAAAAATGTAGTAATTTACGTCGCTCTCTTTAGCAAAAGATCTTAACTAAAACCATGGTAGAGTCTAGTCTAGTGCATCAAGACGCAAGAGTACCCATTTTTAAACGAAAATTATATCTAAACAAATTTCAAAGCCTCTAGGAATTTTTTTTACAAATTTTTGATTATAAATAAAAATATAATACCTCTGTTGATACCTCAATTATTATGAGAGATGTAATGGTTTTTCTATTCTATACAAAAAAATTTAGTAATTTACGTCGGTCTCTTTAGCAAGATCTTAACTAAAATCATGGTACAGTCTGGGCTAGTGCACCAAAGGACACGGTTTAACTCCTGTAGGGTCAATATTTTTTTTTCTTTTATAATATTAGCTAGTTCAGGATCAGATTGGCCGACTGGGTAGAGTCGTTTCTTATGAATCAAGCTAACCAGGGGCTCAAGCCCGGCTCACTACAAATATTTGACTGCCTAAAATCTGATCCCTACACCAATTTAAACTATTGTCGAGACACACACACATATAGTCGTGGAAAAATAAATAACCCTAACTGTGACGATTGACCCGAGGCCAATAAATAAAAAAAAAAGCTAGGTCTATAAGACTTCATGACGATTCATGCCTAATCATTGTGAATCTAAATTATATTAATTTAATATAATATTTACAATATAACTCTAACAAATTAAATATTTCAGAAATATTTTTAGAATAAGAATTTTTAAACCTTTATTAAAACTCCTCCCAAAGCTGGAAAATTATTATATTAACACCCCTGGAGCAAAATCACCAGGGCACACTTAAAGACAATTATAAATCATATTAGAGAAAAAATACAAGATTTTTTTTATTGACAAAAGAACCCTATGTAACTGGGAAACTGAGACACCGGTCTCCGATCCCAAATGTTCCTATGAAGATGGAATTACATTAGTTGATCTTTTATTTATTTTTACGAATCTATTAGTAACCATCTTCATATAGACATTATGCATCGGTTTGTGTTTGTAAACTGGCAACTAAGTTGGTTAGATCTTCATGCCTGTTACATAAAGTCCCGGCTCGAACCCCACCCGAAAGATCCAATAAATGTAATTTTTTTAATGTGATAATAATTTTATCATAATATTAAATTAGTATTTCATATTTAAAGGAGAGTAATTAACTATTTTATATTGATGTTCATTCTGTTAAAGCTTCTTAAATTAGGTACAAAAAGTATCTGTTATTTATAAAATGGGTTTCTCGAGTTTTAAATATCTTGAATAAATTGCTATTCAAACTAGTAGAACTAGAAGTTTATATGATGTGGTCAAATATGTTTACCAAGTATGTATTGTTTTATTTTAATTTGTTTATTTAATTAATTATAGCAGGCGATTTCGTGAAATTTGGTTTTACGATGGCATCTACAACCACCCTTTTAGCTTGGGGTGTTCTTTCGTATAAAGAAGCTTATATTGCAGCAGGTATTGAACCCTAATTTTAATTAAACAGAACTAGTTAGTTAAAATATCCTTATTTTAGATCAATATAAAAATGCATTATCAGCGTTAAAATGGTCTGGAGACTATTTCATCAAATGTCATGTTTCTGAAGAAGAGTTTTATGGGCAGGTGAGTTTTATAGATTGCACAATCTACTTTTAATATGACGAAGTCTCTCATATATTGAATTAATCTCCGGATTATAATATTTATTTTTTATTTTTTCAAGGTAGGCAATTTCTCTCTTGATCACTCTTTTTGGGGACGACCTGAAGATCTGAATACTTCTCGACCTGCTTATAAAATTGACAAAGACCACCCTGGTAAGTTTGACTTCTCATTACAAATTTCTTCAGGTTTTTAAATTTCCCTCTAATCAAAATATTGCTGTTTATTAGGATCCGATCTCGCCGGTGAGGCCGCTGCATCTTTAACAGTAATATCTTTGGTGTTTCGCTCAGTTAATTCATCATATGCAGATCTTTGTCTCAAACATGCCAGACAATTGTATCATTTTGCATCTAAATATAGAGGTCTATATCACGAGGCAATTCGAAATGCTGAACCATATTACGAGTAAGTATCCTATGACTTTCTCTACAAGTTTTCATCATTAATACGGATATATTTCTTTTTCATATTTCTTCTCTATTCTATATATTATAATGTAAAATAAAATAATTTCTGCTTAAAAATGTATTAACTTAAATTGACTTTTAGTTCACAAAGATGTGATTTAACATCAAACTTGTAAGATCTCCAAAATTGGAGGATGAGAGAGGCATCGTATATATGAATGCGTCTTTATCAACCAGAAAATTGCAACTATGGAGTTGTAAGGTTTTTTGAGGCTAATCACCAGGGTTATACATATAGGAGGACCCAGAATAATTCAGCATACACTAGATATAAGTTATCGTAAATGTAGGTAGCAGGTGAAAGTCGGTGTGCACTGTGCAGGTTAGAGCAGCTAGAGGTACGCCAATAAGTGACCGGGAAATATTCCACAACTAGAAAAATATATTATAGTTTTTCGAGTGAGGCTAATTCCCGTTGTGTGCATTTTTCGAATCGATTTGTAATATGATAATGTGATTATGAAAGCTAAGTATTTTTTTATCAGACACACCAAATCAGCTTCTGCACAAAGGTGCCTTACATACCAACGTCTGCTTTGAATGTAAATTTAAAAGCATATTACCTATATATTTTGTTTATTAATATTTAAGATAAGGACTATTTATTTATAATAATTTTTTTTTAAATATTATTATTTTAAACCCCTGCCCCCTTTGAAAAAAGTTACTAGCTACATGCCACTAAGGCCGGGCGCACACTGGAGACGCAGCGCAGGCAGGGCATTTTTTGTGACCCTCGTTTTCAAGTAGAGGCGCACACTTTGAGCCGCAGCACAGTCCTGCCCCACGTGCCGACTGCGTCCGCTTGTGGAGACGCCACAGAAACTGCTTCACGCAGGGCACAGTTTTTTTTATCTTTTTTTAATTGTTTTTTTTATTTTAAAACCCACGAATACTTTACAACACATTATTATATATATCTAAATTAATGAGAGGGACAGAGGGAGGGAAAGGAATTCAATATGCTATTTGAATAATTATCGGAAAAGAGGTTTTTTCTTTAATTAGTTTTTTCCTCTTATTAAAAACAAGGACTAAAGATGATCAAGGACACTCGATGGTGGAGAAGTAATCTCCGGAGTCGAAGCTAAAATACAATTTATACATTAATTCATGTAAAATAATTGGTTTAATAAAATTTATAAAAAAAAAATAAATATATATCTAAATTAGGAAATTTTGGACGGGGGTGAAGGAGAAATATGGAATTGGAATAATTATCGGAAAAGAGGTTTTTTTCTTTAATTAGTTTTTTCCTCTTATTAAAAACAAGGACTAAAAGATGATCAAGGACACTCGATGGTGGAGAAGTAATCTGCGGAATCGAAGCACAAAAACAATGTATGCATAAATTCATGTAAAATAATTGGTTTAATAAAATTTATAAAAAAAAATAATTAGGAAATTTTAATGCCCGAGAAGATCAAGAACAGTCGATGGTGGGGATGTAATCTCCGAAGTCGAAGCTCAAATAAAATGTATACGTTAATGCATGTAAAATTATTAGTTCAATAAAAATTTATTATTATTATTAGGAAATTTTAATGAGGATATGGAATGAAACATTATTGGAAAAGAGGTTTTTTTATTTAATTAGTTTTTTCCTCTTATTAAAAACAAGGACTAAAAAGATGATCAAGGACAGTCGATGGAGGAGAAGTAATCCCCGAAGTTGAAGCTCAAATACAATGTTTATTCATGTAAAATAATTGGTTCAATAAATAATTAAAAAAAAAAAAAATAGGAAATTTTAATATTTCCATTTTTTACTTTATCCAATGCGAAGCATGGGAGAAAGTATTGGAATCGCTCTCGCGGCAAGCGCGACTTCAAAGGGTCCTCAGGTAAAGACTACGGAACCCATGGACTCAATTAAGGTCACAAATTGTAGTATTCAATGAGATTGAATTTTAGCACGTGACGGTTTTGCCAAAAATTACCTGGAATCTCGTCGAGAGGCCAAAAAGTGCCATTTTTTTTGGAAGTGCGTGGGGATGTATGTATGTATGTATGTATGTGTGTTATCGTTTTTTTCGTCCACGATTTTTTCCACACCTTTGCGCTGATTGAAATGAAATTGAAAACCTACCATTAGTTTAACAAAATGAAGCGCTGATTAGTTTTTGGTACATATCGGTCCACAAACATTAGTACTTTATTTCAGTACTTTTTTAGTTTTTTCTAAATATCTTGAAAATGACTTAACCAATTTTGATGAAATTTAATATCCTAATTAAGTACCTTGGGGACCACAAAAAAGGTTAAATAAAGTTTTTAGTAAAATTATATTTTAACGTACTTTACTCAAGAACATATTAATATTTCAAATGAATTTGGATAAAGTTTAGCAACGATCCGTTGCAGTTTATTTTATTTTCATTATACAGGGTGGGGCATAAAGATCTACCACATTTTGAAGATATATAAATAAAAAACACAATATCAAAAACTAACCATCCAAAATGGGGGGGAGGGTCAAAAAAATGAAAATTCTTGCCCTTGGAGCAAATTCAAATTTTGTATACATATTCTGTGGACTCCCAGAAGTCTAAAAATGAAAAAACTAACCACCCAAATTGGGGGAGGGTCAAAAAATGAAAATTCTTGCCCCTGGAGCAAATTCAACCAAATTTTTTATACATATTCTTTTTACTCCTAGAAGTCCAAAAATGTAAAAACTGGGGGTGGGGCGGGGGTGGAGTGCAGGGGGCCCGGGGTGGGTTTGGGGGTAAAATGGGTGGGAAGGGTTCGTAGTGGGGTGCAGGGTGGGTGCGAAGGTGGAATGGAATTGGGGTGCGGGGGCGCGCGGGTTCAAGGGTGGGGTGCAGGGTTTCCGGGGTGGCGTTGGAATGGAGGGGAAGTGTGGGTAGTGGGGTGCATGGTGCGTGCGGAGTTGGAATGTGGTTGGGGTGCGGGGGTGGGGGTTCAGGGGGTGTAGCACCCTGCCTAGCGGAGAGGCCGCATCTACATTAATGTTTTATCTTTTTGTACAAAATAAATGTTTCGCGTAAGACGGTCATTCTGCTTCTGTGCTTTTGTCGACCTGCTGCCCGAAACTGCTCCTCAATGTGCGCGTACACTGTGCGACACTGTGTTTTTTTCCTGCGCTGTGCTGCCTGAGCTGCGCTGAGTCGCCTGCGTGACGCAGCTCAGTGTGCTCCTTAGCTAATTGTGTAAATAAAAATGACCGGAGCACATTGAATTTTATATAGAATTGCTTTCCTTAAACACTTGTTGATGCATCCATAAACACTTTTATAATGTTTCCTCAAATAAAGATCGAAAAGCTGAGTAACAAATTTTACAGTTACAGCAGGTAAGCCGGGCGAGTTGAAGTATTTTTATTTATTTATTGGTTGGGAGATGTTTCCAGAAAACATTTTTCAAATCATTATAAATAAAATTAATAACAAAATATATTTATTATAAAATTTATCTAATATATAATTATGATCTTTCTATAGTTTAATTACCCATCGTATTTTAAATTATAGATCCACCGGTTACGGCGATGAATTAACTTGGGCAGCAGCATGGCTTTACAAAGCAACCAACGAAACACAATATTTAGAAGAAGCCGAATTTTATTTTAAAAGATTTGGCTTAAAAGAACGGCCTAATGAATTCTTCTATAACAAAAAAGTTGCCGGAGTTCAAGTAATATTATTATAATATTTTAATAATTAAATAAATTCCTATTTTAATTAGTCCTTATTTCCTTATGACATGGGCGTTCGTAGAAGGGGGTAAGAGGGTGCACATGCCCCCCCCTTAGGATCGATTAAAAAATTCTGGGGCAGCCCTGACTTCCGGCCCGACCTCAATAAACTATGTTTAATGTATAGTAGTAGGTGTTTTTGTATTTTAGTACTACGGTTTTAGTGTATTCTACGTGAGAAAAAATACTCAAAAAATTAAATATTTATATAAAAATGTATTAATGTAATTATTTCTCTCCAAGCTTTGACCCTCCCTCGTGAATATTTTTTCTACCGACGCCCCTGTCTTATGATTAGGCTCGGATTTATAAGCACGAAAAATAACTAAAATAGGCACTTATTCAAAAGGCATTTTAAGTACAAAGAATCACTTGAAAATAAAAATAAAATATTGAGTAAGCGGTCTGTCACTAATACCAAAAAATTTTCATCATGATTTTCTACAGGCCGCGAGATTATCTGTATAAGTATAATGCAAGTTCCCAATAAGAGAAGGACAATCTATATATATAAAATTAAGGTTTTGTCTGTACATTACTCCAAATGACGCCAAATTTTGGTTGCACACGTTTCAAGCAAAGTTATGAACAAAAACACCCTCAACAAAATTCCTTTCTGTATGTGTGTATGTTTCAGTGGTTTCCGAAAAGTTGCTCACGATTCACGTAAAAACGGCTGAAGGGATTATTATGAAATTTCATATTTACATCAGCTGTCATTTAACTTACGTTTTTAGCTATATAACGTTTTGATATTTTGACCCCAAAAGGAATGAAAATTATCAAATAACTCCTAAACTATTAACTCTACGGACTCTGACAAACGATTTTGTTTAAAAAATTCCCCCCAAAAACCACCCAAAAAGGGGGGGGGGGGGTCAAAATATGAAAATTCTTGCTTTTGGACCAAACTCAACTAAATTTTATATACATAAACTGTGGGTCACTAGAAGGCTAGAAATGCAAAAACTAACCACCCAAAGAGGGGAGGGGTGCAAAAAATGAAAATTCTTACCCTTAATAGCCAACTTAACCAAATTTTGTATAGAGAATCTATGGGTCACTAGAAGGCTAGAAATGAAAAAACTGGGTGCGGGGATAAGGTGCAAGGGGGTGGGGGTTAGGTGAAGGTCCAGAGGCATAATGAGGGGGGATCAGGTGAGGGTCCAGAGGCGTAGTGGGGTGGTGCGGGTTGGGGTCCGGGGTGAGTGGGGCGCGGAGTGGTGGTGCGGGGTGAAGGGCGCGGTGGTGGGGTCCGGGGGATGGTGGGGGGTTCAGGTGAGGGTCTAGAGGCATAGTGGGGTTTTGCGGGGGCTGGGGTGCGTGGTGGTGGAATGGGGGCGGGAGTTGCTGGGTGGGGTGGGGGTGGGGGTGGTTCGTGGGGTGGGGGTCCAGGGGGCGTGCTCCCTGGCTAACAAGAGGGCCGCCGAAGGCGGGCCTTGCAGCTAGTTCATAATATTTTTAGGGGACAAGGAAATTGAAACTTACATAATTCTTTGAGAATTGCTCTAGCAATTGTTGAACTATTTTTTTTTTTTTAATGATATTGATGTGAGAAGGAGATACACCAGCAGGTCCATCCCCTAAAGGCCTATATGGGATGGCCCCTCCATCGTGAAAAGAACAGAGTAGAAGGAAAAGAAGCCGGGATCACGAGCTAAATCTCAGAATATTAGATATAGTCCAATTTACTGTTTTTAGGGGCTTCGAGCTGTGGTAAATTCTCCGCGCGATAAATTAAGTTAAATTTATCTCCCACTTAATTTTTATTACCAGACCCTATACCTACAGAAAAAATGTCTGGGTATAGCCGGGAATCAAACCTGAGACCTCCGGGTTGCCAGCCAGTTATGCTGACCATTACACCAGAGAGGCGGTAGTGTTGCTTCAAGTTCGAAACAAGCTATTAAATTTGGTCCACTTTTCGATTTTTAGGTGTCCTAGTCTTCTAGTCAACCCTGCCGCCGCCTAGCGATAAATAATTTTTTTCTGAATATTTTCTTAATAATTCAAAAAAACTTTTAAATTTAGAAAATGTATATCATTGGTCGTAAAAAATGGAAATTGTCAATTTTAGTTAAAATAGGCACTAAAAAGGGATTCATAGATTAAATAGGCACTAACACCCAAAATAGCCATTATAGGCACTAACAAATGCGCGCATGATGCTTTTTACCAAACACGGATTTAGATCACCTAGTGAATCTGTAATCTAAGATGGTATATACGAGTACTTCAATCCTCAGTCCAGCGCGCTAATCTATTAACACACATGTAAGGTGTAGACTAGCGCGCTGGACTGGGGGAGTTGAAGTATATAACATCTAAGATTACAAATTCACTAGGTGATCTATATCCGTGTTTGGTAAAAAGCATCATGCGGGCTAATCGCGATATGATGCTGGATCACACCTAGATGGATCATATCTTTTTCATTTCTCTTGGTCCAGATTTAAGATTCAGCTGACCCCAATAGCCTCAACCAGCAGTGGTCTAGCGATATATATATATATCTTGTTTAAAAATGTCGCGGTCAAAAATAACTCTCTTTGATATATATATTCATTTAATATATTAATTAGAAAAATATTTAAAAATTCATTATTTCTTACACAGAAATATATAAATTCAGATATTATTATTACTTAATATCTGACAAAAATTACCTGCATTCGATTCGCGAGTGAATCAAATGAAGGCAACTCATGATTAACTAACAAATGCCTCTTATTTTATTCGGAATTTCATGAAACGCATAGATATTGGCCTAAATTTTAAGCCATAAATAAAAAGAAAAGGCAAATAGGGCGAAATCCGAGCCCTACTTATGATTTAGCTTTTAATAATATTTTTCATCTCTAGTTTATTTTTAAAATTAATTAAATGATTTATTTCTATAATCTGCAAATTTTGTCAGATTTCAAATAGAAAATTATTTGTTTTCAAGTCCTTTTAGCTCAGTTAACAGGGATATCAGATTATCAAGAAGCTGCTAAATCGTTTTGTGATTTTTCAATGCTATCTCAAAAACGAACACCAAAAGGCTTGATTTTTATTGATAAATCAGGAACTTTGTGTCATGCAGCCAATGTTGCTTTTGTTTGTCTTCAGGTATTATTTTGATTTCTGAGCCCTAAATTTAAAGTTTTGCTAAAAATTATGTTTATGAAATCCCCACAATCGTAATCAAGCATGTTCTGCAATCAGACTGTATTCATTGCAGTAAGCCAAGAACAGACTGAACTCACTTAGAATTTGTAGCCTTGAATGTTCAGAATATTTTTTTTTCTTATGTAGAATGTTTTAATTAAAAATTTGACTTGCTTTTTAAATGAATTATTTAGATTTAGAGTATCTCTATTTAGATTCTTTTTTTAATCCCTTCAGGTCCTCCAGCGACCGTAGAATGTACACCGTAATGTCTATGTCTTAAATTAATTCACATTAACTTTTAAGGACAAGGTGTTGGTTCTAGGTGAAACATTTTTATATAATAATAAAAAAATTGGGTAAAATTGCAAGGTAGGTGTCACAATATATCGAATTCTAAACTGATTTTTGTTTTATTTCATTTTTTGTGAAACCTATCTCGCAATTTACCCAATTTTTTATTGTTAATTCACATTGCTTGAACTTTAAATTTATTTTGATTCTTTTTTCATTTATTGATGTAATTGATAAGTAAACTAACTTGATATTACATTAAATGATTAGAAAAAATTTTAGGCTGCAGATGCCGGAATATCTCCTTCAAATTATCGTTCTTTTGCGAAAGAACAAATTGACTATATGCTTGGTGATTCAGGAAGAAGTTATGTTGTTGGATGGGGCAAGAATTCTCCTACACAGCCTCATCATGCTGCTAGGTAATATAGAGCTCTGAACTTAATCAGACTAAAAGTTTATATTTTTTTTTTCAATAAATATACTCTTGTTGAATAGCTCATGCCCATCTCGACCAAAACCCTGCGGCTGGGAGGCACTTCGTCGACTTGGACCCAATCCTCAATTGTTGAAAGGGGCTCTAGTGAGCGGGCCGGACGCTAGCGACCAGTTCAAAGACTTGAGGGAAGAATTTATCTTTACTGAAGTAATTTTCTTTCATTATCTGAACCCCTTAGTATTATAAATGAGTCGATTTACTACAGAGACACATTGCCTATCAGAATGGAAGAAAAAATTAATCTCTGCTAAAAAACTTTTTTAAATTTAAGTAAATCATTCAAAAAATGTTTCTTTTTTTAACCGATTATGAAAAAAGGAGGAGGTTATCAATTCAACGGAATGTCTGGTTTTTTTTTTTGAGTTTGAACATTTTTTTTTCTTTATCATGTAGACCGATTTCGGTGATTTTTTTTTTGCATTGGGTTCAGTCTAGTTCCCGATTAGTCCCGTTTAAATTTCATTGGTATTGGACTTTTTTTGTTATGCATGTTCACGCATAACTTCTTTGTTTATGGACCGATTTCGAAGATTCTTTTTTTATTGGAAAGGGGATACCTTAGGGATAGTACTATTTTAATTTAGTCAAGTTCTGATCATATGATCAATGACAAAATAACGGAAATCTCCAATTCTTATGTGCAAATAATTGAAATTATAATAAATAAAATCTTTTATAAAAAAAAACAATCTTAAAACGTTCATCTAAAACCAGCTAACTTTTCGAGATAATTTCTCTATTTATGAATAGAATTTTATTATCAATTCCTGTTTCCTTCGCCCGGATCTTTCACTTACGAGTTCCATGGAAGGTATTATCATAAGTCACTATTCTTAACATCTCTAAAAAGAGAAAAATAAAAACAATTTTTAGAAGAAAAAAAATCCGACTTCAAAAAAATTAAATGCAACAACTAAAATAATAAGAACTCAAAAATAAAATAAAATTCACTAAAAGGTATAAAATAATTATCTAATTTAGTTACAGCTAAACTGTTACATGAAATCACTTTTTGAAGTCGGTGCCAAACAAACTATAAAAGTGAGCTTACTCAATGCTGTCTTAATTACCCGCCAAACGTATATAAATTTATAAAATGTATGTTTGCCACCAACTTCAAAAAGTGATTTCATGTAACAATTTCATCTTTTAGTTGTAACTAAATTAGATAATTATTTTATACCTTTTAGTGCATTTCATTTGATTTTTGAGTTCTTATTATTTTAGTTCTTGCATTTAATTTTTCGAAGTCTGTTTATTTCCTACCACAGCTCTGTAAAAAGACAAAAAATTTTATACAAATTAAAAATAAAAAAAAGTAAAAATGTGTAGTATTCTAAACCAAAGTGAAAATATAATTATTTTAATTATTTGATTGTATATCCTTTATAAATTTAAATAAAATTTATTTATCATAAGTAAAGATTAATTTATGTTCATTTGTTTATTTGTTGTAGGTAACTTTGGATTATAATGCTGGGTTTCAGTCCGCCGTTGCAGGATTGAAATATTTGGAATTGAATCGTAAAGAATAAAAAGTGAATAATTTAATAAAAATAATATAAATGAATTTTGAACAGACCACAGTTAAATTTATTATATATATATATAAAATTCTTTGCCCGATACACTCACTCACTCATCATCAAAACAGCCAGAACCACTGGACATAGAAACATGAAATTTGGAGAGGATATTACATCTATGACATAGGGGTTCACTAAGAAAGGATTTTTTGAAATTCTACCCCTAAGGGAGTCAAAGGGGGCAAAGTGTGTTTTCACTGATTATGCGATATCTCTTAAGGAAGATAAAATATCTACTTGCTTTTTACTTATAAAAATACTAAATTAAAATATCTAAAAACAAATTTCAGGATTTTTTGAAATTCGACCCCTAAAGGGGTCAAAGGGGGCAAAATATCTTTGCAATGTGTTTACACTAATTATGCATTTTCAATTAAGAACGATAAGATATCTACTTGATTTTTACTTAATAAAATTCTAAATACAAATATGTAAAAAGTAATTTCAGGATTTTTTGACATTCTACTCCCAACTATACAAAATGTGAGTGGGGCCAAAAATTAAAACTCTCTCCTATCTTGATCAAATTTTGTAGAGTTATTCTTTATTACTTTAAGAAACTATTACTGTAAAAATAAACTATCAAAATTGACTGTATGGGGGCGAGGGGGCAAATTATAGAAATTTTTAGCTTTTTAGTACATTTACTCTTTAGAAAACTGTGGATTATTTATTTGCAAATATCTAAAAAATAATTTCAAGATTTTTTGTAATCCGACCCCCCCCCTCAACTATCCAAAATGTGAGTGGGGGCAAAAATTAAAACTCTCTCCGATCTTGATCAAATTTTGTAGAGTTATTCTTTATTACTTTAAGAAACTATTCCTGTAAAAATCAACTATCAAAATTGACTGTATGGGGGCGAAAGGGGGGGGGGGCAAAATATAGAAATTTTTAGCTTTTTTGTACATTTACTCTTTAGAAAACTGAGAGTTATTTATTTGCAAATATCTAAATATTTGCAAATATCTAAAAAATAATTTCAACCTCCCAAAATGTGAGTGGGGGCAAAAAATTAATACTCTCTCCGATATAGATCAAATTTTGTAATGTTAGTTTTTAAGACTATATAAAATGTATGCTGTAAAAATCAATAGCCAAAATGAGTGCATGGGGGCGAAAGAGGGGGCAAAATATTACAATTCTAAACACTATTCGATCTGGAACAAATTTACTACAATTATTCTTTTAAAAACTGTGAGTAAACTTTTGTATCATTTTTATTCAAATTTTTTTTGGAATGGAGCTTTTTTTTAAATGAATTTTGGAGACCTAAAAATTACATGCCGAGACGCTACCCGCCAGGGCCACCTGCCCGGGGGCCGAGCTGTAGAGGACGTGCCGAAGGCACCCCTGGAGCAGCTCGTCAAATTATTTAGCTTAGGTCTCTCTTTCTCTCTCTCCGTCCATAAATTCATTGTTATTATTTTATTTATGAATTTTCAAAATGATTTTAGCCACCTTTAAGAAATTTTATAATATACTTATGAATTATGTTTTAAATTATTATTTTTTTTTTTAAGCACATTTAAGGAGTATCACATTATTATGGACTGAATCTTGTACCGTTTTTAAATAAGGAAGAGAAATCTGAAGTACAGGAAAAAGGAATCAATAAATAATCTAGTAGAAAATTATTTTGCATCTGACTGTTAAGTCTTTACACTAATTATTGAAAAAAAAAATATTCTATGAAAAATGAAATATATTTTGTTTAAACATATACTAGATACTCTTCCACTAGTACTGTAGGTACTTCTGCATCAGATATTATTTTGTAACAATAATAAAATTCTCTCAGATTTATGATATATCCTATATTTTATTTGTTTACTCATAATGAATTATTTATTTTTTTAAAATAACTTATTTGAAATAAATGTTAAATCATAAAAAATCTTTTTTCTTTTCTTTATAGTTCATTTAATTATTAACAAAAATAATCTACTCAATCCTACCTTTGATAATAAATTTTGTAAAGAAATTAATTCGTTGCTATTTTATTACTAATATATTTATTTATTTACCATTGGTATTCTTTTTTAAATTTTAATGAGTTTAATTGAACTATCAATTTCAATAATTTTACTTGTTCTCACCCTATAATGATCATATTTAACGATCATTTTGTTTTAAAGAAGTTTATAATTTTATGTCAGGACACAGGTTGGACAGCCTTGCTGTATAATTTCGATAAAATTTCGTTTTGATGCCTTCATTGATTTTAGAGCTGGACCGTACACAAAATTTGCTAACTCACACACTATCTACAGACATTTTGACATAAATTTTAAGGAGTTAGGTGTTGGTTCTAGGTGAAAAATTTTAATTTAATAATAAAGCTTGAGTAAGATACGAGGTAGGTTTCACAAAAAAGAAATAAACAAAATTGAGTTTTGAATTCGATATATTTCGGGGTGAGGCCATCATCAATATATAATCAGTTTTCTTGGACTCCTGATGATGGGCCGAATTATACAGCAATTATACAGCAAGGCTGTCCAACCTGTGTCCCGAAATATATCGAATTCAAAACTCAATTTTGTTTTATTTCTTTTTTCGTGAAACCTACCTCGTATCTTACTCAAGTTTTATTAGGACATTTTGACAATTTAATTAATAGCTATCTCTTTAAATATAAATTCTTAGATGTTCACTATACATGGATTTATAATAGAAAATAAAAATTGACTCTTCGTATCAACGACAAATAAGAAAACGAGTTCGATATCACAAATATTTGGTAAGAAATTTAAGGTACGGATCACTCGGTCCGACACGCACTTGGCTTATTGTTTTTTAGCTTAAAGGAGTTTCTAAAATATTTTTCTGGCAAAAAATTTCAATTTCTAAAAAATGTAACTTATTATTTTCATTCATTCAATTTTAATCGAATAAGATTTTGAACCGAAAAATCGGGAAAACAGTCGATCTCTAGGATTTCTCTGAGCTTGTACACTTTATTAATTTTTATTATTCCTAAGTCCGTTATTAAAAGCGAAATATGATATTTTAAAAATTCATAAACACTGTCATGAAAACTTGTTTTATCTTCCAAATTATTTTTCTGAGAAAATTGATAATAAGTGGAGGAAAAATTAAACCTTTTCAGTCTCGATACGCTGTTCGTAGATTTGGTTTTTGGTGAATTAATTTTTTAAACCATTGACTTTAAGTATAGAAGAATTTGTTAAATGACCACTTTTTCAATGACATTTTTTCATTGCGCCACTGCTTTTTCCACCAATTTTGTTTTTGTTTTTAACATTTCCTATAATAAAAATAAATGAATTTCTTAATAGAAGATGAAGACTGCCAAGTATAGGGAAAATCTATTTATAATTAAAATTCTCAAAAAGTACAATAGGGCTGTCAATAAATACGTATAAGTTTATAAATAACATCCGACTTATGTGAAGGTTACTATTTATCAAGTGCTTCACAAGAGCCTCGTTTGAAGGGTGAATAAATGATTTAAAACCGGAACTTTGTTTTAAGCGAGTCCCGTGATGGATTTTTTCTTTTGTGACTTATTTTACATGATTAATCATGAAGAAATATTTTATTTTAAATCACCGCCTTTTCATGAATGCCATCATTTTATCTTTGTTAAATTATACTCTATCAATTTAAATAAATAAAAAATTGTACCCTGTGCATCCCACTTTGACTGATGTAACTCCTTCAATCCACTACAATAAATACAAAATATGGAAATACTAGCTAACTTTATCTAAATATTTCATTTAGACAGAAAAAATTGGCTTGATTTAATCTAATAACTAAAGAAACGACTAGTAAATTAAAAAAATGATTCTGTTATACATAGGCTTGCAACTTTGACTCTTTTCTGCCATTTAAAAGAATTTCCCAATCAACAAAAAATGTTAAATGATTTTTTTCTTTGTACGTTTGATAATTTCTTCTGACATTTCAAATGGCAAGTGATTTCATGCCATTAGCCGGATACTGACTGAGCGAGCAGCCTCGCGAGGCTGCCCTCGGGCGTTTGCCGCATAACCGTCCTGAGCGAACGCAGGAAACGACGCCGAGGCGCCTTTAAGCATTCACAAAAACCGACTACCGATGGATCGGGCCGAGGCAGCCTCAGACGAGGCAACGGGCACTTTTGCCTTGGGCGAGGCACATACGGACCGAAATCTTCATAATTTTTTAGATTTCAGGTAATTATTATTCCAACCTGTAAATTATAAGGTATAAAAGTGATAGTGTGACGTCACAATACTGAGGAGGCCCAATGAAAATGTGACACAGTGGGAGTGGGTCTAAAAATCTTGAAATTCGTTTGACGTAATTTATGGACGGCCCCTCAGCTCGTATTAGAAATTACGATAATAGACTTCAGGTGTGAATATACCGTTCTTATCTTTATACTTTATATTTAGACTATTTATCTTAAAAACCGTCAAATGAATTTAAAAATTTTCAATTTAATTTGAGAAATTAATTACTGTATTTCGGAATTTGTTGGAATACGTTTGATATTTTCACAAATTCGATTGAAAATTCTCAAATACAATTAAGGATTTCTCAAAATAAATTTAACAAATCTGAAAAACCTTTGGTGTTTTCTCAAATAAAAATTATGCTTATTGAAATAAAATTGGATAGTCTGATGATATTTGATTTGATCAGAGATATTTTCGCCTCGCGGCAGGCGAAAAACGGAAAATTAAATTTTCAGATTTTTAACTTCAAAATTTCCCTATAGAAAAATACAGAAATGGAAAAAAATTGAATACTTTTATGGTTAATTATTGAATAATTGTAGCGAATAAACTGAAATTTGTAATTCAAAGTTGTATTAATATATATAGGTTTGCTCACAAATAAATTGCCAAATTCTAAAATTTGATAAAAGTTACGGAACGTTGAATAAGTTTTCACTTTTTCCTACAATTTTTTTATTGATGTGGCTGCTGAGCAATTTCAACAAGCAAAAACATTGCTCCGCTTTCGTGAATTTGTCAAAAACGAGGTTTTCTCGAGTCTGAAATTGTGCAAACAAACTAATTATATATTACAAATATTAAAAATATCGGGCTAAAAATCGTAACTACTTCTAGTAATATTTGGTAAGATGATTACATATAATTATACTTCCAAAATAATATATTAATTAATAAAAATTACCCTATATAAAATACCAATACAATCATTGAATTGGAGGAAAAAAGTGAACACTCTTTCAAGACTACATAACCTCTCCGAAAATTTTTGAGATTTGGGTTTTTTAGTGTTACAATTAAAAGATAAAACGGAATTAGTGTCGTCTGTCTGTCTGAACATTGTAGCTCGTAAACTAACAAGGATAAAAACTTGAATACTTGATAAGTTATATGTATTCATTTCCTAAGAATCAAAATAATGTATTAAAGATCTAATTATGTGATTATTTTTGGAAAATCGAACTTTTGAGGGTCAAAAATTAAAAATATTTTTTAACACGTGAGATATTCCTATAAAGATATCTTTAAGTATAATTAGGTTTATTTTTTTCAATTTATTCGATTTTAAATGTCGGGGTAAGTGAGCTCAAAAATGACCTAATATATGTGATTTTTATCCATAAATGCGAAGCAGGTGTGGGTATAAAGTATTGTAATCGGTCTTCCGCCAAGCGCATAGCTTCGACTTCAAAGGGTCCTCAGGTAAAAACTACAGGACCCATGGTCTCAATCAAAGTCACAAAGTAGAGTATTCATTTAGGTTGAATTTTAGGACCTGAGGTTTTGTAAAAATCACATGGGGTCTCGTCTAGAGACCAAAAAGTGCGATTTTTAATTAATTTTAATTACTCCCTAGGCGACATTTTTTTCCACTACGTTCAATGAAATTGAAAACATACTATTCTTTAACATAATTAACGCGCTGATTAGTTTTCCTTACATATCGAAGCCTACAAGCATTAGTTTCTACTTTATTCAATTACTTTTTTATTTTTTGCTAAATATCTTGAAAATGGATAAACCAAATTTGATCAAATTTAAAATTCTATTATATTAAGTATATTAATTACTTTTTTTGTAAAAATAACAATTACAGAAGTTTAATTTCATTCATCCCCCTTTAAAAATTAACATATCCAGTACGCCTTTTAAATTTTTTATTATATTAATTACTTAAAAAAATGTTATCTAAAGATATTAGGGAAATTACATTTTTAAAGTACTTGACTCTACGGTAAGCAGGTACTTAACAAAAAGACCAATCTGATTTTAATCTGATTAATAATAATCAACTGGTGTGGGCTCCACACTACTTTCACATTAGCTTCTCCCTTATTTGAAATCATCATACCAATTTTCTTAATTCAAATTACGTTAATTTAGATTTCTCCAAAGCCGTTTTGAGAAAACCCGAAAAAAGACGAAATTACAAAATACCAAAAATCTTCAAGTAAACATCAACTTACGTTCCTTCAATTTTAGCCAAAATCTGGAGGTACTTCTTCTAGCCTCTATATAGCTTATGTTTCAAATCCCAAAGCTCTGCGACTTACCGTAGACGAGATATTAATGATCAAAATATTATTTTGCGACATTTCTTCCTGTAATTCAATCGGATTTAAATTTATACACGACTCATAACATATGACCCTTGATATGTACACTAATGAAAAATAAATCGTTAGAGTCGTTTTTGAGAAAATCATAAAAAATCAAATATCTTTCATGTAAATGTAAACTTCCAGTGTTCCGATTGTACCAAAAGCTTGGTGTACTTCTTCTAACCTATATCGAGCTCAAGTTTCGAATTTTTTACTCTGAGACTTATGGTTGCGAAAAATAGGAAATGAGCTTATGGGTGATGGCCGTCAAATTTTAAACATTATGAAAAATATTAATTTAACAAGGACGCCTGTAGAATAGGCTAGAACAATCTAGAGGAGTATTTCGGTTGCATATATACAGGCGGGCAGCATTCCTAGACTATTGCTTGATGATCAAGCAGAAAACAACCTCTTTGTTTCTCTTTATAAATTTTATATATTTGAGATATTAGTGAGTTTGCAAAGTCCATGCCTAAATGAATCAATGAAAAACGTTTTAATAGTAGCAGTAGCAGTACAATTTGTGACAATGAATTTTGAACTAGAAGAAAAATCTTGATGAAGTCCGAATTGTAAACGAAACATTGCAATTTGAAATAAAAGAAAAAATCCAATAAATGTTTGGTCTTTGTATCCTGAAATCTAATTTAATATTAAAAAAAGAAAAAATATTGACCTTCATATTATATCCTATATCATTACATGATATAGAATATAAATATGAAAGTAAAAAAAATAAACTTATTAAATTAAATTATGAAAAATTCCACAAATTCACACATTCTCTATTTTTTAACGAGAAATAAGAACGTATTATATCTAAAGTATTTTGGAAGTTATGTGCTTGTCCTGCTTATTTTGTCATTGCACAGTTTTTATTATGCAATTTAGCGCATCGAGAGGATCCAATCTATAGATTTTGATATAGAACATTCATCATCATCATCATCATCAGCCTGTCGATATCGACAATCCACTGCTGAATATAGGCCTCTTCCATCAAATGGAAGGGGTTGGCATTAAGTCACCACGCTTGCCAGACGGATTGGTGACTAGGAATCAGATTATAGCCGGTCAAATATCAATGCAGGGACTCGGACTCAAACCCGGGACTCCTGCTTAGAAGGCTAATGTCTTTAAGCTCTCGACTAATCCGATTCCCTATATAGAACATTATATTTTTAAAAAGAAGATTGTATGGAAATAAGGAGAGAGAAAGTTTCTGTCTCTAGAAGTCATGTGGATAATCGTATGTGGAAATGAACTTCGACCAAACTCAACCAAATTTTATATACATATTCTGTGGACTCCCAGAAGGCTAGAAATGCAAAAACTTATACCCAAAATAGGGGGGGGGTCAAAATGAAAATTCTAGCCCTTTCGACCAAACTCAACCAAATTTTGTATACATATTCTGTGGACCCCCAGAAGGCCAGAAATGCAAAAACTAAACCACCAAAATCGGGGGAATGGTCAAAATTGAAAATTCTAGCCCTTTCAAACAAAATCAACCAAAATTTTGTATACCCAGAGGGCTAGAAATGCAAAAACTAACCACCGTAAATGGAAGGAGGGTCAAAAATGAAAATTCTAGCCCTTTCGACCAAACTATGTATACAAAATTTGGTTAGTTTTTGCATTTCTAGCCTTCTGGGGATCCACAGAATATGTATACACAATTTGGTTGAGTTTGATCAAAAGGGCTAAAAAAATCCCCCCCCCTCCCGTCTTTTTGTCTGATAATGTTAAAAAAATATTTTAAAAAATTTCATTTATTTTCTTTTCAAAAATAAATTTAGTTTTTTTCTAGTAAATTTTTTTCATTTTTATATCTCTTCAAAATGTGGTAGATCTTTATGTCACACCCTGTATAATAATTAAATTTAAAAAAAATAATACAAAAATTATTTTCTTAATGTTATATGTAAGTAGAGCAAAAAATATATGTTACTTCATTTATATTTTATAAAATAAAAAAATGTGTCTTTTTTTAATAAACCATTATTTAATCTCCAAACAATGTGGCTCGCTTTGAAACAGTTTTATAAATTTGCGGCTCCCAAAGTTAAAGTTAGAGGCCACCCCTGCCAATGGATATTAGATTAAAGAAAGTAACAACAAGGAAATTGTTTTCCTTTTACAAATATATTTTATTGACAACATATTTTTTTTAATATTAATATTTTTTATAAGTACTTTATACATATATATATATATAGAGAGACATAAAAAATGTCTTTACTTCGTATCAATGATTTCCTTTACTTTTGCTCAATTAATTATTGAAAGAAAATCAAAACGCCTCTAACGAACAACATTCGATCATTTGGAGAAAGTTTTATTTTTATTTTATTAAATTGTATCAAATTCAAAAGTTTATAAAGCTTAGAATAAATATGTATATATGTACTTAGTCCGGTATCATTTCGAAGGTTGCTAATTATAGATTATCTCTCAAAGGAAGAGAGATTCGATTTAAAGATGAATTAAAGATTTCTAAGAGAAATGAGCAAATCAAATGATTGAGATTATGTTCCTCTGCTTATTTAACCTAAAATTAAATTTAACATTCAACAAATATAAATATTATATATGATAAATTTGGAAAATGAGGAATTTACAACCCAAGAGAGACTGGTGTGTTGTCTTCGTAGCAAAACAAAATAATATTTTTATTTTCTTATAAATATTATAGCTATAATCACAGTTTTATATTTACCATCTTTATAAATTATTAATAAATAAGGATTTTATTAAAAGAGTGATAATTTCGAGATACTAATTAAATTCTTTAATCATAAATAAATTATTATCACTTTTCTTTTGAGTGCTTTGGTGATGCCTCTAAATAGGCCATTAAATAAACTAACATTTTATAGAAGCAAGCTTAACATCAAATTCTTGCTTTTAAGACGTATATCTTGTAATCGGCACATGCAACACGTTTTATAATATCTATTTCTCTAAACTTAAAATTTTTACAAATTTTCAAATAACCTGGACAAAACAGAAAAGCATTAGTTTCTCCCTTATTTAAAATAATTATACTAATTTTCTTCATTCAATTTATTTTAATTTGAGTTTCCCCCAAGCCGTTTTGAGAAACTGGTAAAAAACCAAAAGAGGCTCAGACTAAATAGTTAGGTACCCCCTGTTCTATAATTTAAAAAAATTAATTTCTAATGGTTTCTAATTAGTTCTAAATATTAAAATTATTTGAAAAATCCTTTGTATAAGTTAAAAAAATGTATTTTTTCAATTAAAAAAAGTAAAAAAAATATATAACCCTTTTTTAAGGGTTATATCAGTTATTTATTCATATAGTGATATATTAAGGATTTACGTTTTAATTAACTAAAAAAAATGGGGAAGCTTTAATGAATGAAGCAATGTATTTAAAATTATATTATAAACTTGATAAATTTTATTATGCAGTCTTAAAATTGTCAGAAGATAATAATAAAAGGTTTTTAGCTGCAAATGAACTAACTCTTGGACCACATTAAATAATAACAAATTATGAAAAATATTAACATTCAGTTTTTAAATTTATATTTGAATTGAAGTTGGTTTATGTGAAATGTATATTTTTAATAGAAAAAATTAAATGAAGGCTTGTAAAGAAACGTAGAATCAGAGCGGAATAATAATGATAAAACCATTAATTTCACTACACGATGAAATTTAAACAAAAAAAAAATCTAAAAACGGATCCTAGTAGGGTTGTTTGCACTGATTCTCATGTCATTTTTTGATTTTTTACAACGTTTTGAGATGTTATTGGTCAAGTCGCCAAAAAAGGTAATTTTGTAAAATTTTTGAATCGTCATAGATATGAAACAGCAATATTTGAAATAATAATATTTTGTTCTCTTAATAGAAAACACCTTCCGCTTTGATTTTTAACTTACCCCTTGCTTTTATTTTGATTATAACTTGATTTAAAGCAAATAACTAAAACTATAACCTTTTAAAGGATAATAAACATAGATAATAAAAACATATGGTCTTATTTTTTTTAATTTATAAATCGAGTTTTAATTGAGCTAACAACAAGTAGTAAATTGAAAATCAAGAGAGGAAGCTTTTTTTCTATCAAAAAAACAAAATATTTTGATTTCAAATCTTGCAGTTTCATATTTCGGGAGGCTCAAAAATAGGTTGAATTGGACTTTTTCGATGCTTAGATCAAAACATCTCAAAACACCAACCTATTGTAAAAAAAACAAAAACACCTTGACAAATTTATGAGGATATTATACCCCATTGACTTTGTTATTATATGGTAAATATGAAAAGAAGACATCATGTCTAAAACAGGCATTAAATCATTTTTGTTTTAAAAATCGCAATTTTACCACTTTCAAAACGGCTCATATGTTGTTTAATTGTTTTTTTTTAATTTAATTTGAAATCTCAATTTCTATGATAAGGCGGAATGTTTTTGTTTTTTTATAATATTTACATAAAACAAAAAAAAGTTTTTTATTTTTTAAATTTAATTATATATATTAGTTTACACTTGATTGCTCTGGAAGTGTTTAATATACAAAAATAGTATTAATATAAAATAGTAATGCTTTGAAATAAAAAATAAATAATTATAATAATTAGGAACTTAAGAAGCTTAAATTTAACAAATTAGTTTTTCTAAAATTCTTTCCATTTCTTAACATTTAATCATCATTTGCGAAGACTAGGCTGGTGACCTGGTTAATCATTAGGACTAATACAATGTATACAGACTAATTATTTAAGTTGATATTAATTGGCACTTTTTAAATTGTCTTTCACAAACAACATTTATTCAACATATGAATTGAAACATTAATCAAATAAAAACATCGTTGTAAAATTGATTTATTAATTACCTCTCTCTGTAGTGCACTCGTATAAAAAAGATATTTTTCTTAGAACATTATAAAAAGAAAGTGGGTTATTATTTTATCATTTAGTGCCGCTAATGATGTTGATGATGATTTAATTTCTCACATATATAAATATACAAATATAATAGTATTCTCTTACACACATATAAGTATAGAATACGTTCACGGATCCATCTAAAACAGCATGCTCTATTCACATTTAGTTTTGTTTAAAATATTAACACAGAAATTATAAATGCAAGATGTGTAGATTAGATCGATATAATAAGAGAAATCAAGTATGGATTGAGGTATAGTCATAATGGGGTGCGGCCTCGCATTTAATGGCCCTGAGAAAAAAATCAGGTGGCATAATGGATATTTGGAACGAAAAATAAGTTTATTTTTTTAAATAAAGTAATATTAAAGCTAAATTAGAACAATTCATCCTAATTATTCAGTTATATTTTACCATTAGTCAAATAGGTATAGCCTTTTTTTCAAGCAGAAAAACATTTACTAAACATTATTTAAAAAGTAAACCCTGAATAAGCAAATATATTAGATTAATTTGGGTAAGGATATTGTGTGAATTTCCTGAATTCTATAGCTAAGTGATATCTAATTATTTAAATAGGTCTGTCATTTTTTTAGACTATAAGTCATATTCATTATAAATATATTTACGTATAAGTTTCGTTATTGCATAAACGTAATAAGGAATTTTCAGACTTTCTAAAAATGTAAAAAATAGTAGCTATTTAATTTTTTTTTATAAGAAAATTATAACACATATACGCTCAATAAATTCTATATTCTTGTCTTCTTTGAGCAGCGAAAGAGACGCCTTCTTTTGGAAAGAATCGTCATTATGAAAGAAGAGAAAACAAGTAACAGTATAAAACTTTTCTCTATATAATTATTTATCAAATTGTAAATATTTTTATACAATCTCCAAGTGAACATGACGAAAAAATTCTCTTAGTCATGTTTCGAATAATATTTTTTATTCTTTTAGCGGAATTTTGAACTTTATCTTAGGAGAATCTGATTTAATAAACATTGTTAGTACAGTCAATAAATAATTATACTAATATGATCTGAAACTGGATTGATTGAATCGCTATTCTAAATTTAGTATTGTGAATCGATATCCCTAGTAAACTACTCTATTTTTTAGCATAGACTGCTGTTTTGGGCCACAATACAAAGGGAACACAAAAATAAGTTTGTAGATCATAAAAACTAATTACGATCTTATCTTTGCAATCGATATTCAGTTAAATTTTTATATACCTCTGGCACCCTTATATGGATGTGTCCTCTAATGTATAAGCTTTTTTCATTTAATTTATCCCAAAAGTTCTGTTTTCAAAATATTAATTTTATTTTGAATCCAATATAATATATTACAATAGGAAACTTGCGTAAAATAGTATATATCTAATTTATAAATTTTAATTAATGTTTCCCTCGTTGAAAATTTTTTATATTTCATTAAAAATTATATAAAAGAACAATATTTTTAATGGAAAGTTTATTCATTGAGCTTTATCATTTATACGGTGTCTAAAAAATTTTATTCTTCAAAATAGAGGTCCTCAAAAATTGTCTCGTTTCTTCTTCTATTTTAAATATAGATATACAATTGATAATATATTTTAAACACCATGAGTTGTGGACCGATCATAGTAGGCCTATTAGACTGTCATTACAGAAAATAATTTTGAAATATTCCGTTTGCTAAGGATAAATTTCCCGGAATAATCTTTTAGGGAAAATATAAATATGTTCTTGAAAAGACATGATGGTTCCCAACGTTGAAGGCAGAGATATTAAACCAGATATGTTAAACTGGTTTTAATATTTTTAGTATCAGTAAATATCTTACAACTTAGAAAGAAAATGCCACTAATCGAGATATTTGTTCTTCTGCATTTCAAATCCTTCTCAAAATGTAAAATTGATTGTTTCTGTATGGCCTCTAAGTACTTTCATCCAACTTCTAAGGAAATTATTAGGGGAGAATCTTTCGAAAATCCCTTACGGGTATGGCAGACTTTGAAAGTTTTTGTTTATATTTGATAGGTCTGAAAATGGTAGGCCCTTGTACAAAGAGAACTACACCATTTGAACAAAAAGAAGAATCGATGATTCATGATCATTAAATTATTATATTAAATTGGTCCCGCGGTCTCCAAAATTAAATAGCAGCTTTTAAAAAATTAAAAATTACTTATTTTAATATTTCAAAAATTATTGTTAATTTAGGCGATTGTCATTCAAGAGAGATTCAAAATGAAAACCAAAACATATGGTTTAATGAGATTCATATATTTAGTTTTCATAAAAAATTATCATTTTAAGCGATTTAAACATTTTGACTTTTTAAAAAAATTTCCTTGAGCTGAATTCCACGTGTTTTAGAAAATGCTATTGTTAAGTTAGAATGCCAAGACTAGTTACTGTTGAAAATATATGCACATCATACAAATAAGCTTGTATATATATATAATGTATATAGATAGATAGATATGTCTAAATATTGCATTTTTAAAATCGAATACAGCCTTAAGTGTATAAAATTATTAGGAAATATGACAGCGCCGGTTTAAATAGACAGTATTTTTTAAAGAGTCGCGAAAATTTATTTTAAATAATCTCAAAATATCTTTGTGAAAAGTGTGATCAGAAGAGGATAATTTTATAGAATTAAATTCTAGAAATAGTGTACTAATTGACTTTTTTAATTTCGAATTTCATAGAGAGTACAGTAATAACCATATTCTATGGCTTAACAGTTTATAATTATTATTTATTAATATTATTGAAAAATGTCAATATATTTGTTCTTTTTTAATAATAAAAATTAAAAAATACAATTACGAGGTGTTAATAAAAAAATTTTGATCTTGAAAATTAGGAAACTATCAAAATGTTAAATCTTTTATCAACATGTCAACTTAGTTAAGATATTTCATTTTCGATGGCTTATTATTCAGATTTTACAATATTTTTATTTATTCAATCCAAAATGCAAATTATCTTTAATTATGTATAATAAGGTCGATTTGATGAGGCATTATGTTGTATTTTTATTTAAAAAAAAGTGTTTATACTTAGAAAGATTCTACTCTCCTAATCAATTCCTCGTTTGAATCATCATCAACATCATATTAATAAAATAAATTAAAAATTCGTTTGAGGATTCGTTTCATCGATGCCAACTCCATTCCCTGTCATGTTCGTTGAACACGATCTGTATCGTAGTCAGACTTTATTTGATTTCTATTATAATTCTCAATATCTTTGTATACTTCTCGTTTTAATTGATCTAACATCTGAATTTGTGCTTCGCTGAAAGGATTAAAAGGCGAGGAGCGTTTCTTGCGACGGAAAATTCCTAAAAAATTCAATAGCATAAAATAATTAGTTTTCATTTTTTATAATTTTATTATATTATGTTATATAAGCGCGTTTAAGATCAAAATGAAATTAACAAAATCAATTTTTCTTAAAATGTAAAAAAGTTTGTTACCTTCGCTCCTTTGGAGAGCGCATTGAAGTTGTTCTTCGCTAACTGGAACGTTTAAGAAACGAAGAACTCCTCTCAGTTCTGGTTCTAGGTTCTGGACTAGGTTTTCATAGAAGATGATGTGATGTGGTCCGGTGAAGTTGTAAAGCCAGTCTAGATTAGTTTGCCGCCAAACGCGCGCTTTATCTTCCACAAAATGAGTCCAATCTATAAACAAGCAGTTCTGTTATAATAGGAAAATAAGAATGATAAAATTCTAAATATGAATTTAAAATAATATGAAAACTAAATTATTTAAGTGAAATAATTGATGCATTTTAATTAAATTGTGTACATCAACAGTAAGTTTTGACACAGGCTGTAATATAGGCAACCATATTTGCAGCTCAATTTGTTATTCATGAGTAGAGGCCGGATTTTTATTCAATAAAAACTGCCAAAATATGCAATAAAATATCCAGTAAAAAATGCTAAAATATGAAGTAATATGCAGAATATATGCAGCAAAAGATAATAAATATTTTTATGAACTAAAAATTTAAAATTGAAGACAAAAAGACCATATATTTGAAGGAGTGCAATGAAAGGAATAAAATGATAAAGTAAGCTAAAGACACCAAGTGTCAAATATGTACTTTTATTGCATAAAACATTGGACAAAATTTTCATTTCATTTAATATAATAGAAAATCTTTAAACTCAAAGAAATACTAGGTGCACTTGAATAAAATCAACATAATAAATATAATAATGTTTCAAAAATGTGATCGAAAAAATGGGGGGGGGGGTAGTTTTATTTAACAGACACGATTGTATTGTATTGTTTTTATATTTTTATATTAACATGCTTATTGACGTACAAATAATAAACTAATAAAATAATGCAAATATTTGGCCGGCTATAATCTGATCCCTACAATAATTTACACACACACTCACACGAACAATCAATGGCTAAAATGGGCTATAGTTCCCGAAGGCCATTAAGAAAATAAAGAAATAATTAAATAATTAACAAAGGATCTAAAAAATAATTAAAATTTGATTGTAATTGTCAATGATTTATGTTTTAAGTATTTTTCTAAATTATCTTCAGGTTATTATGTCTACGGGCACTTAAAATTAATTTTTACGATGAAAAATACGCTCCATGTGAACAGACGTACTGGGGTGGGGGGTAATTTAAAGGAACTTAAACCCCCCACTTTTGCTTTGGAAGAAAAATATTGCAAACTTTTCGTCATTTTCGTGTATAATATAGTATCTAGTACAACTGAATAATAAGAAAAATGAGTGGGTTGTTGTTTTGTAGCTTATTTACATCTTTTGTAATCCAACTTCCTACTTCGTAGTCCAACACTACACTTATTCTTGTCGTTGAGGCCTCTTCGAATTTAAATTATTATCCTCCCCTGTTTTATATTTAATCTTTTTTTTCATTCTTTCTCCAAAAAATTACTTTTAAAACCTCTGTATTTGTCGCGAAATATGCAATTTTATACAATATCCTTCAAATATGCAATTCTATGCAATATTACTCAAATATGCAAAAATATGCAATATAAAATTTAACCCATAATATCCAAGATACATGATTCTGATAGATAATTGATCTACTGGGTCGTACTTGGCAGGAAACAAAATATGCAATTTCATAGGAACCCGTAATTTTTCATAAATTTCATAAATTAATTCCTGTGAATCAATTGTAATAGACTGATGAAGAGGGCAAAGCCCTCGAAACTATAGTCTCGTTATAAATAAATAAAATTTATAATTCCAGCAGAAGACACACTCTTTTATTGTCTCCTTCAATAATAGTTTTGTTTGCTTTCTATTTTCAAAAATGTATTTCTTTCTGGGCCACCCTATATTTTAAAATATAATATATAAATTGTCTAAAATTCATTCTGTAATGGAAATTCATCCTTTGTTGAGACTATTTATTTTAAATTATTATAAAAATTAGAATTTTGTTGGTATTGTATATTTTCTTTGATTGCAAATGAATATTTAGGAATGATGTATATGGTAGAGTGAAACGTACAGACACCGCCCATTCGGCGGTAGATGGATGGAGCAGCGTATCCGACGTGTCCGCCCCCTTGTCGATTGAATTCGGCGTGGATTGCTTCGCGAGGGGATCGGACCAGCAGGACGGCTGCGTGGAATGCGGCCCGAGCCTCGGGACCCCATTCGTGGGTCTTCACAACGAGAACAGATCCGTTGGACACGGACTCCGCCGGGAACCCTGATTTGAGTAGGCCGATATCTTTGTAGACAGAACCAGTATGGATCCCTATTAGAACAAAAGGATTGTGTAAATAGTTGAGGAACTCTGAATTAATACAGAAATCGCAAGGAGGATTTTTTCATCTAAAAAATATTTTTTTTTTCTGAACGCTTTATTTCTTTCTTATTGGTGAAATTAATTTGGAATTTTACTTTTTATTATTTTTTAATTGTTGTTTTTATTTAAAGTTTCTATTATAAATAAATGTTGATTTTTATTGAATTTGTTTCATTTTTTCCAACAATCCATAAATAACTGAGTTATAATTTAAATAAGCTGACGTGTTCGGATGTGGCCATCCACTTGACTTTACCATACAACCTGGCCCCTAAAATTATTTATAATCATGTAGGGAGGAGTTAGTTTTTGTATTTTTATACTTCTGGGGTTCCACTGATTATGTATACAAAATTTGGTTGAGTTTGATGAATGGCCTAGATTTTTAATTTTTAACCCCACCTCCAGGCCCCTTAATTTTGGGTCGATATGCACCAAAATCTAATCAGCTCTTAATCGCATGTGTAGGGCCGGGTGTAGAAAAACTGAAACGACAGCGCATATTCTCCAGTCGTGTGGGCGGATGCACGACGCTCAGGAGGCATTAGACGTCTGGCTGATGAACTAATAAAAAAGTGAATGCGGGTCGAGCTCGAATATTTATATCAGAGCTTGGCCGGGAACAGGAAGCCAGACATCGTGGCGAAGGACGGGTCGGGGACGGTGTGGGTTCTGGATGTGCAGATAGTGTCAGCGCTCCTCGGACTGGGGGTTGCCCACAGAAACAAAATCAATTATTATAAGGGCAACTCCAGTCTGGTGAGCAACATTGCGGCAAGGTTTGGGGTGGGCTCGGGTTCTGTGAGAGTTGAAGCCATCACACTCTCGTGGAAGGGAGTGTGGTGGCATAAAGCGGTGCCTCCCCTTGTCGCCCTGGGAATTTCCCAGAGAACTTTATGCGATATGACCTTCAGGGCGATGAGGGGTTCTTTAATGAATTTTTACAGCTTCAACAGGAGAACTTATAGGGAAATCGCCATGCGCTAAAAATTGTATATAAAAAGAAAAAAAGAAAAAAAATTTGTAAATATATTATGTAAATATTCCTATAATTATGTAAATACTCCTGTAATTAAATTCACCCGACTATGTAAATATTTCTTGTTAGTGGAGGCCCCCACCTGCGTGGCCCAATAAAAGAAAAATCAACGAAAAATCAATGGACCAAAACTACGTGTGAAATTTGGTTTCGATATTCACACCAGTTTTTGAGCTAGCTCGTCTACAAAAATTTGGTAACGCACAGACTAACTAACAACCAGACTGACTAATAAACATTTTGACAAAACAATTATTATCTCAAAAAATATAATTTTTTCAATGTTCACCTATTAGGGCTTTTTTGTAGACTGAAATGCCATGGTTTCGCTCTCACTTTTTTCATGCACGATTACAACACTTGACCATACCCTGTATGGTAAAGTAAAAAGACAATTACATAAAGAGGCCTTTAGAGGCTGAACTTTCTTGGTGTAGCTCCTTCTCGCATTAAAAATAATACTATTGTTTGATACGAAGGTCTCTTGATATATACGATCAGCTAAGAAATTTCATTCAAAAACCACTACATCTTCATCGTGAAATTTCGCTGGAGAATGAATACCACCCTTATACCATATAGTATAGTCTTTTTACTTTATCCAATGCGAAGTATGGGTAAAGTATTTTAAATTAAATTTAAGCACCTGGTATTTGTGATGTTAGAATTTAAAAAAATGTAATTTTTTGATATTCAAGATACTCATTTGTTTCTATACTACTTAATTATAGTTAAGAGCATGAATCATTCCAGAATGATGGAGTCGAAATGTTGTTTACTCTGATGAGAATATCTCATGAAAAATGCCTAATCTACTAAGTAATCTTTCTAGTAAGTGAATTGAAAGTTTTTGTGCCGAGAGTAGCAGAATTTTTATATATTGAAGGAGACTCGTTATAAATAAATAAAATTTATAATTCCAGCAGAAGACATACTCTTTTATTGTCTCCTTCAATTTCTAGTAAGTGGTTTGACCCGAAGCATGTCGTTTGATAAATTATAGTCAATCTTTTCACAGGTGACATATTAAAGAGAGGTTGAATTTTTTCCTTTACCAAGTCCACGATTAATATAATAAAAAAAACGTTTTATAAAATGTACCTATATATTATTCATGACAAATAGTTTCAGATAACAAAATACTATAATGAACTATATAAGAGAGGAATTCATTTAGTTACAGTTTCAAGTCTTTAAAATTCCATTTTTTTCTCAATAAATAACGATATCTGAAAAAATGAAGTGATCGAAAAACTCTTTTGCAATACTCACCGGTCGCTTGTTGAAGAAGATAACGTAGCCAGGTGTTTCCGCTGCCAGGAAACGAAGCAAGAGCTACTGGCGGCCCTGAGGGCTGAAGGAAATTTAGAGGACGACACCATCGGAGACGAGCTGCACCAGGAGACAGTCGAACAGGAATACCTAAACAAGAATTTTGTTGTTCTTTTAAATAGATAGTCACAACTGAAAATTTTTAAAATTAATAAGTTGATATTAAATTTATTTATGTGTATTTAGAAGCTTTATTTTAATAATATTATTATTAAATAATTAATGTAAAGATTTAAACATCTTTGATGAGTTTCTTTTTGAAGAAAGATGGAATTTTTTCAAAAATCAACCCAGGTTAGGTGAATAACCATTATAATATTAAGAAGTGAATTTAATTTTATTTAGGAACGAATCAAAGATTTTAGTAGAAATATTTTTACATTGCATATCCAGAGGGCCTCGTCCCCTCGCGAATCGAACCCAAGCGCTAACTAGCTTGCTGGGCCGTTAGCCAAACCCTTAAGACGAATCTCTCTCCGATATGCAACATATATAAGAAATAAAGCAACAGATTTTTCACCCCCTTCAACTCGAAGGGAAAAACAAAAAATCAGGCTAAGCTGAAAAAAGTTTTCAGTATCAGGTGTTTATTTAAATAAAAAATGTAAAGATTTAAGCATCTTTTTTGAGTTTCTTTCATAAGATCTCTGTGGCCAGTAGGAAATCACGTTTATTACAACGAAATTTTCGTGAGCCCGGATTATGGAACAAATTAAATTCGTGGTATGAAGACCAATTTTAGTGAATAAAGATTTTTACATATATGGTATGGTCAAGTTTTGTAATCGTGCATGAAAAAAATGGTTTTTTCCTTCTTTTTTTCGAAATATCTCAAAAACGGCTGAAACTATTTCGATTAAAAAAATTGAAAAAACCATTTCATTTCGCTCTACAAAAAAGCTCTAATAAGTGAACATCAAAAAAATTATATTTTTCGAGATAATAATTGTTTTGTCAAAATGTCTGTTAGTCTGTGTGTTAGTTAATTAGTGTCTGTGCGTTACCAAATTTTTGTGGACGAGCTAGCTCAAAAACTAGTTTGAATATCGAAACCAAATTTCACACGTAGTTTTGGTCCATTGAGATTAAGAGCTGATTAGATTTTGGTGTATATCTACCCAAAATTAAAGGGGGTGGAGGGGGGGGGGGTTAAAATTAAAAATCTAGGCCATTTGAGCAAACTCAACCAACCAAATTTTGTATACATAATCAGTGGACCCCCAGAAGTCTAAAAATGCAAAATCTAACCGCCCAAAATGGGGGGGAGGTCAGAAAATGAAAATTTTGGCCATTTACCAAACTCAACCAAATTTTGTATACATAATCAGTGGACCCCCAGAAGTTTAAAAATGCAAAAACTAACCGCCCAAAAAGGGTGGGGGGGGTCAAAAATAAAAATCTTGGCTATTTACCAAACTCAATCAAATTTTGTATACATAATCAGTGAGTCCCCAGAAGTCTAGAAATGCAAAAACTAACCGCAAAACTAACCCCCCTCCCCTACATGATTATAAATAATTTTATTAAATATTAATGTAAGTGAGGGGCCAGGTTGTATGGTAAAGTCAAGTGGATGGCCACATCAGAACACGTTAGCTTATTTCTACCTGTGAAAAGAGTAATTTCCAAATGATTTTTTGCTTCTTAATATCTATTAATTTATTTTTTTTACCGATTAGTATTTAGCCAATCAGCTAATTTTAAATTCATAAATTTTTTAGCAGCATTCGGAGCCTGAAAATTTGAAAAATCCTCCTTACCCTTTTTAATGATTAATGTGAAATGTTGAAATATACCTTTTGAGTTTAATATTAAGAAGATTAAATAAAAAGTCAGGGAGAATAGTACAATCATTTTCATCATTGTTGTTTTTTTAACCATAATTTTGGATGTTTGTTTTAGTCTCTTTAATAAATCACATAAAACTAATTATTTGTTGAAATGTTTAACGATGATTTGAAGCCAATTTTTGAAGAAAGTGAAAATTCAATTTAATAAAATTTAAGAGCATCTATTCATTTAAAAAAATGTATGTATTATTTTAATAAGAATTATAAGCCAAATTGTCATGAATCTATCTTTTGAACATATCCAAATGATTATCTTATCAGTTTTTATCACACTAAAGATTGTAGTGAGATTATTCGTGTTTTTAGATGTATAAATAAAGCCAATATTTGAACAAGATTAATTAGATGTTTAACTAAAAATATTTGTAGATATGTGTACCTATTGTAGTTTTAGCTGAATTTAAAATGCATTTATAAAAACATTGCTTTAGAAGCTAAAATAATTTAACACCAAAAAGAAAGACAACCACTACTCATCAGTTCCATTAATTCTATATATTTGGAATTTCAGATAAGGATTCCTTTTTGTCCCTAGAAAATAATTATAGACTATCTATGATACTAGTAAATAGAGCATAAAATACCTCTTAGAATACAAATAACTCAACAATGAAGGTTTTGTCAAAATCAGTCCGCTGGTTGTTCCATTTATACTTTGCTAAACCATACATATATAGTATGAAGAAGTATTGAAATGGCGCGGAAATTTTTTTAACTCTTTAGTATGAAAATCCACTGAATTAAAAATGTTTCTGTGACTAGCTGGGAGTAATCAAATTATATGTGAAATGTACACACAAATTAATAGGAATATCAAAAGGACATCTCATATTTAATTGTTTTAGCTATTTGTTGAAATCAAACTTAGTTAAAAATAATAAACATTTCCTAAAATTTATTTAGCCGAACCAACGCTTTCGCCAACTCTTTTGTCCCTATGACGCCCGAGACTGGAACTCACATCCAGTCACCATCTTCCCCGCAACTTATAACCTTCAGCTGTTTAAGACCCGAATCCACAGATAACTTCAACCCCTACCCAGCCCATTAAATCCCCTCTTCTTCTTCTTTTCACGATGGAGGGGACAACCCAGGCCTTTAGGGTTGCACCTTTTTGGTGTATCTCCTTCTCACATTAATATCATTAAAAAAATATATATTATTTTCCGTTGTTTGCTATAGAAAACTTTTTTGTAGGCCTTAATTCAAAAATTTAAATTACATTTTTTTATCAAGAACACTTTTTGAAAAATTTTGAAAATAAATGACGAATCAAGGGCTATCAGAAGTGTAAAAATTGAGAATCTATAATATAAACAAAACCTCATATACACAAAGATATATTTTTTAAACAACTGGCTTGGGATGTTAAGATGTGAAAAAATTTCGAAATCATTTTTTTTCAGAATACAATATTTTGCTTAATAGAATTATCTAATGGAATTAAATTATATAAATAGAAAGGGGGAGTTATGGTAAGGGTGTTCAAGTCACGGTAATTTTTATAAATACAAATAAGTGTCTTTTGAACATAAACAAAATCTCACCCTGGGAACGTATTAATCCTAGAGTTCCAAGTCCAGCGTCTTGGAGAGGCCGAGAATTACTGTTACTATGATGATTAATACTGGAAGGCGAATGGCTGAATCCCTGATAACAAACAAATTATAAGAATTATAAAATGAAAATGCGTGAATGTATGGTGGAGGAAAGGAGTAATACTCACCCGGCGATTAGTAGTGTCGAGACTTAATGAGGCGAGGAGAGCAATTCCGAATAGATAGAGGGAGACCAGAAAAGCAATGGCGCAAAGTCGCCCTCGAGTCAACGGCCTATTGCCACGCGCCATCCGACGACTAAGGCGAGCCTCATCTGAAAAGAAATAGGAACATTGCCGAAAAATAAACAACCCAATTTTCAATATTTGAAACGTACAAAAACAAAGTAAATCAAGTTCAAAAATCATAATTTCTTCTATCGGAAAATTGTGGAAGTAAAAATATGATTTAAAATACAGATAGGTTTTTAGGAAACAAGATTTTGAGGGAGGCTAGTAACTTTTTACTTTACCATACAGGGTATGGTCAAGTATTGTAATCGTGCATGAAAAAAGTGGTTTTTTGTCCGTTAGTCTGTGCGTTACCAAATTTTAGTGGACGAGCTAGCTCAAAAACTAGTGTGAATATCGAAACCAAATACCCCATGTAGTTTTGGTCCATTGAGATTAAATGTTGATTAGATTTTGGTGCATATTGATCCAAAATTAATGAGGGGTGGTTAAAAATTAAAAATCTAGGTTATTTGAGCAAACTCAACCAAATTTTATATACATAATCAGTGGGACCCCAGAAGTCTAAAAATGCAAAACCTAACCACCCAAAATGGGGGGTGTAGGGTCAAAAAATGAAAATATAGACTCTTGTACCAAACTCAACCAAATTTTGTATACATAATCAGTGGGACCCTAGAAGTATAAAAATGCAAAAACTAACCCCCCCCTACATGATTAAAAATAATTTTAGGGTCCAGGTTGTATGGTAAAGTCAAGTGGATGGCCACATCAGAACACGTCAGCTTATTTACTTTCACATTTATATTCATAGAATATAATGTGGAAGTTTGGGATGCCCTCTTCTTTGAGAGCTTGTATCTCAGAGATGAAAAAAGTGAATTTCATTTTGTAACTTCTAGTTGGAAGGAATCGATGCCCTTATTAGTTGGAAAACGGATTTAGGACATAAAACCTGAAATTGTGATTACCGGCTCTAACGATTTTTTTTTTAATTAGTGTATTTATCAAGTTTCAAAATAGTGTTTAATTTTTCTGGCTTTAAATAAATGAAATAAGAGTAAAAATATTTTAACTCCGCAGCGCCCCTCAAAATTGATGCCCAGGGAATCAAAACCCCATTGCTCCCCTCCCTTCTGACTACGGCATTGTCTCTATGTACGCTCGAAAGTGGATCCCCTAGTTTAGGACAAAATCAATTTTTGTACGTCAAGTTTGCCTATGGTTTGAGATAGAAAGCTGAAACCATTAACATTAACACAAAATGTTATGCCACATTTTAGATCATTAGCTACAACCTTTCAAAAGCTCATCATACAATGATTATTAATTTTGTTGTAATTTTCTTCATTTTGTATATGAAGAGAGAAAGTCTAAACAATTGAAATACAAACATTTTGACATCAGGAGAAATCCTCTTCACGAGTTATTGTGAGTATTTGAATTCAGGCACATATACAAACTGACAGAAAAAATTGTTTCTAAATATTTTTTTTTTCACTTTGCATACAGTATCGAATAATTAACCCTAAATACGAAAAAGAGAAAATAGTAAAAATGCATGTATAAAGAAATGACATTTTTATAATACAAAAAGAAACAAAAGTCATGAATATTCGATGTCTCCCATCCAATAAAGAAGTTCATGTTATATAACTCATTGATTATTATTTCAAGTGGCATATAAAAGCTTCTAAATATTTACAATCTATCTACTATTGTTAAAAAAATGTATGAAGTGAAAAAAGAATGAAAAAATTAATTTAATTAATTTTCTTATGTCCAATCATATCGAATTTATTCAAGTATATAGGTATGACATTATTTGAAATCTAGTTGTAATAATGAGTGGCTCTTAATCAAATCATAAAGCAATTGAGCTGTCAGGAATAAAAGAAGGACATGAGTAAAAGAAAGAGTTCTTATTCAATATTCTCAAATAGAATTTATAGCATTTAGTTTTACTTATCCTTAATGTTCTTCTTATTTTTTTAGTTGTTTAATTATTCAGAATATAAGAAAATGCAATACCAAAACTCTAGAAATAAATTGACTCTTATATTCTAAAAAGGAAAAAGAAGATGATAGAACATTAGGAATATTTATGGATTGGATAGAAATTAAAGGTACATAATTATAAAGCCGGAGAATCGAAGGTTTCAATTGAGGAGATGAAGGCGTTAAATACTTGTAAATCGTAAATTTTACTTAAATGAAACTTTTGGAAAAAAAATGTTGTTTTTAACATATTCCTTAAGTGTAAAAAAAAAATAATAAATTATGATGTGGAAGCAGATATAAACCAGAAGATGGGACTGAAGCTTTCCGGAGGCAAGAGTTTTAACGGAATAGAATATTGGGAATAAAAAAAAATCATATTTTACTTTTGTTATTCCAAATGAAACAAAATGAAAAAACAAAGATTAAATTAATTTGAAAAATTATCTTAATTTTTAGTATTTCTAACAAATGTAAAACGGAACCCTATTTGTGTCGAGAGAATGTCTTTCTGTCCGCCCGTCTGTCAGAGCATTGTACCTATCCCGTAAACTAATTAAAATATATATGGTAAGCTTGAAATTTATAAATGATATGTATTTATTTACCTGATATCAAAATTCATATTAAAATTTTAATCAGGGGGAATTTTTTTGAGACCGGAAATAAAACATATTTAGGAATTGTGGGGTGTTACTGTGAGATCTCTTTGAGTGGAATCAGGCTAAATGTTTTTACATTGAAAGGCAGGAAAGTGGTATTTGATTATTTTTTATATCTGTTGGCCATTGGCGTGCTGTCCATGGATGCTGTGGATGCGGCGCATCCCTAAAATTTCAATTGTTAAGAGTATTTTCATAAATTCAGGAGGATCTTTAAATTTTCAAATTATTATCCGATTTTTCAAATATTTCTATAAAAAAACATTTTTTTTGTATTGAAAAGTATATTGGTTCTCGAAATGAAATAAAATTGTTGCATATAGGACAATTAAAATGAGTGATTTTTCCGAAAAGGGTGCGGATAGAAGGTTTGCAGTTGCTGCCGGGTAGATATATCTTCCAGTTCAAGCATGTCAAAGACAAGTCCAGACGAGTTTTAGTCGAATAAAAATTGCTCTCGCTGAGGAACTATTAAAATAGTAATAATACAAAAAAGGAATAAATAAGGATGATTTGAGAATCTTTGGACTAATCCATTTCTAAGAACTCTCAATATATAAGATCGAAAATAACTAAGACAAATCATAGCTTGCTTATAGCAATAGAATTAGGAGAAATTTAAGATTTTCTTATAGGACAGGCTGATTCATTGAGGAAGATGGTCGATTTCCATCTCAGGGACTGTGGAGTTTAAGTCACAAGATTTAATTTCAGACTTCTACCCTCACTCACACAAAGCAGTATCCGTTTGGGTCGAAGGTCCAAAAATATATTTTTTAAAAATCTAATGTTAAATTTGAAAAATAACGAAAATGATATCATATTGGATGAAATTTCAAAAAAAAAGCGAAGATTAGAATAAAATTTCAAAAAATAAACTGTACTTTTTTAGACAGCTTCTCCGGGCTGAAAAGTCACCAACTGCCACTGCTGTCCGCTTTAAAAAATGGCTAAGCTTAAAATAATGAAAAAATTGCATAAATTAGTTAATTCTCTCCTTATAAACAAGTAATAATGATTTTGATATCTTAAGTAGTTTGTGAGATAATATGATTGTTTTTATTCAGGAATAGTAATTATTTGATTCTTATAATATTTTTTATAATCAGGAACGAGGCTTTTTGAATCACAGTAGGAAGATCGAGTCATTATAGAATGATGGTTATTTTTTCTTTTTTCAATAAAAAATTTTTCATCAGGGTTTATAATTTAATTTTATTTGAAACAAGAGACGTTTCGGCATTAACTCAATGCCATCTTCAGTCTATAAAAACATTTAACAATATATCACATTACATTTCACAATTAATAGGTATATCACAATTCACAAAGATAATATTTAACTAATGGTCTTACCTATCTGATATCTTATTTTTTAACATAGGTAAGACCATTAGTTAAATATTATCTTTTGTGAATTAATGTAGATAGTAATTGTTAAATTAGATTTTTATAGACTGAAGATGGCATTGAGTTAATCCGAAACGTCTCTTGTTTCAAATAAAATTAAATTATAAACCCTGATGAAAATTTTTGATTGAAAAAAAGAAAAATAACCATTTCTATAAGGACTCGATCTTCTACTGTGTTCAAAAGCTCCCTGATTATAAAAAATGATTGTTTTTTCTTATCGATACACTAATTATGATGGAAAATGCCTTCTATTAATTAAAATAGCTTTGTACATGTTAAGAATAGTTGAAAGAGTAAAGACAGGTAAAGTCAGAAGAACCTAAGCAACCAATACACCTGTCTGTTGATTCTCTTTGGAAGATAACTTTTTTAGAATATAATATTTCTTATGAAATTTTATAAAATATTAAATAATAATAATTATAATATTAAGTACAAAACCCTCGATATGCGGGTCCGAATCGCACTTTGCTGCTTTTTTGAGAAAAGGTCCTCCTAGATGAGGAATTTATTCGGTATTAAAATGAAGCTCTAATCACAACAAAACGAATGACTTTTGTCATGAAAAATAGATTGATGAGAATTTCTTTAGAAGCTTTCCCGAAGCATTTGTAGTTGATGAAATCTCCCAAAGTTTATCCATCTCTAGTCTTTTGTTTTGTTACTGAATAGTAACCAGGACTTAGATATCGTCAGTCTTCAGGGCTAGAGCCGTATTTGAGACTGTGGTGAATTTGAGCCTCTCATTGAGAAAAAATTTGAATGAGCTTAAAAAACCTATTCATGAATGTAAGATTCCTTTAAAGAGATTTTTCTACATAAAAGTAAGTAATGTTGATCCCAATAAAGATGGAATAAAAATACTTAATATATACAGTTAATGACAAAATTACTTTGTTTTTAGAAAGGAAATGGCTGGAAGATTTCACAGCGCCTAGAAATCAGACAACCGTTGTGACTCAACTGCATTAAAATAAACTAAATTCCGGCGCACCTCACAAAGTAGCCAATTGGCCCGGATTGCTACTAATGGCACTTGGGTTCGATTTCTGAGGAGGTAAAAAACAAACCTCTGACATATAATCAACTGGTGTGGTCACCACACGACTTTCACATTTTCACTTATTTGAAATCATCTCGACACTCCTAATTTACACCCCGTTTCTTTATTTAAATCGGATTAAAATTTTTAAAGGACTAATAACTCGTGAAACTTTTTTTAAGTAATCTCTTATTCACCATCAGATATTAGAAAAGTGTCTTTTTAGCACTTGATTTAAAAATTATTAAATTTAATTTAATTTAAAGAAGAAATCCGAAAATACAACTCGCATAAATAAATAAGAGTACTCAAGGTTGCCGACGTCGTAGGCAATCATGAAATCAGGGGTAATATACGTAAAGCACGCTAAGAGTACACATTTATATGTCAAAAAGCTTAGCATTCTCAGCAGTCAAAATGTATTTTTTAATTAAAATTTAATTGAAAAATGGAAATACTTGTGGTAATAGAATTGAAATAATAATTATACAAATCAATCTTTTAAAATAATTTGTAAAAAATATAAATATACCTATATATAAAAAAATAATAATCTAGATAGTATCCATGACTTGGGATCGAACCAGAATTAGTCTGAATAATTAAATTAGAAATTAATCCGTATTTAATTACTCTAGTAATGCTGCCTTAACCCACTGAGCTACGGAGCTCATAGAGTCACACGCCAAATGTACTAAGTAAGATCCGTCGAGCGCGATTCATAAAATGTATATGTTTGGCACCGACTTCAAAAACTGATTTCATGTAATAATAATAATTTCATCGTTTAGTTGTAACTAAATAAGATAATTATTTTATACCTTTTAGTGCATTTTATTTGTTTTTGAGTTCTTATTATTTTATTTGTGCATTTACTAATTTTTTTGAAGTCGGTTTTATTTCTAATCATTTATATAATATTTATTTATCCTGGAACTCTCTCCCCCCCTCCCCCGCGTCTTTTCAGCAACAAATAACCTTCAATCTTTCAAGACCCGCATCCACAGATAATTTCAGGTTTTATGTCCTAAATTCGATTTCCAACTATTAAGGGCATCGATTCCTTCCACCTAGAAGTTACAAAATGAAATTAACTTTTTTCATCTCTGAGATACAAGCTCTCAAAGAGTCAGGTCCCAGACAGACCATTGCAATACTTCCACATTATATTCTATGAATATAAATTTGAAAGTGAAAAATATTCCATTCCATCTGGGATCTAATAGATGACACCTACTTGTGATTTTGAAAATTTATATCTATTTCGATAGGCAACTTGAACTCTCTCATAAGTTACGCGAGCCTCATTTTTAGGTTTTTGTAAAAAAGTAAAGAGAGTGTCGCTATAAAATCCATGTGTCAGTGCATTATAGCTCCTAAACTAATAAATAAGATACAAACTTGAAATTTAAAAGTTATATGTATCCATATTTCCCCGAAATCAAAAATCGTATCAAAATCTTAACCGAATGATCATTTTTGGGAATGGTTCAATTTTTTGTGGGGTTAAAAAATAAAAAAATATTTTTTTTCATTGGGTGTGAGATAAGCCGGTAAAGATCTTCGTAACCAGAATTGGGCTAAATTTGTTTTAATTTATCCATTTAAAATGAAGGTCTTGGAGGGCTACAAAGTGTTCATTTTTAGGTCCGATTTGTATCTGCTAGTGTTCAGAAGTGCATATCAACTTATATTTATATAAATATTCCAAGAATTCCCTTATTCTCTTCTTAGAAACGACAAATAAGAACGAATTTGATATCAAAAGTATTTTTGAAGATATAATCAGGGCCGGATTTAAGCATAGGCTACCTAGGCTCCAGCCTATGCGCCCGCCCCACATCTAAATACTTGTACTCTATAGGTATGTCGTACGTAAATTTTCCATAATTTAATAATAACGTTTAAACATTTATTCTAAAGTTGTTAATTGGATAATTGCTGAAAATACGGTTTTTCTAGAGAGGCCCTGGATATGATCGTTTTTCTTGGAGAGTTGTTTCATCAAACACTCTTGATATCAGTTTCCGTGCCCCCCCCCCCCCTCAAATGTATGTTTTGTGCAGGCTTTCACTCAAGATAGGCCCACCAACGCTCTACCTTTAGAGTAAATTCTGAACAAATACTTGCACATAAAACGCTCGAGCGTGAGTACTCCTAGTAGCAATTTTTTTAATAGCCCGATTAGCGCTCTTAGCCGATCTTTTAAAAAATGCTCGGATCTAAAATAATTGAAAATATGTGATGTGGTCAACTCATAACTTTACGATATACCTGCCCCTTCCTATCGTAATATATATTATTAAATTAAATTAAACAAAATCAAATTTATAATCATTTATGGCATTTATAGTAATTGTGCAAAATTTGGTCCAAATCGGGCGAAAGGTTCTAATTTTTTACTCCGTCCCCTCTATTTTTGGTACGATTTTAACCAAAACCTAATCAGCTCTGAATCCCAATATGAAATATCTAAATATAAAAATTCTTTATACCTTCATTGGTTTTTGAGCTAGAGCGTACAGAAGATTGTGTAACTCACACACTTAGGCACCCACCCATTTTGACAAAATAATTAATATCTCTTAAAATATAAATTTTTCGATTTATAGTATACAAGGTTTTATTAAAGACTGAAACCCTGTGAATTCGCTCAATTTTTTTTTTTTTTTTTTAATAGTTTTAGCCGAATTTCCAAAAAACGAAGCAAATATTCCACTTTTTACAAGCACCATTAAAATACTCCACCAAACTCCATATGGTAAAGTAAAAACAATTTTCTTTTGGCTGCCTTGCAATGATTAAGCAGTAAGACTGGTACTATTGCCAGTGTAGTGATGAAATATAGATTAAAGGATAAACTAATTAGGTCATTTATATAAATGAAGAAGAAATCGAAACCTGAGTGCGTCAGGCATTAATCAATGTGATTCTAACAAGATGATCGTAAAGACCTTGAGTACCATTTGAAACATATGTTTTGGAATGTCTTAAGAGCTGGAATAAGTTTATTTAAGAAAATATAATCAAAATAATATATCTAATTAATTTATATCATATTTCTAGCTACTTTTTTGAAAATATTTAAATTGTTAAATTGCTTGTTTAATATGCAAATTTAGAAATGTAGAAGTTAGAGCTAAGATTTTTATTATTCATTAATAACAGCGCTGCTACTCTATAAGAAAATTTCAATTCAAAGTTCTGCAAACAGGTAGGTCTTAAATATATTTTAATAAAAATATTTTGAACACGTTGACAGATTTTCAATCAGATATTATACCATCAATTCACCGGTTTTGACAATAGTTTATGTCATTGATGAAAAGATTTTATTATAAAATTTAAGAAGGAATGCACTGGTACATACGGGCTCATTTCAAAAAGATTTTGATAAGAAAAAATAATCATGTTAAATATTTATAGATTTTAGAAAAATCTTAAAACTTAAGGTCCAGTAATGCGGGACGAGTTCTATTGTTCAGAGGGGTCATTAAAAAACATCTTATAAAAGAACATAGTTTTTTAAGCATTTTTAATTGAAATAAATTTTACAAATAAATAAATAAACTCTTTTTTTGAAATAAAAATAATCTAACGGATTCAGGAACGCGCCAAGTCCATTTTGCGCCGTCGTGCGAAATAGTGATTGGTGACTTTATATCACTGAGCCCAAATTACTGTGGCCACAACATTTTTTTATGTTTCAAGGTTTTTTTTACTAAAATAACTAATAGGGCGAATAATATATAATTTAAACCGTTTTTTGAGACATTTCGAAAATACAAAGGAAAAAAAAGTTTTAATGCCCGATTACAACATTTCATCTTATATTATGTAGTATAGTCCAAGAGCTGGTGACACATTTTTGAGTACGGATTTAACCCAACTAGAAATAATGCGTAATAGTACCTATGTACTATAGTAGCTACCGTATGTAGCATAGTTGTACAAGGAATGGCCAGTCAGGCTGGTCTAAGCAGGCGGACCAGGTACTGCGCATGGTATGAGTGCGGTAAAAAATACATGTGTTAAAATATATTTTTGACCCACAATGAAATTATAAAAATTATAATTTATAGTCAATTATAAACATAATATATTCACTCCAGACCATTTGAGTGATGGGACGTGGAACCAGACCACCCAAAGTGTATTTATACAACATGCAAAAAAATAGCATGCCAACCAACCAATTTTGATGAAATTTAATATTCTAATTAACTAGTTTGAGGCCCACAAAAAAGTTTATATAAAGTTTTTAGGAAAATTATATTTTAAAGTACTTTACCCTAGAGTAAGATACTCTTTTTTAAAATTCTTTAAAATTTATTCATTTGATCGGTTTAATATAGCTCATAGTCAATGGTCGCTTGTTGGCGCCTTAATGGCCTTGGCGCTGTCGTGTACCGCACGACCTTGCAAATATGAATGCGCGGCCGCAGGTTGCATATAGTTCTATCAATCAAGCAAAATTTTTTAAAACTTATAATAAGTCGAATAAATATGCTAATTTTTAAATAGTTATTGAAAAATCAAAATATTTCAAAATCAAAAATAAATAAATAAATAAATAAATAATATAAAATAAATAAAAATCAAAAGATAATAAATAAATAAATAATAAATATAATAATAATAAAATAAAAAAAATTAATAAAATTTAATAAAATAATAAATAATAGATAATAAATCATAAAATAAATCAAAAGATTTCCCGATAGCATAGCATAGTTTAAGAAAATAGAATGTTAGTGCACAGTGTGTTGGTCCATTGTCCATTAATGTCTACTTTTTACACACATCCTTCATTTGAAAGCAAAATTCGTGTCAGAGCCGGCAATACGGCATAGAAAAGGATACCAAATTTTAAATAGATAATAAATCATAAAATAAATCAAAAGATTTCCCGATAGCATAGCATAGTTTAAGAAAATAGAATGTTAGTGCACAGTGTGTTGGTCCATTGTCCATTAATGTCTACTTTTTACACACATCCTTCATTTGAAAGCAAAATTCGTGTCAGAGCCGGCAATACGGCATAGAAAAGGATACCAAATTTTAAATTTCTATCTAAAAAAATAACCAAGGGCCATATTTTTGATTATATGATTAGATTAGATATATTTTCTGAGTAAACACCTACTGTTGTTTTGCATTTCTAATTATAAAATGTCTATTTTTATTTCAAAGGTGATATTTTTGTTTGTTTATTATTTTATTAAAGTATTTTGTCGCTATTATATAACCTATTAGCTGACCAAAAAATAAAGTTTTGCACTTCAAATTTTATTTGCATCTTTTACTTTTTATTCTTATACAGGTTTATAAGGTCAATGTTAATTAAGTATTAGTAAAAGTATGAAAAATTCTCTAGAGGGGCGGCACATTAGGTCTTTGCACGCGGGCAGGATCGGCCCTGGTGATCGTTTTTAATTGATCGAATTTTTATAATAGTCGTCGCGACCTTATGCAAACTGGACATTTCAGTAACCTTAGGGGAGAAAATATTGGAAAACGGGTTGTATGGTACCTTACTTGGTAACATAGTCATACCATACACAAAGTTTTAGGTTACCAAGACATTGTAGTCTGCTATAGTTGAGGCTTTGGTGATCAGTTTGAAGAACAAAATGTGATTAAAGATGAAAATAAATTTAATAATTTTCCAGTTCATCATTCGGTTTTTTTTTTTTTTTTTTAATATAAGAAATAACGCACCAAGAAGATGCAGGCCTGTGCCTCTTAAAGATTGAATGATTTTACATTACCAAAGAGATGAGATCAAGCGAAAGGGTGGAGACGTAGGTGTCTGTGCACACCCAGGTCTTGAAAATTTGAAGTGAGGGGAAAGAGGGAGGCTACGTGAGATTTCCATTTCTTTTCTCATAGGGATAAATCTTTTGGCAAATGAATTGGTTCGGCACTTTATTAATTTAATCATTAAGAGATGTTGAGAGTTGTCAAATCGCGTGCTATGCGCGAAGCAGGCTTTAGGAGGAATTACTGACTTTAACCCACCAGAGTACATGCCGTGAGAGTATCTATAAATTATGGGAAAGCGCGAAAACGCTTCTTCGATTGTCCAGCGATTGAAAAAGTCGATAAGCTTAGTTTTCGTCTATTAGTTTGATAGCTTGTCTCTGAATTGCATCCAGGGTGGCAAGAGAATTATTGGAGGCCCCTCTCCAAAGGTGTGGACCGTATTCTAGGCGGAAGCCGATTGGGCTTTGTAGGCGGTGAGACGCTGCTGGGGCGTGAAAAATAGCCTGGACCTGAAAAGTAAGCCAAGCTTCTTTGCTGCAGATTTCGACAAACAGGATATGTGCTATTCCAAGAGAGGTCAGAAGCGACTAAAACGCCCAAAATGTCCAAAGAAGACGTCAGGGAAATTTTTATTCCCATGGCTAAAAATAAGAAAACATTGAGCCTTGTTTGTATTAAAGCTAACTAAATTTTGAGAGCCCCATTTTTCTAAAGAATTCATTTAGAGATTTATTGAAGAAACATTATTAATGCTAAGATTATTCTAAAGTATGGGAGTTCCATGAAGGGTGCTATCGTCAGCGTAACAAAGAATGGGATTTGAAGTTTAGAGAGAGCTTGTGGGAGATTATTTAAAAAACAAAATGAGTCGAATGTCTTAAGACTAGGTCATCATTAAAAGTGTATTAATTTTTTAATTGGTTAGTTAAAGTGGTGGAAAATTGATCTATTGTTTTAGGCAAATGTTTATCGAAAAAATTAGTGAAGTGGGTATATCTTTGCTAAAGTTCACTTTTCCCTCAGAAAAAGTAATGCTTCCTGAATTAAATTGATTGTAAGGTCGTATAAATTATGAACTGTTACTTGATAGCTCGACTATTAACTAAGAGTTTTTATTATGTCAACATATATAAATATTTAAATGTTGTCATTAAAACAAATTTCAATTTTATTAAATTTTATTCGTAGTTGGTTTATTTACTAGAATGCGAAAACTTTTACCATTTATAAAAATCGATTTAAGTATCCATATTGAATCAATGATGATTTAAATTTTTAATTATTTAAGTTAGAATAATTCAAATAATGCAGATAAGCTCGTCGATGAGATATCTTAAAAAAAAAAATTTCACCAATTTAAAATTCAATTCATTGATTTAATACGGTCATTGCTATATTGTAGTTAAAATTCAATATTCAAAAATTCAAAAATATCATATGGATTCATGGTCAACGCTCAATCAAATTTAATTTGCAGAAGAACATCTGCATTCAACAAGATTTGAAAACAAATTTTCATTTTGTAAAATTTCAAGCCTCTTCAATTTTGAGTTATTAACGACTAGATTTTTAATAAAATCAAAATTTTTCTTTCCCCCAGAATAGCGGAGTTTTTTAATTTATAAGAAATAAAATAAAAAGTGTGTCTTTGGTTAATATAAAAATAAATATTTTTCAAAATTGAAAGGCACCACAAAAAATTTGATGATATATCTATAGTTGGGCATATAACTCTTGAACGTTAAAGAATACAAACTATATATTAGTCACTTAAGTATTGAAAAGTGATTGTAGTGATATAAAAATTCCTATGGTTTGAATTTTTGATTTGTAAAATAACAAATTTTTTTAACCAAGCAAATTCATTAAAACCAATTAATTTTTCTCTTTTAATCATAAATATAAAGATTATTCCTTCTTAAAATATTATTGTTTATTATATATTTTAGATAATTATATTAGTTATATATTATTATTTTTTATGAAGTTATTATTGTTTTTTTTTTTGTGGTTCGTCTATAAAAATTTTGAGGGTGTCGAAGACTTAGCAGTCAAAAATAACACCTTAATTGTTTACCTAAGAGCTTTCGATTGTCTATTAAATCGTTTTAGTGGCAAAGCACTGCCCATAGTTTATAACTCTGAAGATGATCTAATAAAGGATCAAAAACTTGGAGTTAAACAATTACGAATTTATTTTTGACCGAAAACCTGTTAAGCTCACTACATCTTCATAGTTTTTATTATTCTTTACAAGTATTTAATTTCAGATTAAGTTTAGACCACGCCCTTAGTATTAAAACACCTGAAACAATAGATTTTGAGTGTTAAGCAATATGTAACGCAGTCCGATTATAGATAGATGACCATTTAAGACCTTTTTACATGCGACTAAATTTTGCTTTAATTTCACTGAAATTGTTTGCGGAGGTTGGATATTGGTGCTTGCGACCCTTTATTTCTATCAGGAATTGGATAATAATAAGATTTAAGACAGAGTCATTTCCAAAGAACTTGTACAAGTGTTGGTTTTGAATAAAAGAGTGTCATGTGGTGTATACCATTTTATTTGAGTACCTATTTTTTTTCTATGAAATGTTTTTAAAAATATCCAGATAGAAAACGATTATGGTCTTTTTCATCGTATTACACACTACTGTTTTCTCGGAATATTTAAAAATTGCTGTTGTCAGTTGCATATCTCTTTATCATTGTCATTTTTATTTCCAATACGATTTTGAAATTGACATGCATTTGTTTACACCGCTTTACTTTTAAAATGCTATTTGGACTTGGACCATTGACAAATAGAATCTAAAAATTCATACACACAATTTAAACAGACACTGGGCGATGAGGATATGATTTTCAGGCTCTCAAAATAAATTGAAATCTAATCAATAATTTCAAAATAATTGATATTATATTTTATGGGGAAGTAACAAGTGTTATGAAGTTTAAATAAGTGTTGCCTTCTTTCTTAAATTTAAAGCAAATAAAATCTCTGCATTCTCTCAAACAGACTTGATTTCATTCTAGCAATTTTATATGATGTAATGGAAATCTTTTGGTTCTTTATTTTATCATATTTAAGTAAAAAAAAATTCAATAGTGTTTTGAAAACAACTTTCCAACGCCCTAAATCCGAAATAATGTGCCTGAAAATCAAATCAATAGATAGGGAAAGAGAGTGAGCGCGGGGTAGAAGGAGGATGCATCTGGGAAGTGCATGTAGTGTAGGGTGGGGCTTAATCCGGAGAACAGTTGGCTCTTTACCCTTGATCACTCGTTCATTGTGGCTAGAAGGCCGATGGATGGTCGGTGTATTTTCGAGAGGTCCAGAGAGCCCAGAGAACTCTTCTGCTAGGCAGAAGGGATGCAACTGACGCCGCTGGGCGCCTCCATCGGCTGGCGCCTGCGTCGGCGCCTGCGCTTTAGGCATCCCCAAATCTGGCAGGTAAACTGTCAAATGTCTTCTCAATGTGAGCCATGTTTAGGAGGAGCATGCTCAGCTTGCCATGTGGTTTTTCTTTCAATTTCAACTACATATTAATTATGTTTCGACTTTAAAATTAGCTATAGAATAACTTTTGGTGGGACAATAGCAAGGCCATGGCCAGAAAGTTTTTTCGGTGGGGGAGGTTAGTTACCTTTCTAACTTACGTTTATAGCTAAATAACGTTTTGATATTTTGACCCCAAAAGAGGGTTTGGGGGTGCACTAATGGAAATTATCAAATAACCCCTAAACTATTAACTCTACGGAAAATTTTGTTATGAGAAAGTTGTAGGGGATGTGATTTCTGAAAACTTTTGTTTAAAAAAATCACCCAAAAAGGGGGAGGATTGAAAAAATGTAAATGGTTGCCCTTGGAGCAAACTCAACCAAATTTTGTATACATAAGATTGGAGTATTTTTTGGAGACGGACTGATAAGTGAATTAAGTGGATATCGATGAGGCAGTCCAAAAAAAGAAGAGGATAATTTACACTATCTTTTTATTCATAAAACCGACTGTTTCGGAGGTTATTCCCTCCTTCTTCAGGGTTTTGAAAAGTCAGTCAGGATTTCCTTCAGTGACTTTTCAAAACCCTGAAGAAGGGGGGAATAGACTCCGAAACGTCAGTTTTATAAAAATAAAAAGATAGTGTAAATTATCTTCTTCTTTTTTTGGACTATCTCATCGATATTAATTTAATTTGTACATATAATCTGTTGGCCACTAGAAGGATAGAAATGCAAAAACTGGGTGCGGGGTTTCGTGGAGTGGGGGGTTCGGGGGGAATAGTGGGGTGTGGTGAGCTGGTATGGTACGGGGGTTGTTGTCCAGAGGGCGTAGCGGGGGTGGTGGGTGGGTGTGGTACGGGGTGGGATCTATGGGGCGCAGCGGGGGTGGGGTGCGGGAGGTCGGGGTGCAGTGGCGGGGGTGGTGGTGTGGGGCGCGGGTGCATGGTGCGGGGGTGGGGTGCGTTTCGGGTGGTGGGGGTCCAGGGGGCGTATCCCCTGGCTAGCAAGAGGGCCGCCGAAGCCGGGCCTTGCAATTAGTATTTATATAAATTTATTTCAATTAACACTCAGCAAATTGAGATATATATGTGTTAGGCGAATGTTGTATTCAAAAAAATTCGATGACGAAATTTATAACATTTCACCTGTATCTAAAAATAGTTTTTTAAAAAAATGTCTATGAATTTGGGTTAATAAATTTTTGGCTAGACAATGGACCAATATTTATTTAATCTTGAATGTACCTAAAAGTTTTTACTAATAGTGGTTCGATTTTTAAATTGTGAGTAGTACCTACTATTTTAGCTTGTTTTTTTTTTTATTTCTCAAAAAAAGGTTGAAAACCTTTGATAAAAAAGTTTAATTAAGCCTACAAAAAGTCTTAAATACAAAATATCGTAAAAATGATTTTAAGAGATAATCAGGTACTTTTAAAAAATGTCAAGCGTGAACCGATTTCATCAGTTCATAATCCCAATAGAAGAGTAAAATATACCTTGATATCTTTTGAAACCTAAAGATCTGTGAAAATCAGAAAAATGTTCATCATGGTTAAGATATATCCATTTCTATGCTCTACCTATGATAAAATAACATCAGTTGATATCTTGTCTTTATATAGTTGAATGTTTGTATTTATACTTAAAAGCAAAAGTCAAGAATAATTATTTCCTTTATAAATGTAGGTAGATGGTTAATTCGTTAACCGGTAATATAAGTTGTAATTACTTGCCATTATTTCTAGTAGACAATTGCGTATGGAATTAATCCCGATATGTTAAGAAGTATTTCCTGACTAAATAAAGAGAATACTTTTATTTTTTTAGTCAAATAAATAAATTATTAAATTATATTGATTTTTAACATAAACTGAAGAAAAATAAATCAATTCTTCTCCCATACTTATGAAAACTTAATTAATGGTGTCAGCAAGAGTCATGGCCGGTAGTACGGAGGGGGTTTAAAGGATTAACTCCCATGTTTTTATTTGTTTTTTTTTACCTTTGCTGTGGAGCAACACAATTTGATGAACTGTTCGAAAAGCGAATTGTTTTAAAGCAGTGGTTCCCAACCTTTTTGTGGCCCATCTCCCTTTCTGAAGGTTGACTAACACCTATCGCACCCTTTTCATTTTCATTGTATTTTTAATTTGAAGTAAAGTGTAAATAATAAAGCAGTTTTATTATTTTAAACAATTTTATTATCGTATATAAAAACAACCAAAGCAGTTTTATCCGGTCACTCTTAAATTAAATTAAATTAAATTAAAATGTACATTTTCTACAGATTTTTTTAAGAACAAAGAAGTGAAATAATTAACTAAGATCATTGACGTACATTTAAAAAACAGGAGTACCTACATGTATTCATTTTTAAATTGGAATCTGGAAAAATTAAGAAAGACCGCTCTGCTTGAAAATTATTTTCTCCTCACAGTCATACTTCAAATCTAGAAACTCCTTCTGCAAAGAGTTATCCACAGCTTCAAACGAGAATGGATCTAGAATCCAATCCGGAATTTGTAACTTGGTCAAATCTTCAAATCTTGATTACATGTCAGTTTTGAATTTTTCCCCTTTGAATACAAATCGCCCACCAATTATTTATTGCCCTCCTGATAACCCAAATCGCCCACATGGGGGTCGCCCCCAGGTTTGGAACCACTGGTTTAAAGGAACTTATAATTATTAAAGTTGTTATAGGGAAATAAGGACTATATCTTTTACGCAGATAATTTAAATTTTATTGCCAACGTTTCGTCAACTTTGTTGACTTCTTCAGGGCTCAAATAGTTAACTTCCCTGCATATTTGTCATTTTTATAATTATTCTTTCTTAGTAAACATATCAAGGCAAGTATCAACATCAATCAGATTGAATTTTTTTTAAGGCGATGATTTATAATTTTGAGTTCTTCAAAAAAAAAAAAAAAAAATGGAATTCCAAGCTATAGATTATTTCAAGTACCTATCTGAATAACCATATAATCCCCAATGTAATTCCTAAGATTTGTAATTTAGAATGATTTAGCCTCAAAAAATGTATAAGGTCAGGTTATAGGTCATTGCAAGTAGATATATGAGGAAGTTAATTATATCATACTGTGATTCCTATTATATCGGATTTGAATTAAAAATAAATAAAATCTATTATAAACTATTAAATTTAAGAAAGATAACAGAATTGACCTTTTACGATTAAACGAGGAAAAGTGGGGTCATTAAAAAAGATAGTATAGAGGGAGCTCGGATGAATTAAATAATAAATAAATGAAATAAAAGGTACTAATAGATATAATTAAAAATTGTATATATTAATACACTCAGTTCACTCAAGTTGAGGCTCTAAAATACATTCGTTTTGCAATGTTGAATAATTCAATTTCTATAAAAATGTATCGTATGAATATTAATTATTGAATAAATAAATAGCTAATATAAAACGTTACTATCTTATTTGCTATCGTATTTTACTTGAATTACAGTGAAGGAACCAAGTATTAATTACTAAAGAAGAATCACACTCAGTATGTATAATAGCCCAAGAGCCCACGACGGCCAGGCCTTCGTTATTTTATAAAAGCTGAAAGTTTTTCTGTGCATGTCCCCTATACAAGTAAGAACGACCAGCGACTATAGAGTTTGGGTTGTGGTTACTTTGGCAGGTAACAGGTAATAAAGGTGTATAAAATAGTACTTTAAATTCGTTAAAGTATAAAGCTCAATTTTTTTATATTTTCTTCGGGATAACTTTAGAAATCTCGTCATCCATTGCCGGACACTTATGACAGTTGCTACCCCCTGCCAGACACCCCTAAACTTTAAGAAACTCAAGCTTGAGTGGTTTGTCATAAAAGAATTTAGTCTTTTTGATTTTAAGTCGATTCTTCCACGTTTTCAGTAGAGGTTGCCATTAATAGTCAAAACGACAAAAGTGGAATGCAATAAGGTTATTCCTCTAGTATTAGATAAGAATCGATGGTTATTTTTGATTTTAAGTCGATTCCTCCATGTCTTCACCAATGGTTATCAATAATAACCGAAATGTCAAAAATCTATGTAAAAACCATTAAAACTGTCCGGCTATTGAGGTAACATTTTTTATAGGTCGCCAAGTAACATATATAAAATTTATCTTTTATATTATAACGAAAGTATAATTATAATTTATTAAAGTTTAGGGGTGTCTGGCGGGGGTAGCAACTGTCATAAGTGTCCGGCAATGGATGACGAGATTTCTAAAGTTATCCCGAAGAAAATATAAAAAATTGAGCTTTATACTTTAACGAATTTAAAGTACTATTTTATACACCTTTATTACCTGTTAACTGCCAAAGTAACCACAACCCAAACTCTATAGTCGCTGGTCGTTCTTACCTGTATAGGGGACATGCACAGAAAAACTTTCAGCTTTTATAAAATAACGAAGGTCTGGCCGTCGTGGGCTCTTGATCTATAAGCAATCTTGAGGCTAGATGAAATGCCCCAAGATTTTGTTTAAATTCAAAGGAATGGAAGTACGTGTTTACTGGAAGATTTTTAGTATTTTGCAATTTTCTAAAAATGCCTTCTAAGATTTTATTAACAACTAGCTGCAAGTCCCGCCTTCGGCGCCCCTCTTACTAGCCAGGGGAGTGAATTAGACATGTAGCAAAAAAATAATTATTTTAAGTGCTCATATCTCGTATATGGTAAGTCGCAGAGCTTCGGGATTTTAAACTTAAGCTATCTAGACTCTAGAGGCTACAACATATACCCCTAAATTATGGTTTATTTTGAAGAACTGGAAGTACCTATTTCATTGAAATTTTTTGACATTTTGCTATTTTATCTATAAAGGCTGTAACCATTAATTTTTTTTAATAATCCGAACATTTATCAAATATATTGAGATCTTCAAATTCCGATTCTAATTAAGGAAGGGAAATAAATTAATTGTGTCAACATTTTTTGACTTTTTCTGGTTTTCTCAAATAGGCTTGGGAGAACACCAAATTGAAGTAATTTGAAGCAAATTGGTATGGTGATTTTAAATAAGGTGGAAACTGATATGAAAGTCGTGTGGTGGCCACACCACTTTGATTTAATTTTTGAAACTTGTGAATCGATCGTTAAATTTGAATTGGTGGCTATTCGGTCAATAGCACATACGGGGAACAAGATTTGAAGCCTTGAAGTTGATCTAATTAAACATCGAAAGCTTAGAAGTAAATAATTCAGGTCTTTTTATTGATTGACAACTTGATATATTCTTAAAAAATATATATACTTTTAATTCAATAATTATAAGTTTGCTTTAACACCCCACTAAGTGGAGATTAATATGATAAAGAAAATAATAAATTGAAAGTTTTTGCCGAGAGTAGCAGAATTTTTATATATTGAAGGAGACAATAAAAGAGTGTGTCTTCTGCTGGAATTATAAATTTTATTTATTTATAACGAGACTATAGTTTCGAGGGCTTTGCCCTCTTCATCAGTCTATTACAATGGATTCACAGGAATTAATATCATAAATTAATTCCTGTGAATCCATTGTAATAGAGCTGATGAAGAGGGCAAATCCCTCGAAACTATAGTCTCGTTATAAATAAATAAAATTTATAATTCCAGCAGAAGATACACTCTTTTGTTGTATCCTTCAATAAAAAAAATACTTAAATATATACCTAATAGCGATAAATAAATATAATTATAAAAATTTTACGAATATTGAATAAAAGTCTGTTATTGAGTAAATTTGAATTAACTTTACATCAAATTTTTGCGGAAAAATATATTTATTAATTAGATAGGGTTCTATTAATGTTTTAAATTAGAAATTTGGTGTTTGATGAGGCTCTTGAAAACCTTGGAAACAAGTGGAATGTCTTCGTTAGGAAAAAGAAATACAAGATTTCCTTATAGTCTAAACATTTATTCTTCAGAAAAACTTTTGAGACGTTTCAGCGGATATTCTCACGCCATCCTCAGTCTTGGCTTTTCACATATTAATAATAATTTTAACTTAAGAAATCTCACCAGCTTTGGTAAAAATACATATTATAATATGTTAACTGTGGAAAAGAAATGAATTTCTGCATGGAAAAATGTACTATGTTGTGAAAAGCCAGGACTGAGGATGGTGTGAGAATACCCGCTGAAACGTCTCAAAAGTTTTTATGAAGAATAAATGGTTAGACTATAAAGAAATCTTGTATTTATTTTCCTAACGAAGACATTCCACCTGTTTCCAAGATTTTTAACCGACTTCAAAAAAGGAGGAAGTTCTCTATTCGACTGATTTTTTTTTTTTTTGTCTATGTTACCTCATAGGTATCTCCGCCAATTGTGAACCGATTTTGAAAAAAATTTGCTTTGGGTTCAGTCTAGCTTCCGATTGGTCCCGTTTTTTTTCATTGGTATTGGACTTTTTTTGCTATGTTTGTTTAAGCATAACTTCTTTGTTTATGAACCGATTTCGATGATTCTTTTTATATTGGAAAGAGGGTATCTTAGGGGTGGTCCCATATTAATTTAGTCAAGTTCTGATGAAATTATCAATGACGAATTAACGTAAATATCCAATTCTTATGAGCAAATAATCGAAATTATAATAAATAAAAATCTTTTATAAAAAAATCAATCTTAAAATGTTCATTTAAAACCCGCAAACGTTTCTAGAGAATTTCTATATTTATGAATTTAATTTTATTATCATTTTTTGAGAAGCGAGAAATAGAATCCAATCGACTTGATTGAGGAATAATGGAATTGAAATAATTATCGGAAAAGAGGTTTTTTTATCTAATTAGATTTTTCCTCTTATTAAAAACAAGGACTAAAGATGAATAAGGACACTCGATGGTGGAGAAGTAATCTCCGGAATCGAAGCAAAAATACAATGTATACATTAATTAATGTAAAATAATTGGTTTAATATCATTTTTTGATTCCTTCGCCTTAATCTTTGTCTTAGCAGATGCATGCAAGGTATTATATTAAGTCACTATTAATAATATCACTAAAAAGATAAAAATAAAAATAATTTTAATAAAAAAAATAAAAAACCGACTTCAAAAAAATTAAATGCAACAAATAAAATAATAAAACTCAAAAATAAAATAAAATAGACTAAAAGGTATAAAATAATAATCTAATTTAGTTACAACTAAACGACGAAATATTTACATGAAATCACTTTTTGAAGTCGGTGCTAAACAAACTATATAAGCGAGCGTACCCGCCAATCATACTAAGTAAAATCCGTTAAGTGCGATTCATAAAATGTATATGTTTGGCACCGACTTCAAAAAGTAATTTCATGTTAATATTTCGTCGTTTAGTTGTAACTAAATAAGATAATTATTTTATACCTTTTAATGGATTTTATTTTATTTTTAAGTTATTATTTTATTTGTTGCATTTAAGTTTATTGAAGACGGTTTTATTTTTTTTATAAAAGTTATTTTTTCAAGAACCTCATCAAAAATAAAATTTCTAATATTTATTAATAATTAGATTTTGAGAAATATTGGAAAAGGAGAGAGTATGAGAAAAATTACACAGTTATCGCTAAGGTATTTCGTAGTTTTTTTACCTTTATGGTAGGTAAAACTCAAAATGAAAATATTATTATGAGAATAATGGAATTAATTATTTATTTCTTATCTGACCTACCCCATAAGAAATGGAGGGAAAGAAAATGCGAGGGTGGAGGTACCGGGAATTTGGAGGGTTCATGGACCCCTTTACGACCTTATTCTATTGATTAACCATAAATATATGTATATATGTTAGCAAAGGCGCATGCGTAGGTCGTAAAAGACTCAGCCGACTCGAGAAGGGGAAGAAAGTGAGGGGTGGCGTCGTGAAACCCTCAGTTGGTAAATGCACACACAAGAGACAATCAGACCCCGATCCGGAATCCAAAATTCCATTCATTCTATTAATCATCTTGTTTTTAGAATCTGAGTAAGTTTTTTATTATTATTACTAAAACAAGTATTCGATTGAGCGATTAAAACCTTGATCAAATTTCATTTTTTACACCAGAATTTTGTATATTTTTGTTTCAAATTTATTTCTTCCAGAAATTGTTTACAAAAATGTATAGATGGTATACACGGTATTTTGGAAAAAATATTTTATACCATCAAAATGAACAAAAAGAATTGGTTCTTGTTGAGAATATAATTGATGCGCACCGATATTTATTAATATGTTTTGATCCAGGACGTTCAGGTAAATATTAATATAAATATACTCGTAGAGTATTTTTTAACTTGTTTTTTGAATTGATTTGTAAATTTCCTATTTACATTTGCACATAATTATTAATTTATTAAAATTTAATAATATTTTGTTTTTTTGGTCTTTTTTAAATAAATCGTATAAATATATCATAGCTTATTACTTTATTTAAAAGGTGGAATAGAATATGTTCTTTAAAATCAATTCCTCCTTCAGAAGTAATATGTAAAGATAAATTTATATTTTGTTTATTGATACTATTTTTCATAGCGATATATATTTTTATAAAATAATAAATTTCAAATAAAAGTAGATTAATTAATTAAATTTTTTTACAACACTATTATCCGTATTTTTTGAAATAAGAAAAAAGTGGTAAAGATAAAATGATTTTATTCTAATTATTTGTAGATTTGGAAAACGTTCGTTTCATAATGGCAAAGGCGAGTGAGATGAAGCTTTCTTTAGCAAGTATTCTACTTTTTTGTCCTAAATCAGAAGATCAAGAAGAAAATATAGATAATACGGAAGATGAATTACAACTTGATCAGATGTATTCTCTTAAGTCAACGGATATCACATTTTTGGTGAATTTTTAATTATATTCTGATAGAAGACACTGAACTTGTTTCTCTTTTATTTAGCTTCCGAATCGATGTTAGATAAACAAATAGTAGTGAACACTGAGAGCGTGGTTAGGGGGGGGGGGGGTGCTCTGCTCTGCTAGGAGAGCCGTTTAGGTAAATATTTAGAGAGATGGTGAAAATATTAGAGCGGTTAATTGGGAAAAAATAATATTTTAATATTTTCGAGTTTTCAGTTAATTCTAATGACTAAGCGAACAAATGACTCATTATCAAATATATGCCAAAGTATATAAGGAAGTATAAAAATTTTTAAATTTATTTTTTTATTTTTACATTTATTTATATATAGAAACCACGACATCTACTTTCTTTTTTAAGTGCCATATCAGGTCTCCCAGACGTTTCGGCACCTCTCCACAGATACCTGTGCTGAGTGTGTTTAGTTGTTTTACACAGATATACGGGACCTACTTTTTAACGCCGGTTCCGAACGGCTAGTTTGGAGAGGTTGACTAGGCAATTATAGTCTTGGTAGTTTGCCTTTGCTTTCCAAGAGGAGGCGACTGCAAATATCTGCCGAGACTCAGTCTCGAACCAGCATACTTCGGGCCGACACTCTGACTCAGTCGCCTCTATGACATCTATATTAGAATATTAAATGTTGAGATTAGAAAAACCTTTAAAATAAATTACTTGTGTAGCTTTTGTATCAACAAAATTTAAACATAAAAATAAACAAATATAAATGAAAATGAAAAATAAAATGGGGTCCGGAAAATTCCCCCCCCCACCCCAACAATTTACCGTCCAAAAATATTTAGCGTACAATTTACCGCCGCATCAGTTTATCGCTTAAGCAATTTGTAGCCTACAAATGGTCGCTAGCATATTTTATATGTTCGAAATTTCGCATATGCACCCTATGATACCTTACGAAAATGACTTACTAGGTAAAAGTGATAGTGATCCAAAGCAGGAGGGGTCCAAAAATAATTTAAAATAATAAAATTTTCAACAAAAATCGAGGAAAGCTGTTATTTACAATAAAATATTCTCATATTTGAAAGGAGATAGATTGATTCCTAATGGACACAAAATGTGGGGGGGTTTCTTAAAAAAAATTAATTATATAATTGTCAATATAAAAAACAAGTTAGCTAAAACTTAATATTAATGGTCCCATTATTTAAAAATAGAGTCATTATTTCTATAGAGGACCAAAATGGAGGAGTCGAAAAATAGAATTATCAATATAAATTCAAGAACCTTTATCGATTTATACGAAATATCACAATAAAGAATTTTCTTTTTTCTCAATTTTTTTTTTTTTTTTTTAATAATTTATGTGATTGGAAAACAGCACCGAGTTGACTCATTGTAGTCATAAAGGCATTATTTACATTTAACCAAAATTTATTAAGAAATTTCAATGAATCTTTGAATTGAATTAAATGGATTTTCCATGGCATTGTTTTGTTTTTTGAATGGTGTGTTTTTGGAAATCCCAAGAAAGAATATAATTGCTCATGAAACAAAGTTTGTGAGTGAGTTTCAATATGCAACATGCTTTCACGGTTAATTCGAAGACAGGTCTAATCCACAGATTCGTTTTATCATGTATCCTTCTGGCTTGTAAAGATTAAAATTTTCCCACTGCATCTATCTATACCAGTGTTTCTCAACCTTTTTTGGTTGACGGCACACCTAAATATATATATATAAAGTAAAATTGTATGATTCAAAAAAAAAATGAAGTAATTACAAAATCTAAACAGTTCTCCGCATTGAAAATATAAAAATTTTGCTACAGAACAAACTTTCTAAGACGATTTCTTTTTATGAATTTAATTTTTCTAGTGAATGATAAAAATGAAGAAAAAAGTAAAACTTTTTCATGACCCAGTACGTTCGCCAGTTAGAAAAATTGTTTTTTCACATTATTTCCTGAATTTTATTGAAGTTAAATTAAATATTTGCCCTCTCTATAACGAGTATAATTTTGATCCAAGAGCAAAAGGCCATTCCTAGAATAATAGAAATTAAAAATTAAATCTTTAATAGTCTGAACAGGTCTTGACTTATTTGGAATCTTTCCATCTCCTTCGCTGTAAAGGAAGAAGCTAGATAATTCTATCCATGCCTTTTTCCTCGATCGGATTCTAATGAAAGAATCGCTCACCCGCACATTTATTAATTTAGAAAAAAAGTGAAAATTTTTCCAAGACTCGGGTCGCTAGATATGCCGTAGTAATTAATAATAAACTTAAATATAAATTGTTTATTTATGCCTATATTATGACGTCGCATTAAAATCTCAATATATTTTTTTCTATTTGCATTTTTGAACCGAAACTTTTAAAGCTAGAGTCTATACCAGGGGTTCCCAACCTTTTTATAGTACCGTACCTGTACTTTATAAACAATTTGATGACCATTCAAATCAATCAAATTATCTCTGTTCAAATATTTTGAATTGGTCAAAAACATAAATTTCATCGCGTAACTCAAACAATCGAATGAGGACTTTCCCTTTTTAGTAGAATTCAGACACAGTTACAATTTGCAGATTATAATTTTTGGGAAACTAACTATGAATTTTAGGCCCTTTCGTTATATATTTTTAATTTTCGTGGAGGGAGCAATTCGCTTATCTTGGAAATTCCAGGGTCCTGACAAGCGGATGGTCTAGTTCTAGTAGTCTACATCACAGCAGAAGAGTGCCAAATTTTTATGGGGCGGTCATAGATAACACATTCAGGTGTAGACGGCATCTTTTGAGATTAGGTAAATCCCAACAAAGTATTACAAATTACAACTCAAACAATGGATAAGAAATTCCAAACTAAAATATTAAAATGTATGGATTATTAATTATTATAGTCATTTCTTTTATTTTTTCGTAATACAGATTTTTAATAGATTTTTGTTTTAAATTGTAAAATCATTCCCGTACCGGTAGCTGCTTGTCCGCGTACCGGTACTGGTACGCGTATCCAAGGTTGGGAACCCCTGGTCTATACCAATGTACTGAACGTATATCCTTCATTCTTTCAGAACTTCATAAAAACCTTCGACTCCGATTCAATCCCTAAATTTTCCTTAAAGCCCCGCCCCCTTCCTTTTAAGGTGTGAGAATCAAGCTTATTTAGAAAAGTAAAAAAATTATTTAATAAAATTTATAGCGACTCCATAATCAATTGCGTGACGTCTCATTAAAAATGTACACAGAGAAGATTCTTTTTCAACTTTAAATATTTGACTTATTCTTTAGAATCGTTGTTGTCGTCGATATCGTATTCGTGGATCAAATACCTCTAAGCAACTTTTAATGATCGAATCATCAAATGGTCGAATATTTTGTTCATGGGACATTGATAAAAGCAGGTACTTAAAAATTTTTATGTTTATATTAAAAAGTATTAATAATTTTTTCTTAAAAATATTTAAAAATTTTAGAGTTGAACCTCTTCCATGGGTTCGTCCGACCCTGACAGATCTGCTTGATCCAGGAATTGTTGTCTCGTCATCTGATGGTCGTTCTATCACTCTTCGTGAATTGAATGATCATGTGCTTGGACTCTATTTCTCCGCTTTCTGGGTAAAATTATTATATGTATTATTACATTAATTAATAAACTTTTAATTTAAATAAAAATGAGTAAAAGTGCAGAGTTCATCTACCCCTCCCTCAAAATGGAACTTGACATTTTCTGGTTTATTTAAGGGCATTAAAATCGAAAATGGTAGCTCAAGACATTCATCCAAATGTAAATCGCGAAAATTCTATATAAAATATCTTCTAAAAATGTATATAATTTTACTTTTATCCATTATTTTTATTTTTATATTTCCCTAAATTATACATATTTACTTTCCCTTATATAGCGAAGCATGAAAGTTGAAGTATTTCATTCACTTTCGGGTGCTTCAATTTTCGGGCTTTAGAGCCAAAAGACACGTGGAAATTGAATGGTCGCGATGTGTGCACTGCTATATCTCAGATCAGTAAGTCACAGAGCAAAAAACTAAACGAAACGAAAAAAAGGCATCAGCCTTCTAAGTACTTCCATTATTTGAAAGTTGAAGTGGCTTTTATTTATTTTATTTTTTTCACAAATATGGTTCCTACTAGGATGTTACGGAGGTGGGTTTATCGGAACCGGAGATTTTAAATTTGATTTATCTAAGCCGAAGTCGAAGTAGAAGCGAGATGTATTTTACTAACAGGCCTAATAAAATAATAGAAATATAATTCGGTAATCAATCTCTTTAATCAGTCAAATATAAATAATAATAAACATACGTGCGAAACTAACCGATTCTTCGTCTGTAACTCGTTTTACCAGAAGGCTCCCAAAAGAAAATGGACCCACATCTCACCAAACGATCAGCATTAGAATGAGATAGATTATATCCTCTTCAAAAGACGAGCTTCCACTGACGTAACCATTCTTGCGGCTTTCAATACAGGAAGTGATTGATCATCGAATAGTTAGAGCGAAATTCCATTTTGATCGAACTGCCGTCCGGATGGCCATTAGTAAATCATGTAAACCTAGACCAACAATCTTAGATGGAGATAGAGCGGCTGCACTTGCCACATCCTGTTCGATACTAGAATTTGACGACATAGACATCGACTATGAAAATTTTACAAACAAAATTAAAAAACATCAAGGAAGAAGCACAAAAATTGGCGCCGAATCATTCCCCACAGAGAATCTCCGAGTCGACGTAAGCCCTTCTCAAGAAAAGACGGAAAATAAAAATAGAGTCTAATAATCTTATGGAGCTAAGTACCCTCAATAAGCTATGCAGGATGAAGATTAAGGAAGACCATGCATGCTTTCTTTAGAAGAAGCCGTCTCCCCGAAGCCGCCGAAAAGGGTCTTAGTGTGAAAAAAGCGGCTAGATCTATCGCCGAATATCGACACACGATCCCATGTCTGAAAAAGAGTCATGGCTTTAGAACTACGGCCAAAGCTGAAATAGAAGAAACCATTAGGGACTTCTGCACTAATCTATATAAAACATTACATTCTGCAGTTCAACACACTAATTCAAGATCATCAAAGCCGGAGTTTTTGGTGTCCGAGATCAGACACGTTATAGAAAATCTTCCGAATGGAAAAGCTCCTGGCGACAGCAGAAATCTTCAAAGTTTGCGGTCCCCCAATATATCTGGCCATAACTAGACGCTTCAACCGCTATCGTAAGAACAAGAAAATCTCTACTTCTTAGAAGACATCAAAATCTGTCATCCTTCATAAAAAGGGGGATAGGGAAGATCTATTCAACTACCGTCCGATTTCGCTTTTGTATACACTATATAAAATATTCACGACCTGCCTGTATATTCTAGAATCCGCTCAAGACTCGAAGAAAATCAGCCGATTGAACAGGGGGGGGGCTTCCGGTGGGGTTTTAGTACTCTTGACGACATTTCCACCTGCTCAAGATTGCTAGAGGTGGCGCGCGAATACAAACTTCCATTGATCCTCACCTTCATCGACTTTAAAAAGGCATTTGATACCATCGAGCACAACTTCTTATGGAGAGCCCTGAAAGAACAAGGAATGGAGGATGATTACATCGATCTTCTTGCCGAATGCTACTCTGATTGCACGACAAAATTCAAACCCTTCCACCGTAACATAGAAGTCCGCATAGAAAAAGGCCTTCGACAGGGAAACCCCATTTCCCCGGGACTTTTTTCGGAATGTCTGGAGGCGGTCTTGAGACGTTGTGAATGGTATGATTTTGGGATGAACATCGATGGACGCAACCTAAACCTCCTGCGGCTCGCGGATGACATTGTCTTCATCACAAGTGTTCCAGAAGATGCAGCCCTAATGCTCGAACAGCTTAGCAGAGAGGGAAACAAGGCAGGTCTCATTATTATCACCGAAAAAATTAAAGTCATGAGAAATGACTTCGCCCCGAGAGACGCTATAGTGCTAAGCAATATCCCTATTGATGACGTCGCGGAATTCGTCTACCTAGGGCGTCTACTAACTACGACCAACGAGCTCATGTCGGAGCTCCAGAGAAGACGGCGTGCTGGCTGGGCCGCTTTCGGAACGATTCATCATGTGTTGGAGTCAGCCCGAGACGCTGATCTCAAAGCCCATTTATTTAATCCCACCGTACTACCGACTCTCAGGTACGCAAGCGAAACATGGGCCTTAACGAAGGCCCATGAAAACAAAATAAAAGTGATCCAAGCAGCGCGGGAGAGAAGAATGGTGGGATTAACATTATGGAGCCAGTGGGAACTCAACCTTCACAAAGAAGACGTCCGTAACATGTCCCGCGTGAAGGATATGTTGGTACACGTCAACGAAGCCAAACACAAGTGGGCTGACGATGTCATGAGAAGGAGGGATGATAGATGGAGCGCCGCGTCACAACTATGGATACCCCTTCACGTTAAAAGACCCCTTGGCCGACCACCCATACGCTGGGGTGACTCTTTGTCTGGGCGGAACACCATCAGAGGTCCGGATAGCAGACGCAGCGTGATTAGGCATTGGACGACCGTTGCAAAAGATAGAGAAGGATGGCGCGCAAGTTGGGACTCGCGTGCACCAAACCGCCGCACTGAGAAACGAGTCGCCAAGTAACCAAGTAAGTAAAGTAATACACATACGTAAGTAACATGCAACAATAGAAAAATATGCTGGCGTGAGGGGATTCCACGGCAGACAAGTCAAAACTTGTAGGTGCGCTCTCTGACTGACCGCAATCGAATCTTTCGATCTTCGTTATATTATAACCTCCGTTTAAAAATTATCGGAGCTGGATTCGGAGTCGGAGGTGTAAAATCAATGGGAAGTTCCGACTTCTCGGAGTCGGAGTCGAAGCTCCGTAACATCCCTAGTTCCTAGCATTTATATATATATATATGTGCGATGATTATAACAGAAATTCTTTGATATGTATTTTTTTATCTCGATTGATCGAGTTAAAATTCCTCGTTAGAAAGGTTGGGGTAGCTTTTATTTTTTTCACCAAAAACATTCCCTATGATTTTTTCAAAAAAATCTGTTATTAACAATTACCTATCACAAGTTCTTTTTTATTTTACTTTTTCTAATTATATTTTAGGCCCTACTGAAAAATTTCTAGTTATGAGGTAGTTAGGGAAGTTTAATTCGCATAAAAAAGAGTATAATGAATGTAATATATAGCTGTATAATTCTTTCGGGTTGGGCCACATATGATAAAATTAAAAAATTGGTTAAAATTTTCCAATTTATTCACGACATTTTTAATTCGATTCTAATTCTGAAAACGTTTTAAGTCATAATATATAATCACCTGTGCTACACCAATTCCCTACTATGACACTCATATTAAGATTATCGATTTTAACAAATGTAACTTAGTTAATTTGATCTTTATCTATTATCCCTTGAATAAAAGCCGAAAAGTCGTAAATATACTAGAAAAGTTTAGGAAATTTCCCCAACTTGATAGTATTCTTTAGTTAATTAAACTGATTACAAAATCCTCAACATGCATATGAATGTAAAGATATTGTTTTTTGTTTCAAGTGTCCGCCGTGTAAAGCTTTCACTCCTCAATTGGCAACTACATATCGCGATATCTTGAACCAGGAACAGAAACATAAATTTGAAATAATATTTGTCTCCTGTGATAGGTTAGTAAGTAATAGTGATAATTATTATTTGTATCTAAGTATAAATGGAAGTGTTTTTTTACTTTACCATACAGGGTATGGTCAAGTATCGTAATCGTGCATGAAAAAAGTGGGTTTTTTTCCTTCTTTTTTTCGAAATATCTCAAAAACGGCTGAAAATATTTTGATTAAAAAAATTGAGCGAAACCATGGCATTACGGTCTACAAAAAATATCTAATAAGTGAAGACCGAAAAAATTATATTTTTCGAGATGATAATTGTTTTGTCAAAATGTCTGTTAGTCCGTCTGGTTGTCTGGTTGTCCGTTAGTCTGTGCGTTACCAAATTTTTGTTGACGAGCTAGCTCAAAAACTAGTTTGAATATCGAAAGCAAATTTCACTCCTAGTTTTGGTCCATTGAGATTAAGAGCTGATTTGATTTTGGTGCATATCTGCCGAATTAAGGGGGTGGAGGGAGGGGGAGGGGGGGGGGGTTAAAAATTAAAAATCTAGGCCATTTGAGCAAACTCAACCAAATTTTGTTTACATAATCAGTGGGACCCCAGAAGTCTAAAAATTCAAAAACTAACCGCCCAAAATGGGGGGGGGTCAAAAAATGAAAATCTTGGCCATTTACCAAACTTAACCAAATTTTGTATACATAATCAGTGGGACCCCAGAAGTATAAAAATGCAAAAACTACCCCCCCCTACATGATTATAAATAATTTTAGGGGCCAGGTTGTATGGTGAAGTCAAGTGGATTGCCATCAAAACACGTCAGCTTATTTTCTTTTTTTACTCATTTATTCAATGAAATCTAACTAACTCTTACTTAAGTATGAATTACAATAGCCATATTTAAAAAAATAAAAATAAAAAATAAAAATTCCTAATCAACTACTTTAATTTTTGATAAATCTTATAGCCCCAGATAAATGATTTGAATGAATATGTTGGCCACAAAGTCCGAAAACTGCCATTAGCCGAAAAAACTCAATCCGCAATTGCCGGAAAAAGTGATTCGTATGAAGAGGAGTTTTCTATAATGCTACAGTCTTAAATTGTTGGAGAAACAGTTTGTTTTAATAATCTTTGCGACTTGTATAAGAGAAAATAAAAAACAAGTAAAGCTTGTCAATCATCGAATAATTCGTTGAAAAGGCAGCCTGAAGAAATGCTTAAAAGCTCAAATAAAATGTTTAGACAGAGGTGTAATAATCGAATACGGAATGGACATAATTATAGACTAGAAAAAAAAGATTTGTATCATTTGTGAAAAAGATTAGACATTATGGGTTCGGAATAATGAATTTCAAATCGAAGTTCAACTGTTTTTAAAAATTAGTGATGTTTCTAAGATAAAAGTGTCGCCATTGCAGAGTCCTAATCAAAACACGGTTTCGTCAAGTGTATGCCAAGAAATGCATTATCAATAAAAAAGTGTCAAGTTTAAAATGTAATGTGAAGTGTTTTTCGGACTATGAGTTCAACATATACCTACATTTCTGTTGAAGGGTGAATGAGATGTCTCCATTATCGATCCTTGTCGACTCTCATTTTAATAAGGCAATTTATATGTAACAGACTACTACTCACATTTGTGGGCTCAATAAAAGAAATTTAAATAAATGGGCTAAAGCTTTTAGTATGCTAATGAGCTGCGATACTTAGTGGCGCAAGTAAGGTCACCTGCACTCGCCGTTAAAACCTTGGCTGCGCGCCCTTCCACGAGCCCCTATATTTTGAAATATTAAACATACATTTAAATTTAAATGAGTATTAATTATATAGATTAAAAAATCTAATTTCATTAAAATATCTTTAAAAAAATTATCTTTTTGCAAAGATTTTAGTCCCTTCTTAAGATTATTTTTCGATTTTGATAGGAAAATAAAATTTCATTTCCACGAAAATTATACTATTATTTAAATGAGTAATTTATATAAATAATCTTTAAAGAATTTGGTGTCGGTTCTAGGTGAAACATTGTAATAGATATAAGTAAAAATATATTTTTCTAGGTGGGTTTCACAAATAAAACAAATATATGTTTTGAGTTTTATCTCAATATATATTTCGGGTTATGAACCCATCATCAGGAGTTACAAAAGAAAACAGTTTTCTTTTGTAACTCCTGATGATAAGTCATAACCCGAAATATATATTGAGATAAAACTCAAAACATATATTGTTTCATTTGTGAAACCCACCTAGAAAAATATATTTTTACTTATATCAATTTATATAAAGATGAAAAAACTAATTTAGTTAAAATATTAGATGATTTTATTGTAAAATTAATTTTTTTCAAAAAAATGTGGATTATTATGTGCACAAAATACTCCTTAGATAATTTTTTTAACAGAAATCTAAACAAATCAGGTGGTCTAATCGAAATTGTCACTAAATATTAACAAAAGTTGCAAATATGTATTCATATTTATTTATTTTTTAGAAGTGAACCATCGTTTTCCAAATATAGAGCTTCGATGCCCTGGCTATCTCTACATTGGCATGAATGCATTCTTCGTAATTCATTGACTGAAATTTTACAAATCCGAGGAATTCCGACACTAGTTTTAATTGAAAAAAATAATGATGGTATCTATATGATTAAAACAATTTGGAATATTTAGAAAATATCAACTAATTCTTTATATTTCTTTTAGAGTGGAAAATAATCAATCCTGATGCAAGAACTGATGTTACAGAAGATCCTAAAGCTAAAGTAAATAAATAAAAAATCTTTTGTTTTTACATTATATATTTATTAATTACGTCGCTTAATCAAAAGCTTTGTCGGAGTTAAAGCGAATGGTTGTTTATGAGCAATCCTTAATTCAATTTTTCTTAAATTCAGTTAAAGAACATAAGTTAAGGAACTTTTTACATCAGATATGTTAACACCAGTGTTAAGCCTCATAGATAAAAAAATTATTACAATTAATAATTTTTAGTAATAATAATTACAATTATTAATTTTTAGTAGAAAAAAAAATATTTAGTATAACCCCACAGTTGGACTCGGCCGTTGTACTAGTTTATAGATGTTTGATTTGTAAGGTACATTTAGCTCCAGGTAATTTGCGAAGTATACATATTTCTTTTTTTTTATTCTTTTTTAAAATGTAGGTATTTGAGAACGTTTCGGAGATATCATCAGCTCCAGAATGGGGAGATTTCAAAAATATTAAAAATTTCAGAACTTGTAAGTCGAAAAACCCCTAAAGAGGCTCTTACTTAAAAGAATAGAATAGAGGTAACTTTTAAGGAGATAGGTGTTGGTTCAAGGTGAAACATTTTTTATTATGAATAGAGAGGTATTTAAGGAGGGGGAGAGTTCGAAAAAATGGGATTAAAAAAGTCTCAGAAAATTTAGAAAACTAGAATATAGCAAAATTTGGCTAAAGAAAATATGAATTCGTGAGGACCGAAAATTTACTTCGGCGAGAGCTATCAAAATAAATAAAAAGAAAACTATATATAGAAAAGTTTTTATTTTGCCCAGAGTAGCAGAGTTGTTGATTCATAGAGAGAATCAAAGAGGTTGTCCTCTGCTTGATGAAAATAAACATACACACACAGTGGCGGATTAAGACAATATAAGGCCCTAGGCGCAAAAAAATTAGGCCCCGGATAACAAAAATGTCTTTGGAAATGAATTAATAGGTATTATAAATATAAAACGTAATTTTAATTACTTACATGTATTTTATTAATCTTATTTTTATGTTTCAACAATTTATAATACTATATATTATAATTTATAATATAAAAATTATTAACATTATAATTATACCTATGTGTTTTTTCTAGATTTTTCTTTAGCGAATTTCTCAATAATAAGCTCGCAATTCAAACTATTTATTAGTTCGTCTTCAATATAAATAGTAGATAAATAATTTAACCTATTTTCAGAAATTTTGTTCCTAACGTAGTTTTTTAATCTTTTTAAAGCATTCGATATTGGCAATATCATCAAAATTTTTAAAATAATTTCGACGTTAGGGAATGTTGCTTTTAAATGCAAAGCCTTTTGATATATTTGGGAAATATTCAACTTTTCCAGAGAGTCGTCTTGTTTCTGCTTTAAAAACAGTAAAAATTGATTTACCTCATGCTCGAATAATTCGGAATCAATTGATAAATTTTTTATAAAAATGAAATGAAATTTTATATCACGATCAAAATTAATATGATAATCAATTTTGGGGGCCCCCATATTCGAGGGGGCCCTAGGCGCGCCCCTAGAGCGCCTTGCTTATGCCTTGATATTTCCGAACAGTGTCGGTACCAGTCTTTTCCCACTCATAAGAGAGATGTTCCAACAGACATAGAAAGTCCAAAAGGATGTAGAAATATTAAATAAGCTAAAAATTTTGGTTGGGGGTCGATATGACCTAGGATGTCACTAACCTCGCTGATTTCCCTGGCATAGGGCCAGTTGCATAAACAGAGGATCACCCTTTTGCTATGGGTGAACCTGGAGTTAACTCACGAAACGATATGAAATGAGTTGCAAAAAAAAGTGAGGCTGAACTCAAACTTGATCCATCTATAGTTTAGTCTCAGAAATCGATGGACAAATTCATATTCAGCGGACAGCAAAGAGTTAAATCGTCTATAAATAATTTGACTCTTATACTAATTAGACCCGATTAATTAATGTGAAAAAAATAAATCCAACCTGCAAAAATCATTAACTTGAAATCAATGTTTCGTCTCCAAATAAGAAATTATTATTTTATTCTTTATCACATCGAGATCATTATTATTATCCCCTTCATGGTTTAGTAATCAGAAAATAAATTTGTACATATACACATCCAAAACGTTATTTGTATAATTCTAGCTTTTTCCGTGGAGGCAAGAGCCAGTGCGAATTTTAAATGAAAGACATGCCGGAAAACTCCATGAATTCCCTGCTATTATCTTATTTCTTGGTAAGTTCTTTCGTCTTTAAGAAATGATTTAAATAAAATTAATAACGAATAAATTTTATTTTTAAGAATCTGATGAAACATCAGACAGCTTAAATTATTATGAAAAACTATTAGAAACTACGGCATTAAGAGAAGAGTTTTATGAAAATGATCATGTTCTTTTTTTCGTTGCTCCAGATGTAAGTACAATTTAACAGTTATATTTAATTTGTAAGTAAATGCAAAAGAAAGAAAAAAAATCTATGCTCGCCAATTCAATAAATCAAATTCATAATTGAAAATGAAGGATATTATTAGTATTTTTGTCGCATTTCGTAATTTTATAGGGCAGGCGAAGCCTGTCGAACGAGGCGGCATTTTTTTTTTTTTTTTTACCCATTCCTGCTAAGAAATTTCTAAAACGTAGAGAAAAATTATATTGAAGCATGCTTTTTTTTTCTATCTGCCTGCAGATTTATGTCTTTTGTAACTTTAAAATTCAAATTTTGGGGTCAGGTTGAAAATACTTAGCGCGGTAAAGAATAATGAAGACATTACTTGGGCTCTTTTCTCCTATTCGAAATGTTCGGAGGAATTATCAAATAATCAAAGATAATACGAATGAAAGAAAAGATCCGGTACCTCTACAGCGTCAAATAACCAGCGAGATAATTCCTCTGAACGTCTCAAAAGGGAGAGAGTCCAAGTAGACCTCTGATCTCAGTCAGTGATTACATTCAAAAAATTTTATCTTTTTCAGCGCACCTTTGAAGTAATTTTTTCATGATATTGGTGTGAGAAGGTTCATCATCTAAAGCCTAGATTGGCCCCTTCATCGTCGCGGGCAAGAATCGAGTTCTAGTCTCTAGAAGTATCAGGGATTTGGTTAAAGCGTTATTCGACTCTCCACAGATGAGAGATTTGTTTGAGCCTTACTAGGATAAGAAGTTTATTGAGCTTAAAATAGCGTTTGGACCTGAAGAGAAAACAAAGGTTGCAGGAAGCAGGCATGATTTGGTCATTCCAAGATAGGGTAGTTCAGAGCAGGGATGTTGCGGATGCCGATTTTTTCACATCCGCGGATGTGAATGCGGATGCGGATTTTTGAAGGCTCACATCCGCGGATGCGGATGTTTAAGATCTTATATAAATATAGTATATGAATGAAGAATTAAAACAATGATAAACTAATTGTTAACATTCGACTTTAGATGATTTTTTAAAGACGAGGTGGTTCGGCCCTTGCGAGAGTAGCTTTTTTTTTTTAATGCAATCGAATGCAAGAAGGGGTGCACCAGTAAAGATGCAGCCCCTATGGATCTCGAAAGACCCTTGCATTACCGAAGAGAAGAGAAAGTAGATTAAGTGAGAGGGTGTAGACGTAGGTGTCTATGCACTCCGGTTTTGAAGGTTAGAGGCTGGAAGAGAGTTCCAGTTCCTTGAAGTCATGGGGATATATGTATTCGCGAATGAAGTGGTCCGGCACTTTTCTAATTTGACCGCGAGAGAGTGTTGGGAGTCGGCAAAACGCGTGCTACGTGCAAAGCATGCTTTAAGGGGGAATTATTGATTTTATCTCATCAGAGCACCTGCCGTGATAGTATCTATAGAAAAGGGAGAGGGCAGAGACATTTCTTCGATGAGCCAGCGAGTCGGTGAGGGTAGAATCGTCAATTAGCCTGACGGCTCGTTTCTGAATTGCATCCAGGGTAGCAAGAGAGTATTTTGAGGCTCCTCTCCATAGATGAGAGCCGTATTCGAGACAGGGGCGGATTTGGGCCTTGTAGATGGTGAGAAGTTGTGGGGGTTTGTAAAATCGCTTGGACCTGAATAAGAAGCCAATCTTCCTTGCTGCAGATTTAGCTTTTATTGCATTAACCTTATCATGGCCCTTTATATTTGGTTTAAAATAATTCCATATATGACTTTGTGTCGGTGGTGACATCGTTAATTAACTTGTTAGATAATCTATCAATAACGGGAACCTCGCTGGAAAAATAAAGAATATTGTAATAAAACGATAAACTTTACCTACAATAAAAGGTATTACCGGTGTAACATAATAGCATTTACCTGGCGGTTTTAATTTAATAAGCTGAGCCAAGACTAATATAAAGATTTCCCAATAAACAATATTTACACACAATGATCACTGTATCAGAATAACACTCAAAATATCTATCTATACGATAAGTAATCCACAGCGCAAACAAACACGTAATGATTTATTTACAAGAAACAATTGATGCACAACAAACGCGTCGGATCTTGTCACCAATTTTTTCGCTCCCATTGGACATTGTCACGTGCGAACGGCACATGCCATTCGCCGGCCCCGCCCAATTTCTTTCTTGTCGCAACTTGAATTACATTCGCATCTGCATGAACATCCGCATTGATTATTGCGGATGCGGATGCAGATGTCCAAATCTATGCGGAAGCTCCGCATTTGCAGATGCGAATATTCGCAACATTCCTGGTTCAGATGCCTGAGTGACGCCCAACAATGGTTTATTATCACAGAATTCCAGCGAGTTAGAATCAAATGATAACTGGAATCGACGCGCCTAGAGATTAAGCAGTGTTTTTTTGTATGCTGTTGTTTATTTATTATTTTTATTAGCACACCTTTGATATCATTTTTCCACTTACTGAAAATATCTAATTATGAATATCAATAACATTGTTGTAATAGTATTAATTTTCCAAGTTTTACTTTTACCGTGTGATATCCGTAGAATAGAAACACATTTGTATTTATATATGTTATTAATAATTAGGACTAAACATTTTTAAATCTTTTTGCAGTGCGATTTTACAGATTCAATAAAAGAATCAATCAACTTGTTATCAGAGGATGAAAATTTACCAGATGATATTGCTCCATCTTCTACTCTAATTGGACTCGATTTAGCATCAAATCAAATTGCTATGTATGAAGACAGCATTGAAATCGAAGATGCTTCCTCAAATCAGACTTCACTCAATGAAGAAAGTATATATAAATTTACTTGCGATTTCTTGATGGGACAATGTAAAATGAAACCCATTTATCCAGGACAAAACGATAGTTTAGGAGCGATGGCTGTACGAACGAGATCAATGAGTCAAATATAAGAGAATTAATGAAGGTATTTTAAGGGACACGACTACAATATCATACTAAAAATTTTATATTTTTTAGAAATAGTTTTATAAAATAAAATTCATGTGAAATAGATTTTATAAATTAAAAAAGAAAATACAGTATTTCTATTAGTCGTTTATAAATTAAATGAGGAGAAAACCAAAATGAATTAAAAACATGTAAATAGTGTTGTGATAATTAATTTAAAATTTGTTTACTATAATTGTTTAAGTGCATCATGTATATCAAATTTTTTAAATTTAATTTATAATAAAATAGTTTTAATAAGGAAATTAACTTATTTAATTTTAAATGAAATAAAAATTTTGAGAAAGTTGAAAATAGGGACGTATTTATTTCATATTAATAACCTATCACAAGAGATTATAAATTAAATAGCCCCAATGAACGTTTTGTATAATAATAAAATTTATTATTATATTAAAATGTTTCACCTAGAACCAACACCTAACTCCTTAAAAGTATAGTATAAATAATAATAAGTTCTGTTGACTCACTAGATATTAAAAGTTTAAATCAACATATACTTTGTTTTGTGAATAAATTTAAACTTTTCCAAAATTTGAACCGATGTATTAAAATGTAGCTTCATCAGATACACCCATCCCTCGAATTGCACGGTTTTTAATATTACCCCCTAACCCCATGATTTACACGGTGCGAATCAGTGGCGTCATAGCAAATTTAGCACTGCGGGAACCCTGAAATTCCTGAAATAGATAAAATACAAAAATAAATAACTCTCAAAACCCGTAACCCACGAGTGCATCTGTACCCCCCCTCCCCTTGCGGGATTATTTTGTGTCTTAATCCCCCCTACTGTTTTCTGTATCATTTTTATTCGAATTACATTAATTTATGTCTGTATTTTAAAGAAAAAAATTACATTTTCAAAATACTTTCCGTACATTTTACAAAATCTCAATTTAGTTTTTTTTTAATTTTGGCCATTTTCGGGATTTTTTACATCACTCTTAGGGGAAGAAGTGTTATGAATACAATTTTTTTTGTTGGTTAATTTATGTTTATATTTGTTTTTATGAATAAAATGAATTTAAAAGTTGAAAAAATATTTATTATTAGAAGATCTGTTTTTTCATTAAAATCTTTGCCTCAGTTATTATGAACATATCTAAGCTTTTTCTATATATACTTTGTTTCAATATACACTGTGTTGAATTTAGTTGAACCTGTCCTCAATTTTTATATGCATGTTGTGCCTGGTTTTTCATGATTTTGAATTACACGTTTTATCCTGGAACGTAACTACCTTGTAAATCGAGGAATGGGTGTATTTAAAAAACAATTTAATTACTGGCTATCTAGGAAAAAAAAAATATAGGAATGGAAATTATGAAATGGAAAATTATGTATATTACATTAAAAAATAAGATTTTTTTACAATTTTTTTTTATTTTTTATTTTATTTTCAAGATAATAAAAAATAATTCGCATCAAGTCATCTGAAAAAGATAAAAATAGAGAAATTTTAATATTTTTTATTTATTACACAATTTATATTTAAAATTTTGGGATTTTCAGAGAATAAATAATCCGCAAATCTCTTCAGTCGAAAGATGGTGTTGTAAATAACATCATAAAATGATTTTGTATGTGAATTTTTTTTTTTTTTAATAATTACCTTCTTAAGTCGAATATCTGAAAAAGATAAAAATAAAGAATTTAATATTTTTTATTTATTACACAATTTATATTTAAAATTTTGGGATTTTCAGATAATAAATAATCAGCAAATCTCTTCAGTCGAAAGATGGTGTTGTAAATAACATCATAAAATGCTTTTGTATGTGAATTTTTTTTTTTTAATAATTACCTTCTTAAGTCGAATATCTGAAAAAGATAAAAATAAAGAAATTAATATTTTTTATTTATTACACAATTTATAATAAAAGTTTTTAGATTTTCAGATAATAATAATCAGCAAATCTCTTCAGGCGAAAGATGGTATAATAATTAACATCATAGTATACTTTTGCAAGATAATTTTTTTTTTTTTAATAATTACCTTCTTTAGTCGAATAAACCAAAGCCCATATCGTCATCTTCAGATTCAGATTCTTCTTTCTTCTCTTCTTTCTTTGATTCTGCAAAAGAATTAGAACAATTAAAAATCAAAGAAAATTTCAAAAACAATTCACTAAGATATTAAAAGAATTTTCAGAAATAAAAAAATAATCATAGCCATTTCATACGAAAGATGGTGTTTTTAAGATTAATCATCATGAAAATGTATTAAGGTAGTTGTTTCGCGACAATACTAGTAAAAAGTTAATGCTAGAGTATATAGAACAGACAATAAGGATTCATCATTCATAAGCCCAAAACTTTTTGCTGTTTATGTACCGATTCTAGCCAATCCCGTGCTTGTTTGACAAATCTGGTAACATTGACCGAGCTTGAATATTTTTATCATAGAAATGACAGATAAATTACATTTTAAAAGTTAAAAAATTCCTATAAAAATCGTTTTGTTATTTTTTAATAAATGTAATCAACGCCTACGTTAGACCTTATGAAAATGATAATTTTGAAAAAATCTAGCTCATGCGCGCTTTATAATCTTTCGCTGATTAAATAAATGCGCTGTTGCCAAATTGTTTTTAGTGTAAAAATTTTTTATACATTTTTCATTATTTATTCATTATTATCTCAGAAGCTACTGTGTTGTAACTATTTAACTTAAAATATGTATTGGTTATTGTTTAATGTTGGTTTAGTTTTTTTATAAAAATGTTAAGAAGGGTTTCTTAATTAAAATTAAATATGTATGTAGATTTTCCGATGTCCCGTATAGTGCAATGTATAAGAGTCTGAAAAACACTATTTTTAAAATTTAATATCTCCGGAACTATATTGTTCATAAATTTCGTTTTGCCTCCAATCGATGCAAAAGTATTTAAATAATAATCTGTCTAAATTTCAAAAAAATCCTAAGAAAACCCATTTGGCGGAACAACTACCTTAATTATAATCATAGAATTTATTTAAAAAAATAGTATTACCTGCTACAGGGGCTGCAGCTGCGGCGGCAGCTGGAGCAGCAGCAGCGGCAGCAACTGGAGCTCCACCGGTTGGCATTGAAGCGAGTTTCTTCTTACCTTTAATAGTAGGAATACAAGATTAACAAATGCAAAATATATAATATAAAGAGAAAGGTGAAGATATCGAAAAGTGGTTCTATCTATTTTCTTCGATAAAAATAAACTAAAAGATAATCGATATAATTTTTTGTTTTAAATGATAGTATTCTTACGCGCATTGACAAAAAAAAACTATGGATAATGGATAAAGTAAAAATAATAAAAAAATAATTTATTAATTTTTTTTAGGTATTTTAAATTTATTTAGGAGAGTCAGGTGTCCGAGATGGCTAACGCACTAGCCCGCTTTAGCATCGTTATCGCATAATGAGTATGTTCAAGCGAGAGGCCCAGGTTCGGGCCTTGCTGCCGTATAAAAATTTCGACCAGCTATAACTCGGCTCCCTCACTAACACTACTAACACATGATAAAAATATCATACCCAATAGAAACTGGCTAAAAGGACTTTAGTATCCTAAGCCAAGCAAAAAAAAAATAAATTATTTATTTAACTATAAGTTATAAAATTTAAACGGTATTATAAACAAGGGATCCATGAAATTTGGATTTTAAAAATCTTTCTATTTTATTGATTGATTTTATAATTAAAGGCATTCGGATCTGTTAGATTAAATTTAAATTTAAATAAACTAACACGTTCTGATGTGGCCATCCACTTTACCATATAACCTAGCCCCTCACTTATATTTAATAAAATTATTTATAATCATATAGGGGGGTTAGTTTTTGCATTTTTAGACTTTTGGGGGCCCACTGATTATGTATACATTTGGTTGAGTTTGGTACTTTTGATATTCACACTAGTTTTTGAGCTAGCTCGTCCACAAAATTTGGTAACGCACAGACCAAGAAATTAACAACCAGACTAACAGACATTTTGACAAAACAGTTATTATCTCGAAAAATATAATTTTTTCGATGTTCACTTTTTAGAGCTTTTTTGTAGACTGAAATGCCATGGTTTCGCTAAATTTTTTTTATGAAAATAGTTTTAGCCGTTTTTTGAGATATTTCGAAAAAATAAGCAAAAAAAAATCTTTTTCCATGCACGATTACACCCTGTATGGTAAAGTAAAAAATAAAATATGTTCTCTAATAGCCATGAGGATTAATTTTTATCTAATCGAAAGTATTGAGAAGGCTGTAGGCTCGCGAATATGTATTTAAGTAATACACTATGGCCCAACGTGAGCCAATGATGATGGCCACCTGTAAAACGAGTTGATTTACCGGTGGCTCCACATAGTAGCCCAAGAGTTGGGCCAAAGTCGATGTCCTTGTGGAGAAGCCACCTAAACTTTCGTTGGGCAATATTGGGCCTCTTTGGTGTTTCGAAAAAACCGCTCCGAAGGCCACCATCGCCAGCATCAACCAATATCGGTCAATACAAGCCAACCCGCTTTAAAACATTGGCGTTGGCCCATAGTTTAGAGGCATAAAATAAGTGTTGTTCCGGGGCCAATCTCATGGATAAAAATCGGCCCGAACTGGATCTATCCAAGCGAAACTGATGTAGTGAGCCCGATAACAATAAAAATAAGTTGATTTTGTTATTTTTGGCCTTCGAAAACTAGTCCATCATGGCCATTGAGTGTGTGTGTTAATTTGTGTAGGAATCAGATTAAAGTCAGCGACTCGGGCTTGAACCCGGGCTGATTAGAAGGCATTTATGTTATCCACTCGACCAACCCAATGAATAATTTAAAAAGTAAAAAAATAAAATTTTGATTATTGTGCTATTTTTTTCTAATTAATTTCCCGAAAAATAGTTGCATTAAAAAAACGCATGTTGATATCTTAATTAGTTTATTTTTTATGAAAATAGGTAGGGACAATGTTTGATACCTTTAGCAGAGAAAATTGTATTTACCTTCTTCGATTATATCATCGATTTTTTTTCCACTTAATTCACTGATAACTTTTTTAACTTTTTCGCTATCGGCTTCAATACCTACTGATGATAGAACTTTTTCTATATCAGCAGCATTAGGGGATTCTTTCCCTCCCAAAACAGCAAGCAAGTAAGCGGCCACGTGACGCATCTAAGAAAATGCGAAAAAAAAATTGAATTAATTTAATAAGTACATGTTAGTAATGAAGCTTTTATTTTTGTGATTAATTTGATTAAAGTTTGAATTTTTATTTAAATCGCACATGATTAATTTATAATTATTTATTGAAACAAATAATTACAATTTAAAATTAATCATGTGTGATTTAAATAAAAATCCAAACTTTAATTTAATAAGTAAGTAATTAAATTAAGTTTTTAATTATGAACAAGAGAATGAATTTTGAAGGAATAATAGAATACATTTATATTCAAGTCGAAGTACATAGTTAAACATGTGCTTCTCTTAACCTATAATATTAATTTAAAACATTTTCTTGTTTAAAATTATTTAATTAGAGATAGATAGAGAAATATAATTCATTTGAATATTTATAGTCTTATAAACAAGAATGCGCTCTTGATAAATAAAATAAAATAATGTCTCTATTAATATTAAAGTTAAAATTATGAACATGTGATGTTCTTTAAACTACAATATTCATGTTTGGAATTGAATAATTGGATATAATTATAAATAAATGTCTAATACTTGTTTAAAATTTAATATATTTAAAAAAAATAAAGAATTTATTAGTTGAAGAAGAATTTAGTTTTATAAAGGTATAACTTACATTTAAGTCTTTAAGACACGAAACGTGTGTTGCCAAATGGTGATACCAAACAACAAGAATGCTCTCTTGATAAAGCGGAACCAAGAAGCTTGAAAAGCAAAGACTGCAACACAAAGATGGTAAGCTTCAATATAAAATGTTCAAAAATAATTTAATTTTTTAATAATTTGTATAAAAAAGTAATAATAATCCAACACTTCATATAAAATAAATTAACTTTTTTTAATTTATATTATTTTAGCTAATTTATTAAATATGATAATAAAATATTTGAATTTAAAAAAAAAATAGTCAAAATACTTTCATTTTAATTTTGAACATATTTTTTTAGATAAATATTAATTTAAAATAATAATTAAATTATTTTTAATTTTATATTTTATTCAAGTGCGATAGTGGTAATTTTGAAAGAATATTTATATTTTTCGGACCACGCCTTTTAGGTCTACATTTTGAATGCCAAAAACCATCACCCTTTTCTTTCATAAATGTTTATTTCTGTCATTCCTTTTTGAAGTTATTTTATACTTTTTTTAATATAGGAAATATTTTTATTTTTGAATTAAATATTTATAAAAAAAAATTACTAGTTAAAATATCTTCCCAATTTAAATATTTTTTTATTTGACAATGTCTAGTGAATCAATCAAAACGGTAAGTTTTACAAAATAAATATTTGTAATACATGTTATTGTAATAGTAATTTACTCTCTAATGAATTTATTATTTTATCTAAATTATTAGACAATTTAATTCTAAATTATTTTTTAGTTTGAGCCTCAAAGTTTGATTGTCATTTTGAATTTTAACATATGACATGTTCGTATTTTCAAAATCTTAATAATCAAATAACCATTACCATCATTTGTCAATACTCAATTAAACATTCATATCAAAAGATTTTTTCAAATTTGTTTAAAATATTTATTTTATATATTCAATTCAACTTTTCTAAATCGATTAAAAAACACTTGTTTTCAATTTAAATAAATGAAAATGATAAGAATGCTTTGATGCTTAATTTAGAATGATCTTTTTGGTAATATAGAATCCAAAAAACTAAACCACGATAGGCAATATGGCTTTAGGCGGTACCGGTTTACGGGCGACATCCTAGCATATGTAACTCGTATCTAAAATAAAGCCCTTGAGGCCAATAATGAGACTTTCGCAGTAGCTTTAGACATTTCAAAGGTCTTTGGTATGGTCTGTCAGAAAAAAGGGATCTCATTACTTGGCTAATTTTAATGCAATCAAAACACAACATATTAATCTCTAGGCGCGTTCATAGAAACCTACCACCTAACTCACTGGGATAGTGATAATATATGAATATTGGGCGTTACTCTGGGACCTTATCTCTCTTGGAATGACCAAATCACCTCTTCTGCTTATAAAGCTGCACAGTGCAAGCTTGATTTTCTCTTCAGATTCAGAAGCTATATACGCCCATTCAACTTCTTATCCTATATAATGCTCAAATTCGCCCCTGTCTCGAATAAGCCTCATCTCAAATTGGATAAAAGCCGAACGAACGCTTTCGCCAACTCTTTTACCCCCATGACATCCAGAGACTGGAACTCACTTCCAGCCACCGTCTTCCCCGCAACTTATAACCTTCAGCTGTTTAAGACCCGCATCCACAGATATCTTCGACTCCTATCCAGCCCATAAAATCCCCTCTTCTTCTTCTTTTCACGATGGAGGGGCCAACCTGCACCTTTTTGGTGTATCTCCTTCTCACATCAATATGATTAAAAAAAAATATATCCAAGCACCACAACACTGAGGTAGATGAGTTAAACCATTGAGCAGGATGTAGTAATTTATACTCATGCTCCTTGTTTTGTATCTACTTTATAGACTGATGATGACAAGGCATACTTGTCGAAACGTCTCCTGAATAAAATATTAAGAACCAAAAAACAGAAAAATTTCTTTCATTTCTAATAGGAGAAGTACCCTGTGGCAACCGACAACTACATCCTGGTCAATGGTTTGACTCATATACCTCAGAGTGTTGTGGTGCTTGAATATTTAAACGAGTCATTGTCAGTTTAGTACAATTTTATCATACTGAAAAATAAAAAAAATATATCTGTGGAGAGGGACCCAGTCCTTAAAATCTTTTCTCTTCTTTTCCCGATGGAGAGCCCCAATCTAGGTCTTTAAAGATGAACTTTCTTGGTATAACTCCTTCTCGCATTAATATCGTTAAAAAATAAAAATATGATTTTGATGGCACTAAGGTGTGACTGCCCATCTGTGATAAGTTTGTCACAAAGGAAAAGTAAAAAAAAACTTGCACCTCAAAAATATTTTGTTAAAATTAAAAGTTTATTTTCTTTAGATTTTTACTTTATAATAATCATATCACTGTTGATGCTAAAATACAAATAACATTTTTTTTTATTAAGCTAAAGTGTCTGTCTATTACTCGGCTCCTAGAGGTTTGAAGATTATAAGAATCTGGAAAGGGGAAGCTGGGCGAAAGAGACTTCCAATTCCTAGAAATCATAGTCAGTATTTCTTCAATTTGACCGCAAAGATTTGTAAGGAGCAAGATTTGGGGGAAATTATTTGATTTGATCTGATCAGGCTCCAAAGAGGCAAACCAGAACCCGTGGTAAAATATTCCCCTCCGTGAAAATAACAAATTTTAATTGTTGTCTACCCTAGTGTAAGAAAGAAAATAGCTTATTGTTACCATTTAGCTTTTACAATTCATGAACAAAAGCTATTTTAAGATAAGAATTTAAGTCAAATTATATGTATAGATAAGAAAAACGATTTTATCTACCAAAATACTTGAGATATCTACCCTAATTTCATTGGTCAATCAAAATAGTAGTCTTTCGAAAAAATATTTTTTTAATTATAGATAATTTATTATATGTATTCTCTATTTTAATTAAACACTTAAATTATATTGAATTAATAATATAAATGTTTTTTTTTCTTGTTTTTTTTTAGTTCTCAAGTCTAGAAACTCCAGGATATGTAGGTTTTGCCAATTTGCCCAATCAAGTTCATCGAAAATCTGTGAAAAAAGGTTTCGAATTTACTCTGATGGTTGTGGGCGAATCAGGACTTGGAAAATCCACTCTTGTAAATTCTTTATTTCTTACCGATCTGTATCCTGAACGTGTTGTTCCTGATGCAATTGGTAAATATACTTAATGAAAAGAATGATACTAAATGTTCATCCAAGTTTATAACAAGATATAATTATTAAAGCTTTGAAAAGATTTATTTGATTCAAAAATTCGTGCAAAAAAGTTATATGAAGTTTCAGAATTGTCCATCATTCAAAACTAAGACTATACTTCAGAACAGTGTTTTTCAAAGTGTGGGTCGCGACCCCCTGGAAGGTCGGGAAGCCTCATTAAAAAAAAAAAAAAAAGTTTGAAAATATATTTTTATTAACGTAATTGTTTCCCGACAATACTAGCAAAAAGTAAATGCTAGAGTATATAGAACAGACAATAAGGATTCATAATTCATAAGCCCAAAACTTTTTGCTGTTTATGTACCACTAATAGCCAATTCCGTGCTCGTTTGACAAATCTGGCAACATTGTCCGATCAAGACGAGGCGTTTGGCAATGTAATCAATGTAAAAATATGTCTGTTATAGATACTTAATTGCGTAAAGTAAAGAAAATTTTCTTTACTTTATTTAAAATATTTCACCAAGAAACCATACCATTCTCCCTTAACAAAACTTAATTGTGTATTTATCTGATACCTAATTATAAAAATTAATAAAAATTACGGATTTGATATTTGTAACATAATAAAATACAGGGGTAGGGGTCTCGAATTTTTTTTCATACTAAGTGGATCGCGTCATGGAAAAGGTTGAAAAAACACTGTTTTAGAGTTTAGACAAAAATTTTAACTTCGGCTCGCGATCCTTGTGAGTGGTTCGCTAGATAAAAAAAATTGACAGAAAAAAATCCCCAAAATAAGCAATTGGTACTTACGTATTAACGCCACCGCAGCCTCAGATTTGGCGGTTTTTAAATTTCGCCAATCTACACCTAAAATTTTTGAGATAAACCATAAAATAGAATAAATCAGTTCCCTCTGTCAAAAAACAACTTGAATAGGTTCGGTTTATGATCTTGGTTCGATTAGATAAAAAATGAGCTCCCAAACAAACCTTGCAAACAACTTAATAGGTTCGGTTTATGATCTCGGTTCGATTAGATAAAAAATGCGTTCCCAAACAAACCTTGCGGTGGCATTAATGTACACCCATTTTTTTATCTAATCAAACCGAGATCATAAACCGAACCTATTCAAGTTGTTTGCAAGGTTTGTTTGGGAACGCATTTTTATCTAATCAAACCGAGATCATAAACCTAACCTATTCAAGTTGTTTTTTGACAGAGGGGAACTGATTTATTCTATTTTATGATTTATCTCAAAAATTTTAGGTGTAGATTGGCGAAATTTAAAAACCGCCAAATCTGTAGCAGCTACGGTGGCGTTAATACGTAAGTAGCAATCAATTTGATCAATGCTATATAGAAATGCAGTGACTCAGTGTTGCACGCGGTTCATCTAGGGGGTCGCAATAAAAATTGGACATCAGAGTGGATTATTAATTTCTTGTCCTAGTAGTATATATTTAAAAAAGTAAGAGAAAGAACGGAATCTCTCCTACTATATATAATCCATTCTCAAATTAAGTAAATAATAAGGTTGAATCGAATCTCCTATTTCTGAATTGGATCCAGAATGGTAAGAGAATGTCTGAAGATTCCTAACACCTAAATAAGCGTTTTGAGTCAAGTAATTCTTTTCCAAGACGGTCATATTTTAATTTTAATCATTTTCTTGTAAATTATATTTATTACAATTTTTTTGTTTGTTTTAATTTCATTAAAAGGTATGGCTTTTTACAACATTTTTTTGTCGAAGCCTGTATTCTCTAATAATTAGTTAATTCTAAATCCAAAAAAATTTTATATATTAATTACTAGGTAGGTTTCACAAATAAAAGAAATATTGCTTATGAGCAAGATTATAATTACATATTTCGGTTTACGAGCCCATCTTCAGGCTTTTACATTAAGAACTGAATATAAAATAGAAAAATGTTTATTATTTTGGAAAGAAATTTTTATCTTTACAATGAAGGGAAGAAGGGGTGGAATTATGGAGAAGAATTTTGTTTCCTAGTCCACCCTTCATTGTAAAAGTAAAAATTTCCTCCCAAAATAAACATTTTTCTATTTTATATTCAGTTCTTAATGCAAACTCCTGAAGATGGGCTCGTAACCCGAAATATATAATACAGTCTTGCTCATAAGCAAAATTTCACTGTGAAACCTACCTAGTAATTTATATTTTTGAAATTTTAATTTTTAATTTTATTAAATATGTTTCACCTAGAACCTACACCTACACCATTCTCCCTGAACAAAATTCTATATCTTTTAGTCAACATTTCTGATATTTATTTTATGTGTTTATCCCTTTCAAGATTTTGAAATAACATTCAATAGAATAGAATAATTTCTAATTTTAATTGAAAAGAATTTGTTTTGCCTAAGGTAGTAGAGTTGTTGATTCATAAAGAGAAATCAAAGATGTTCCTCTGCTTGATTCATATAAACATAGACATATATATCAAATATAAATATTATTTATTTATTTATTTGGAGAAAACAACAGTCATAGTTCAAAAAAAAACACAATACAAAACAAACATAATATAGATCAGAAAAAATAAAAAACTATTATGTATACCTATATAATTTATTCAAAAAAATATTATGTATACCTATATAATTTATTTCTTTGAGACTATAGTTTCGAAGGTTTGACCTTAATCATCAGTCTTTCTAATTTTAATCTTCTCAATCTCCACAAGGAATTACATTTTTATAGTTAGAACTAAGTTAACTAATACATAGAGGCCCGGTAATTCGAGCTAATTGTTAGGGTATTACAAGTTACAAGTACAATAAAAGGTTAAGCAATCCAATAATGCGTACTTTTCATGCCCAACATTTTCAAATTAATATATAAAGAAACACGAATTTAAATTTTGAAGTAATTTCTCTTGTTTTAAAACAAAACCTAAGACAGAACTTAAGATTGGCTCGTCCCGGGTTCTACTGTATTCGCTTTGTACCATATATCTATTTAGGATAATAAAATAAAAGAAAGAATATTATAAATTTTAAAAATATCATATTTATTAATATAAAAAAATATAATATTTAATATTTTTCAGAAAAAACTAAACAAACGGTACGGTTAGACGCAAGTACTGTTGAGATTGAAGAACGGGGCGTGAAATTACGATTGACAGTGGTAGATACGCCAGGATATGGTGATGCAATTGATAATCGAGACTCTTTTCGAGCTATACTGCAATATATTGATGAACAATTCGAAAGATATTTACGTGATGAAAGTGGCCTTAATAGACGGAACATAGTGGATAATAGAATCCATTGTTGTTTCTATTTCATTTCTCCTTTTGGACATGGGTAAATTTTTATTTTTTTCTTGAATAGTCTTTTATTTTAAATTTTATTTCTTATATAGAGGCCAATGGTCTATTTAAACCAGATCAGTCCATCTGTCTTTAAGGCAATGTCGACTTTTTTCATCATTAAAATTTTAACTCGTAAAATAAATTGTTGTCTATTGTGCAAAATTATAATAATTATTCATATTCTCTTTCACGTTAAATTTATATATACATATCGTCGGCTTAGAGTGTAAACCTGCTAACTCCATTTTTTATCATATATGACATATTAATACCGTTCGAAAGAAAAAGAGATGCAGCATCGTCCAAGTAAAACTCCTACTTAAAATTACGATCCTAAGTTATAGAAAAAAAAATGTGAAAAATATTTTTTTCGATAACAACAATATTAAATTTTGTTTGTTTTTTCTCTCCTCTGTAAAATTTCCTTGTTGTGAGTTAGCAGGTTTACTCTCTAAGGCGACGATATACATATAAATATTTATATCTACTTAATTTTTTTATTATGATTTATCGTGCCCCTACCATTTAATCATATATTTTTAAATGAGATTAGAGTCATAAAAATGTAAATATTGACTTTTTCTTTAAGTGAACCCTTCCTTCTCTCAATATTGAAACTCTATCATGGACTCTCATAAGTCATAAAGTCTTATTTTTCAACGTTCATCTTGCTAATGTTTTAAAATTTGAATATAATTTCTAATAAACCATTTATTTCAATATAAAAAAATCCAAAAAACAACATTATTTCTGTCTTCCTAATTATTGACATCTTCTATCTGAAAATTCAAACAAGACATGAATGGATATTTCTGTTTTTATTTAATTAAACAACTTTTGTTATGATTGTCTCTTTGAAACATCACTTTGTTACTCTTTGCTCGTCCCGAAGCCAGAGTATTAAAATGCCCCCCAAAATTTTATTTTTTTGATTATTTATGCTTATAAACTAAATCTCTGGAACATGTAGAATTTTTTTCTGTTCGTCTATGTCTGAATTCACAAAAACACAAACGATAACTCAAGAAGTGGAGAAGGTAGAAAGTTCGTTCTGGCGCCAATATGTTTGATTTTTTTCTCTCTCAAACCGTAGGACTGCTTAGATTTCGTCCTTTCAAGCTTCAGAACTTTCAAATGTAAAAAAATGCAGAAATTGAATCTTTTTTTATGGGGAACTGTTGTAGCCAAAGACCACAAATTTGTTAATATGTATAAACTGCATATCTTTGTAACAAATTTCCTTTTTAGAGTCAAATTTTTAACTCACCTTTCAAGCTCAGACCTTTCACTAACAAAATATTTTTTAGTTGATGTGTTTAAGCTCAAACATTTCAATGTTAAAAAATCGCCCATTTATTAAATTTTGCAAAGATCCATAATAAGACATTTTTCATTTTTTTTTCTCCAATTTGTACTCCAAACAGCTTCACACAAGTGTGATTAAGATTTAAGAATGATTATCTATAATAATTTGAATTTCTAAATCTTAAATAAATTCACTGATTTATAATTTGTTTATTTTATTTATTTTTTTTCAGCTTAAAGCCTCTCGATATTGAATTCATGAAACAACTTCACAATAAAGTTAACATTGTCCCTGTAATTGCAAAAGCTGATGTACTTACAAAAAAAGAAATACTTCGATTAAAAAAAAGGGTATATAAGCAAAAAAAATTCTATATATATATATATATATATATGTTGCATTAAAAACCGGTTTTTAGTAAGAACGTGTTCTTACTAGTTAAAACGCGTTTCACTGAATACCTTTGTGGCAACTAGAATTTACTGATGTTGGTTGAGTTTGGGTCCAAAGGTCTAGAATCTTCATTTTTGAGCTTCCGTCTCATTTTGGGTATTTATTTTCAAAAAAATTTTAAACGAAAATGTCAAAAATTACATCCTCTACAACTTTGCTTCTAAGGAGGATGTAATAATTGACATTTTTGTTTAAAAAAAAATTGAAAATAAACACCCAAAATGAGGCGGAAGGTCAAAAATAAAGATTCACTAAATCTTTTGTACCAAACTCAACCAACATCAGTAAATTCTAGTTGCTACAAAGATATTCAGTGAAATGCATTTTAACCAGTAAGAACATGTTCTTACTAAAACCGGTTTTTACTGCAACAAATATATCCTATCTTAAAAATGAAATCATATCAGTTAATATTCCTATTTTAGGTTATGGATGAAATTGAAACACATGGTATAAAAATTTATCCATTACCCGATTGTGATAGTGATGAAGATGAAGACTACAAAGTAAGAAATTTTGAATAGTTTTCCAATTAAAAAAAAAAATATAATCTCGATCTGAATTTGAATTTTAGGAACAAGTACGCCAATTGAAAGCAGCTGTACCCTTTGCAGTTTGCGGTGCTAATACATTACTTGAAGTAAGAGGACGCCGAGTGCGAGGCCGGCTTTATCCTTGGGGTGTTGTTGAAGTAGAAAATCCAGATCATTGTGATTTCATTAAATTACGGACTATGCTTATGTATGTATACTGATACTTATATTTATTAAATTTCTTCCAGAACTTAAGTGACTTGATTTAAATTTTTCGTTAAATTGAAGGGTTGGTTTTGTCACAAATATAATAAAACAATAATTTTAATAACTATTTGAATTATTGTTTTATTATATTTAGTGACAAACTAACCCTTCAATTTAACGAGATACTTAGGTATATTATTAATTAATTTTTATAATTGTTATTCTATGTTTTTTTTTTTTTTATTTAATTCTATCAAAGAACTCATATGCAAGATCTCCAAGAAGTAACACAAGAAGTTCATTATGAAAATTATAGAAGTGATCGTTTAGCAAAAGGAGCAAATGTACCAAAAAGACAAACGTAAAATACTTTTTTTTCACTTAATAATAATATTTAACATATAGAAATTTACGTTTTTATTTTTTTCATATAATTTCTAGATTAATGAATGAAGATAAAACAAATGCTAATAATATATCTTCACACACACCAAGTCCATCGTTGAATTCTGGCCCTATCACAGGAGAAAAAGATAGAATTTTACAAGAGAAAGATGCCGAATTAAAGCGAATGCAAGATATGCTTGATAAAATGCATGCCCAAATGCAACAACAACAACAACAACAAAGACACTCGGACCAAAAGTAGCTCTTTGCTTAAAATCTAAAATTCATCAATTTTAAAAATAATTTGAAAATGTTTATGCATTTAAGGGGTTTTTTTTGGGGTTTTTTTTTTGATGCTCAAAATATCTCACATTTTTAATTAGAACATTCTTATAATACAGTATAGGTGAGATTTTTTTATAACAAGATCTGAAAGTAATTTTTCTTCGTAAACATGGTAGTTATTTTATAAATAGAAAATATTCGCTGACTTTTTTAATATTTCTATATACAGGATTTCTCGATAACAATACATCGTCAAGAAAAATACTTTTTCAATAATTGTTAAATTTATTGATCAAAGATTTTAACTTCTGTTATTAAAGTATTTTTTTATCCTGTTTATTATTTTATTAAGAAGAATTAAAATCTTGAGAAGAAATGTTATATTTATTCTATATTATATATATAGGAAGATGACATTCAAAATTGACTGATTACGTGCCAACGCATTTATTTATCTAAAGACTTAGAAAATTATTTAGAAATCCTATATTATAATTATTATTTTTAATTATTATACTTTTCTTATCCAAACATCAACTACATATTTCATAAAAAAATAGTATTTTTACAGTCAAATTTTTGATCTTATTTAAGATTTAGTTAATATATTCTTATATCTCATTTTCATTTAAATCCAAAAATATGATTTTTTTACGAACATAAATTTAGGTCATTTATCAAAGATTTTAATAGATATGTTTATATTGCATGTAGGAGGGTCTTGTCCCCTCGGGAATCTTTGATAAATGACCTAAATTCATCATGTCCGTAAAATTAATTGATTATATATCACAAGTTGATTTTGAGAAAAAATTTATTCTTTCTTTCTCAAATAGATACTCATTTCTTTACATGATTTTTTTATTTTTAAAGTTAAATTTTATAATTAGACGATGTTTCTTAATAAGACCCTGACTGACTCAATTAAAGTTTTTAAAATGGAGAAATTACTCTAAATGATTTAAAGTTATTTTTTATATATCCAAAAAATAAATTATTTCTATAAAATTAACTAACCCATATTTATCATTATAAACCTATAAAATAGTGTTATTATTAAATTATGTTTCGATAAAGAAAAATAGCAATGATTATATTTATATTATTTTTTTATATTCAGTTTTTAAAATTAGATGTATTATTAGGACTCTGCGAATTTTATTCTTGTCATAACGTCGTGAATATAGTCACATCGAAAATTTACATTCACTTATCTGTAATCAATATTATTTAATTTAATTTTGTATTTACTTTACCAGAAATATTATATTATAATTATATTTATAAAAGTATTGGATCTTGCGTCCTTGGACGAGCCCAAAGCAACTTTGCTCCATTATTGTTGCTCGTATTTCAAATCCAATTCGCACTCTGAAGCGGTTGCGAGTCCGGAATGAGAAGATTTCCCATCTGTTCTCTACTCGATTTGACGAGAACATATGTTATTTCACTTTCAGTTTGGTTTTGCGTTTCGCCAGCGGGCGACGCTAGATTTTTGTGCGGTTTATCCGCTACAAAACTTTATTTTATTAAATTTTCTTACTTCCATATCACTTTAGAGCAATGCTTTCCTACCAGTTATTCGCAATATATACCTTGTTTTAATGATTCAATATTAAAGCTATAGGAAAATTTATAAATATATATTTTTATTTCACTTGTTGAGTAAATCACTAACACTAAAAATGAATATTTCTCAGGATATATAAGTATTAAAACAAAACTGATTTTATAGAACTTTACAAGGCGTCTTCTTCTTGTGCCATATTCGCCTTAGAGCGTTGGCAATTATAATGAAGAGTGTACTTGATAATGTTCTTGAAAGCTGTTCACTGTGATGGTTTCCTGATACCTTCCCTTAAGCTTGAAAATTTACTGGTTGGGCAAGTATTCGATCCCACGCGCTTGATAGTCGTGCACGCTATCCACTAGACTTCTGACTTCCTAAATTTATAAGTAATTAATGACTTAACTCCTTACTTATGTATTTTTTAGTTTTCTTACATTCTGAAAATGCTTAACGATAATTATTATAATTAAAAGTATTTATGGTATTTTCATTTTAAAGATGATTCTATTTTATATCCAAATTATTTCTTTTTACTACTACACTTGGAAGTGTATCGCAAAAATCAACATCTGGAAAGCCCTGAAAGCTTTTATTTTATTTCTTTGGATATTTGATATATTTTGTTTTAAAAAGATACTTAATCATAGTATAAATTTATACCTACTATTCAAAAAGTGATCATTTCTTGTAGATTTATATTGTTTTAATGATTAATTACTATTAAAACAAATCTTTTAGCACTTAGTTAATAAAGACATAAATATCATTCAAATATTAAATGCATTTAGTAATTCATCTTACCAAAAGTGATAAAACTAGAAAACTATTGAGATAAAAAATATTGATTCCTTTTTAAAATTATCTATATTATATTTATTATAAATAACACGGAAAAAAGAAATTATTTTAAATATAATGTACCTAATAATTAATATATTTTTTTAGTATGTAATAATGATAATTTAGGTGCTATAAGATAACTCTTAACATATATTTTTAATCTGTTTCGTGAAAGAATTTCAATAAATAGATGTATTTATTAATTATATAGTTGTTTATTGTATTTTCCTTCCTTTATTCCATTTTCATTATTTTAATTTACTTATTTCAATAACTAATATAAAAGGAAAAATACAATTCACTTTAATGTATGTATTTTTTATATAAGTAGAACAAGTCAATGCATGAGAGTACACGTACAGCCAGCCATTGCATTTATAACTAACTTTTGGAGCTTCAAAAATAAAACATCAAATTTCTTGTATTTATTAGATTTTTCTATCTTAAGGATGCAAGAAGATGCAGTAAAAATTCGACCATTTTATCCTAGAAGAAACTAAGTGGTGAATAAGTAAATTTCATTATTGGCAAGTCATAATTATAAACATTTGGTAAATGCTCTGATTTGATTAGTGTCTAATTTGATCAAGAAATATTGGTTTTATTGAATAAATATTATAATTAATTAAAAGGAGTAAATTGAAGAGTTTTCCTTGATGTAAACAATTATTTGCGTCCACTTCTTTACCCCTCTCTTCTACCCAAATGGCTCAGAAGTCACAAAAGTCTTGAAAAAGCTGAATCATTCAACACCAATCCTACTTTAGAAAACAAAAGACTTAACCCACAATCATATTTCCCCCAAACTAATCCATTTTCTCTTCTGGGTCCAAATTCATGGAAGTTTTTTTTTGTTTTACTAAGAGAGTGCTAAAAATTTTCAATCTAAAAAAAGACATTAATTTTTTTTAAGAAATTAAACAATTTATGAGTTCTGCAATGGCCCTTGAATTTAAAATTTATAACTTCTCCAATTTATTTTAACAAAATGAAAAAAATAATGCAGAATATGAATATTTAAGTACAATAGAGCAGACGGCAACCTTCTCGTAAAGTAGCTCTCCCTTTTTTATAGAGGCCATGCAGATTAGACACACCCCCACTCCCTACATATGTGTAAGAGCAAAGATAAAAGATATACCTAGCTTGACTAGACTGTACGACACACCTTGCACAAAGTCGAAGTGAAAATTTCGGTACCGATGCGGTTTATTGTATTTAAGCACTACTTACTGTATTAGGGGATTTTACTTGAGGAAAAAAACTTTAAAAAAGTGATTTAAATAAAAATTCAAATTTTACATTATTAAATTTTTATTTAAATCACACATAATTAATTATAATTATCGATTGAACACGAACAAATAATACAATTGTAAGAATAAAGAACGAGAAAACCCTTTTTAACATAATCGTAAACAAACAAACAATACAAACGGCCTTCTAGATTTTATCACAACAATATAACTACGAGTTTTCGATCGACTTATTCTGCGATCGTTCTCAAGTATGAGCACCCACTTCGATTTTATTTTTAAGTATCGCAGAATAAGACGATCGAAAAGTCGTAGTTATATTGTATTATTTGTTCGTGTTCAATAAATAATTATAATTAATTATGCGTGATTTCAGAACCGTAGGGTGGGTGGTGCAAGCGGTGCCCCGGCACCAGGCGCTGAACTATAAAGGTGCCGAAAGACAAAAGTGCTTAACGTTAAAAGCGACGAACAATTGAGATGTCGTTTTATCCTTGAAAAAATTGTTAGTACCTAATGCATTAAATTTTGTATAATTCTATAATTTTCCAATATCTTTCAAAGATGATTTTTCAATTGAGCCTAGTACTCATATCAGTAGAGTCACACATATGAGAATATAATTTTGTTACATTTAACATTCCTTTTTTGAAAATATTTAAGTGATGTGTGTAAGATGAGTGAGTGGTTAAAGTGTAAAAGTAATATATTCGTAGTTGTATAAAAATATATATCTACATTTATTTAGACCGCGTTGTAATTAGAACTAAAATATTCACAACGCGTTTTATGAATTTTATCTGGCTGATAAAGCAAAAAATGAAATGATTTCGACATGAGCAAATATCCATAACGGTTTGGGGACATGTGGATTTACCAGAGGCGGCGTTAGGCGTGGGCGAGGTGGGCCACCGCCTACGGCCTCGTGGTCCGAGGGGCCTCGAGCGAGATTTATGTCGTTAAATGAACATTTTGAAAATTTTGGTTTTTTCTACGATTTGAGAAAATTAAAAAATATACCAAAAGAACAAATATTAAAAAACTGTCAAGATTTACACACAGTCCTGCGAGTGGGTGAAAGTAGTGACTTCCAACCTTACGAAATATATGAAGAATTACAAACAATGATCCTAAATATGCCAGGCTTCATTAAAGATGTGAAAGAACTGCTTCAATACATAATAAAAAATAACTTGAAAGAAATTTAACCAAATATTTACATTGTGTATCGAAATTTGCTAACGATACCGCTATATAAGTACAGCCTCCGCTGAAAGGAGCTTTTCAAAATTAAAACTTATAAAAAATTATTTGAGAAGTATAATGGGTCATGAAAGACTTTCAGCTTTCGCAGTTTTATATATATTTATTGAAGCAGACATAGCATCAAACCTTAATTACGGTACACTCATCATAAGGACATGGGCGCCCGTAGAAAATTTTCTAGGGGTTTAGTAATGTTTTAATGTAATTTTAATTTACTGTAGCGTATTTGTATGGTGAACGAACGGACAGGACACTGTAATAATGAAGGGCATACTGTAGCAACAAATTTTTTATTAACGCAATATATGTTTATAACAAAAAATATTACAACATAAATTTAAAATAAAATTTATTCTTTAAACAAGAACTGGAGTCGTCTGTTATCGCTACCAAACACATCTACGATTTTGTCCATAAAGTCTTTTTTGTTGCAGTTCACTTTGTCTCTGTGTACGCTTAACATTAAAAAATATACATAATAAAAATACTTATGTTCAAAACAACTTTTGGCTCACAGCATATACAGTGAAACATAAAATAATTAATATAGAAAATATAAAAATAATTACCCAGTAAAATGAGATCAGTATCAGCTTAGTTACTTTCTCTTTATTTTCTCTTTACTTTAATAAATTTTTTGTCTAAAATTTTTTTTGATTAATCAATCCAGGGGGGGGGGCAAGTGCTCCCTTTGTCCCCCCTCCTGCAGGCGCCCATGATTAAGGAGTTTAGTAAGGCTAAAAGCAGGAAATTTCTGTTTGTTTAATTGTTTACTGTTAGTTATTACTTAATTTTATGTAAGGTGAAGATTTTTGAATTTTTATAAATAAAAATTTACATTTTATTAAAACTGAAAATTCGACAGTTTGTTAAAACTGAAAATTCGACAGTTTGTTAAAACTTTTTGTTTTATTTCATCCTTTGTGAAACAACACTCCATCTTAATTTTTAGAAATATCATCATTAAGTTTCAGCTAAAACTTACACCGATTTCCCTAATTATAAGTAAAAATTGGACAGTTTCAAAAAAAAATTTCTCTCTATGTAAAATTGCGCCACCATGGAAGGGGGGGGGGGGCTCGCAAAATTTACCTCGCCCACATAAAATTTTGGTCTTGCGCCGCCACTGGGATTTGCCCAGTGAGCGAAATAAATATTCCCAATGCGTTGTGTTAATTTACTCTTAGCCGCAACCCGTGATCAATTAAATATTTCGGCGATATTCGAATTCGAGCAGGTAGCTCGGATGCCGACTCAGGTCCATTTCTCTGCCTGTGACGTCATTGGAAATTGATTTTTCCTTATTTGGTCATTCTAAAAATTCTTTATTTCCATTACTTGAACCTCGAAATCTAGTAATAAATTTATATTCATAATAAATAAAATTATACATTAGGTATATAAAATAGTTATTTTTCATTTTTAAACTGAATAATGACCTGAATAATTAGAATTTTTTCAAGTTGGTATTTCGATTTCAAACACGCTCACGCTCGCTCTTAAAAGGAACCAGAAACATCTAAGTGCCTTATTTTCTAAAGGATTAAATTTTCTGCAAATTAATTGTCTAATACTATAAAAAATGGCATCTATTAGTTTATTGAATCCTAAAGCAGAGGTGGCCCGAGCGGCTCAGGCTCTCGCCGTCAACATTTCGGCTGCAAGAGGAATTCAAGATGTCATGAAAACTAACTTGGGGCCCAAGGGAACAATGAAAATGTAGGTTTGAGGTTAAACGCATTGCACGAGAAGACAAGAGAAAATAGCAAAAAATGAATTTAATTATTTTATTTTATCCACAGGTTAGTTTCAGGAGCCGGTGATATCAAAATCACCAAAGACGGCAATGTACTTCTTCATGAAATGGTAAGTAATTATTTTAAAATAATTTTCAACAAAAAAGAAATTTAATGAAAAAATATTTCCGAAAGTATTTGTTTTGACGCCCATCAATTTATTCTTCTAATAAATATGAAGAATTATTTCCATAAATACTCTTTTTTTAAGTCCCTAAGCTAAAATGTAGTCTTCGGTCTGATGCGGTTCGGTTCTATTTAGATCTCGGTTCGATTAGTTAAAAAAAATGCGCAAGACTTCTGGCTACCAAATTTTTACTTATAGAACTTTTCACAGGTTCGATTCTACATACTGTGTCCATATTTTCCCAGGACCCAACCGGGACAAACGACAAAAACAAATCATAACTTTATTACTTTCTATTTCTTTTAAAAAGTCAATTTACTTCTTGTTGTTAAATACACAACTTATAACATTTACTGTGCTGATATCCAGGACCGGATTTAGATGTTTGCCGCTCATGTGCAAAAATTAACACTGCCGCCCCCCCCCCACCGGCCATTCACCCACACCACTCCTCCACCAACCAACACCCTAATCATTACGATGTAAGGTAGGCCTGTGGTTTTCACACGTAGGAAATAGTAAAGAAAAGAAATCACAAAGCATAGTTAACGTTAACAGATACAAAATTTTATTATTGTACATTTATTATGAACAAAGTTGTAGGGGATGTGATTTCTGACAACTTTTGTTCAAAAAAATCCCCCCAAAAAGGGGGGAGGGTGAAAAATATGTAAATTCTTGCCCTTGGAGCAAACTCAACCAAATTTTGTATATATAATCTGTGGGCCTCTAGAGAGCTAGAAATGCAAAAACTAACCACCCAAAATTGGGGAGAGGGTCAAAAAAATGAAAATTCTTGCTCTTGGACCAAACTCAACCAAATTTTCTATACATAATCTGTGGGTCACTAAAAGGCTAGAAATGCAAAAACTGGGTGCGGGGGTGGAGTGGGGTGGGTTAGGGTGAGGGGTGCGGGATGGGGGGTTGGGCACGGGTGCGGGGGTAGGGGTGCTGAGTGGGTTTCGGGTGGTGGGTGGGGGACCAGGGGGCGTGCCCTCTGGCTAGCAAGTGGGCCGCCGAAGGCGGGCCTTGCAGCTAGATGTACTTATAAAAAATCTATATATTGTTAACTTTCCGAACAAAGACGCAGCCTATTTATTTTCACTCATAGCATAGCAATATCGAAATATCACCACTGTTTGTATCATCAAGTATATTTTTTAAAATTTGCCGCACCCCAAAATTTGCCGCCCTGTGCAACTGCACATATTGCACTTGCCTAAATCCGGACGTGCTGATATCTAATCTATTTCTCTCATCTGAACCCGAGTGCATAAACACCTACGTCTCCACCCTCTCACTTAAGGTAGTTCTTTCACAAATGCAAAAATTCAAGAAGTTTTTGAAACTTGGAATATAAGTCATTAAAAGCATAATACACATACTGTTAAAATTTGAAGACGATTTACCACACCAAACATGAAATAATTGCAATTAAAAATGACATTTTTAACATAGAGTAGATAGGGAAAGGGTGGGAAAATGATCAATATTTTATTTATTTTTTCATTGAAGGACTTTCACCATCTTGATGAAAAACTAATATTTGTTAGAATAATATATTTGGTTCAAATCACTAGTTAACGATCTTAAATTGCTCTTCTTATTAGAAATCACATGACTGAGAATGAATATAAATTTTAATGAAATTATTTGAGGAATTATTTTTTTTCTTTAAAAATGGTTATATTTAAACTTTTTTGAATTAAAAATCTTAGTTGGCATTCATAGATAGTTAGCTTACTAAGTGTGGGGGAAGCATTATCTTAGGTAGTAGAAAGAAATTCTGGACACCTATGGACCATTCTTCATAGAGAACTTAATTTTAAACCAAAAGATAGATTTTAAAGAAATTTAAGGCATAAGATGTTCGTTCACCTTATAAGAAATATGGCAGAAAAAACAAGTTAGAACGAATATAAATATTAATTGAAAGTAATAGAAGGCAGCCCAGGGATAGTGAGGAAAGAAAAAATTAACACATATCCAAATAAGGTGTAATTTATTGGATTCATTCCTCTTTTTCCCTTCAAATCGACGTTTCGGAGGATTCTTCTCTCTCTTCTTCAGGGTTTTAAGGGGTAAATGAAGGCTTCCTTCCTCTCAAGCATTTTCCTTCATTGATCGCTTGAAACCCTGAAGAAGGAGAGAGAGAATCCTCCGAAACGTCGATTTGAAGGGAAAAAGAGAAAGGAATCCAATAAATTACACCTTATTTGGATATGTGTTAATTTTTCTTTCCTCACTACCCCTGGACTGCCTTCCATTACTTTCAATTAAAAGTTCTACCAGTCCGTCTCTCTCCAGGGAAAATTTCTTGGAAATAAATAAAAAATATTATTTCAAATTATAATTTTTCTTCCATAAACAAGACATTAGAAAATCATTCAAAAGAATTATAAAATGTCAATAATGACATAGGAAATATGGGGTATTACGATGAAGTTAAGTTTTTAAAAAACTTATCGTTCCTAATAATAATTTTATTAAAATATTCATAAAAAATAAGAATATATTTCTATTTTTTTTATTTTATCAAATTATTTTTAATTTGGTTTTCGTGCTTAGGCAAAAAGAGCCCCAAAATCCAAATATCCTGGCAAATGTTGAATCTAAGCAAAGAATGGCAATAAAATTAAAAATTTGAGATTCGAAAAGTATTTCTAGAATAAGTCGATAAAAGTGCATCATTCTTAACTGAACATAAGCCAAAAATCAAACCTTGGAAAGCTGTACTTTATTATTTAGAATGGGCAATCAGATAAAAAATCTTCATTAGGATTAAAGTCAATTAAAAACATATGTAAATAACAAGAGTATAATATAAAAGATAAATATTTTATAAAATTATTTTTAAAATATTGATTTTTAATTTTAAAGAAGAGGTAAATATAAGTCGAGCGGTACCTTCTTTTTCTAGACTATATTTACCATAATATATAAATGATTTTCATGGATATTAAAATAATGACATATTCGATATATAATGCATGTTTGGTGATGGTCTCAATGGTCTGACTAGTTGCAAGGAAAGCTTAGAGAGCTTGGGTTCAACTCCCGAGGGGACAAGACCCTCCTGCATGCAATATAAACATATCTTTTAAAATCTTTGATAAATGACCTAAATTCATGTTCGTAAAATCTTATTATATTAAACGAGCAAATCTTATATATGTATATTTACATTTTTATTCAATTTCCTTTTAATTATTAATTGGTTTTTTAATTTTAAATTCCACTAATAGATCATTACAAATATTATTATATATTTAAATTTGGGTTGTTATCGTCCATCTTTGAAAATAATTAGGCTGGATATTGGGATCTTGGACTTGAGAAAATAATTAAAAGCTAAATTTCAAAAAGTTGCAACACGTTTTGTCGTATATTTTTCGACTCTTCAGGCAATCTACAACAATTAGAAATTATAAGAATATGAAGTCATTAGATAATTCAAGACAATAAAACATTTTTTTATAACTCCAAACAATATTCACCTGATCCTAGGAAAGTGAATATTGTTTGGAGTTATAAAAAAATGTTTTATTGTCTTGAATTATCTAATGACTTCATATTCTTATAATTTGTAATTGTTGTAGATTGCCTGAAGAAGTCGAAGAATATACGACGAAACGTGTTGCAACTTTTTGAAATTTAGCTTTTAATTGTTTTCTCAAGTCCAAGATTCCAATATCCAGCCTAATTATTATTATATATATTAAAAGTTAGACAATTTAATTGATTAAAAATCGAGTTTTAAATCCCACAAACGAATTTATTTCTATATTAGAATTTGGCAATTTAATTGATGAACTCAAAAATTGTTATTTAATTAAAAAAATTATTATACGGTATTTATTTATATACCTATACATATATACACATAATCTGTGGGCCACTACAAGGCTTGAAATGCAAAAACTGGGTGATAGAGTAAAGCGCTGGGAGTCCGGAAGGCGGGGGGGATTAATATATAGCTTTTAATTGAAGCAAAAGGTACTTAATTGATTATATATCACAAGTTGATTTTGAGAAAAAAATCAATCTTTCTTTCTCAAATAAATACTCATTTCTTTACAAATACTGATATATATTTTAGCAAATTCAGCATCCTACTACATCTTTGATTGCTCGTGCATCTACTGCCCAAGATGATATCACTGGCGATGGAACCACAACAACCGTTCTTCTCATTGGAGAACTTCTCAAACAGGCTGATGTTTATATCAGCGAAGGTCTTCATCCGAGACTTATTGTTGATGGTTTTGATGCTGCCCGAGCTAAGGCCTTAGAAGTACTTGAAGAAATGAAGGTATTTATTTTTATTAAAATTATTATAATCTTTAAATCCATCTACAAATACAATATTTATATATAATACAAATAATTTTTTCGCAGATTCCCGTCACAATCTCTCACGAAGGTCTTATTGATATTGCTAAGACTTCACTTCGTACTAAGGTTCATCATAAAATAGCCGATATTCTCACTGAGGTAAGGATTATATTTTTTTGAGATATGAGAACATTTTATAATATTTTCTAATAATTTATTTTATTTATTAAACTGCTTTTAGGTCTGTGTAGATGCAGTTCTTGCTATTCGAGGGTCAAATCCTTCATCGAAATCGGTAGCAGGCAAGGGCGTTGACCTTCATATGATTGAATTAATGGAGATGCAACATAAAACCGCTACGGAAACCACTTTGATCAAAGGTTTAGTTCTCGATCACGGTTCTAGACATCCTGATATGCCAAAAAGGCTTGAAAATTGTTACATTCTTACTTGCAATGTCTCAATGGAATACGAAAAAAGGTATTTTAACCCATTCGATTTTAAACTAGTTTTTCCCCGAGGCACTTCAAGTGGGTTTGAAAGCTCTGAATAGTCTTAAGTTTGTGGAATATCATCCTCCACCTTTCTATTCTATTCTAATGCTGCAGATCCTTAGGATTCTGTCATTTCGCCCCACATTCATTCTTATTTATTTATTGAATTCCTCCTCTCACCTAATAAATTTTTATGCAGACGATAGTATCCCCCTTAACGCTCAAAACAATCACTTCTTGCTTCTAATCCGGATTTATGTTATCTTATAATTGGGGATCCGATTACTTTGTTAATTGTAAGGCAAGGCTTTTAATATTTAGGCAAGTCGATAGGTCTTTATGACTTTTACTATAATCCGAACTCTTTGGAAATATCGAGAAAATATCCTTGTTGGTTGGCATTCTTCAAAAGCTTCTGCATGTAAGCTTGACTTTCTACTCAAGCCCAAACGCTATTTCACGACTCAACTTACTATCCTATACAAGTCTCAAATTCGCCCCTGTCTTCCGCATTTCATACAATCTTCCAAGGTCGGATCCAGGAATTTTTTATGGAGGGGTGGGGGGGCGATATTAAAAAAAAAATACAAGAGTAAAACAATATTTTTATTTTAGTAGGAAATTCAATTAATTAATGTTTATTTACAAGAAATACGTTTACACTCTAAAGAAATATTGCACTTATACCAGGGGCGGTACCAGACTTTCATTTTGGGGGCTCATGTACCGGCACCCCCCCCCCCCTCCCCCGGGAAAATTTCGGAATTAGTTTTTAGAGGCGATTTTGACCCTCTGTAAAATTAAAGACAAACAAAAAGAGCGCATGAAGAAGGGGAAAATATACAGGGTTAACTATTAAATGTTATAATATACTTGGACTATAGTTCGCGAATTTAGTTCTTCATATTTAATAAATTAGTTGAGACTACTAATGTAAAATAGATATTTTTTAAAATTAAAAAAAATTTTAGTTACAGCTTCTTTAGTACAAGCAAATTACGATTTTAACAGGAAATAATTCCCGGTAAAGATTTTATTGCTGGAATACCTTTATTGGTACTCCCAATATTACTACCCTAAGTTTTCCTCCAAATCTGTGTTGTGGAAATTTTTCTACTCGCCTCAAAATGAGAAAATTTCTGAGTTTTTTCAGTTTTTCTTGAATAACTCAAAATCGAAAAAAGAAAAATTCATTCATTTAATCGAGCTTTCGTTGATTTGATAACATCCTTAGAGCCTACTAAGAAAATAAAATATATAAAATTGAATAATGATCTCAACAATCTTACTTAAAAAGAATTGAAAATCTCACCGGGCAGAAATGGCAATTTAACATAAAATACCTTTGGCTCCACTTAACCACTTTAAACATCCTTATCAACATCGATTAAACAGTTCTAAGACAGATTTAACACAACCACATGCCTCAACTCAACTCTTTCAGTCTTCATTATTTGGGGAAAATACTCTGCCTTTTCTTTCCTACTTTAAAGATTTTAATATTCCGTTAAAAATTCAATAGACGAATAAATATCTTGAAGGAGACAATAAAAGAGTGTGTCTTATGCTTGAATTATAAATTTTATTTATAACGAGACTATAGTTTTGAGGGCTTTGCCCTCTATCAGTCTATTACAAGTGATTCACAGGAATTATTGTATGAATGGAAACTTTCTATTCATACATTAATTCCTGTGAATCAATTGTAATAGACTGATAGAGGGCAAAGCCCTCGAAACTAAGTCTCGTTATAAATAAAATTTATAATTCCAGCAAAAGACACACTCTTTTATTGTCTCCTTCAATATATAAAAATTCTGCTACCCTCGGCAAAAAACTTTCAATTGAATAAATATCTATAAATCCTACGAAACAAAATTTTAACTTTTATATTACGTATCTTTTTAGTGAAGTCAATAGTGGATTTTTTTATAAATCTGCCGAAGATCGTGATAAACTTGTCATGGCTGAACGTGAATTTATCAATCAACGAGTTCAAAAAGTTATTGATTTGAAGAAACGTCTCTGTGATAATACAGATAAAACATTTGTAGTTATTAATCAAAAGGTAATATATCTTAAATTATACATAATTTGTATTTATATAATGGTTTTAATTTATATTTCAATGTATTTTAGGGAATTGATCCGATGTCTTTGGACGCTCTTGCCAAAGAAAATATTATTGCTTTAAGAAGAGCAAAGCGACGTAATATGGAACGATTGACATTAGCTTGTGGAGGAATAGCCATGAATTCCGTCGATGATCTAAATGAAGAATGTTTAGGTTATGCTGGTCTTGTTTACGAACATGTTCTGGGTGAAAATATTTTTCAAGAAAAATTAAATATTATAAAATATTAATATTTCGAAATTATTTGATTAAACAAACATTACTACAGCATCAAATAAATTCTAAATTTTAAAAATTATTTACCATTTTATTCTTTAAATATTTACATTTTAATTCATTTTTAATTAATTTTAGGGTGAAAATAAATATACATTTGTGGAAGAATGTAAAGGACCTTTGAGTGTCACTATTCTGTCGAAAGGACCTAATAAGCACACTCTTATTCAAGTTAAAGATGCAATTCATGATGGTTTAAGAGCTATCAACAATGCTTTAGTAGATGGTAAATTATTATTATATATTTAAGAAAATTAAAGAAAATAAAAATTTATTAAACCTAATTAATTAGAACATTTGGTAATTTCAGTGATTTCAATATATCGACAAAAAATCTTATGGTTTTTAAATATTTCTCGATTCGAAATTTAAACTCTTTACCTCTTCGAGGATTTAAAATCTTGTTTTTTCATAAAGCTTTCTAAATTGGACTATTCATTAAAATTTCCCTTCACTATAAATTCACAAGCTCTTTAAGTGCATATATTGCAGTAAAAACGAGTTTCTCTGAATACCTTTATGGCAACTTTACTGATGTTGCTTGAGTTTGGTTCAAAGGTCTAGAATTTTTATTTTTAACATTCCGCCTTATTTCGTGTGTTTATTTTCAAAAAATTTTAAACGAAAATGTCAAAAATTACATCCTCTACAACTTTTCTTCTAATTTTTGACATTTTCGTTTAAAATTTTTTGGAAATAAATACACGAAATGGGGCGAAAGGTCAAAAATAAAGATTCTAGACCTTTGAATCAAACTCAACCAACATCAGTACACTCTAGTTGCCATAAAGGTATTCAGTGAAACGGGTTTTTACTGCAAAACATACATACTTGAAAAATTATATCAGGTCTTTTCTTGACTTAAAAAAATCCACTTTTCCGTATGTACTCATATGACAAATTTCTCGTTGCTATAAAATTCACAATTTATTTTAACTCACATTCTATCTCCAACACAATTCCAGCTTTTTAAATCTTTGTGATTTGGAAAGTTTTATTTTTGCATAATATCCCTTAATTCTGAAGTTCAAATGTGGGGCGGGGGCATGATAATTTTACTCAAGTTCTATATTTAAATCTTGTGTTAAACAACATAGATTTTATAAATATTTTTAATTTTAGGATATATTGTTCCTGGCGCAGCTGCTTTTGAGATTGCAGCACATCGAGCTTTACTTAAACATAAAGATGAAATAATTGAAGGAAAAGCAAAATTAGGTGTTCAGGTAAAATTATCATTTATTAAATTGTTTTTTTTTTATCTGAAATTTAACATTTTTATTTTATTTATTTATTTTTTCTAGGCCTATGCTGACGCTCTTCTTACAATTCCCAAAACTTTAGCAGTAAATTCTGGTTTCGATACGCAAGATGCAATTGTTAAACTTTTAGATGAAGCAAATCTGCAAGCCTCTTCAAAAACCCCCATTGGATTAGATCTTAATTCAGGAGAACCTATTAATCCAATAGAGTTGGGTGTCTATGATAATTACGTAGTCAAAAAACAAATTCTTAACTCTTGGTAAGTTAACCAAAACTCGGTGCATGACTAACTTTTTTTTTCATACATAATTTCAAATAAAAAAAATTTAATCAAAACAAATTATTAATATGATAGTAAACTTTTATATAAAATTGCTGGATAGTTGTTTCCTTATTCACTTCTTTCTAGAATATTTTTGGTGTTAAGATTTTGAGGCTTTGGGCGGCTGAAATATGTCACATGTCACTGACATGTAATGCACTTTTGTAAATTTTTAATTAAATTCAAGTTAACATCAATTTCTATGTATTTTTCCAACAGACTCTTGCAAGTTGAATATATGTATATTTTTGTTTTTACAAAATTTTAAAATGTAAACCAGTTAAAGACGTTCCCTAATATAACTCAGATGCAGTTCGCTCTTTCCCCTACTCTCACATGCTCAGAAAGGCCAAAATATTTTCACTGCGTCGTTTCTTGGATCTGGCAGCATTCTTACCGACGCTAAAAGACAAAGAATAAAAAAAAAACACTTCATGAAACAGCTCAATGTAAAATTCCAGATGAGAACAGTTAGGTTGAGAGAATTGGCTAAAAATCTCAAATGCACCAGCTGCAGAAGTTTTTAGATATGGAAAAATTGAGTAATTTTAGTGCGACGTTGCCAAGTCGCAATCTTTCACTTGTTATGTCATGAGAGAGAAAATGAAAACCATCAAAAGTGCCTAACTTTTAACATTTTTCATACAAAACGAATACGGCTTGATACAATTTATTTTAACAGAAAAATATTTGTTATATCTTCAGTTAATGATTCTCAGTTTTTTAAAATGATTTCAAGAAAATTACGATTGTTATTTAATAAAAACAGTCGCTTTAACATCAATCGGGATAGGGTTCGCGTGTTAAATATGCAAATTTCAATGGTCAATATTTACAAATTTAGTACCGCAAGGACTATTGAAAAAATTTTCTACGTATAAAGGATACTTATAAATATGTGTATTCAAAGTTTTAAAAGGATTGCAAAAAAAATCGATTTATTAGGGAACGTCCTTAAGAACCTTGTCTATTTTTACATTTTAATTGTTAACAGATGCTGACGATGCTAAACAAATTGTCAATTTTCCACTTATAAACTGTATACACTGTCTCAAAATCTTAACATCAAAAATATTCTATAAAAACTCTCGGTCTTTGCATGCATGTTGAAATCATTCGACAATTAAAAATATCAAACTCGGTTAGTTCGTAGATAGATGACCATCTATACGCCTACTTAAATTCCAGTCTTGATCCCACTGGAACAAATTTAGGGATAAGCAAGCTGAGAAGGCTTTAAAGATATTACTAATAGGAGTTGCTGTTCTCGATTTCCCTTAGAAACTCAACAGCTACTCGTCTTTAAGGTTTCAAGTCATTGTCAGACAGAAACTCGTCACTAAATAAATAAATAAAAAATTAATTAATTTTTTTATAATAAACAAACCTCAAGGCAATTTATTTTTAAGATTTAAAAAACTTGAAATATAATAAATATAAAAAATTATAATTTTTAATTATTGTTTATGTTTCTAATTATATTATTTTTTCAGTTCTATTATTGCCTCCAATCTTCTTTTGGTCGATGAAATCATGCGTGCAGGAATGTCATCTCTGAAAGGCTAAAAATCTCAATTTTTAAAACTACGCTTCTTTACTTTTCATTTAATTATTAACCTTGCATTTAATCTACACTAAGACATTAAAATTTTATTTCTTGATTAATTATATCATACATTTTCACGAATCATTAATTACAAAAAAAAGTATTTAATAAAAATAACATTCTTAACATTTTCAATTTTATTTCAAACCCTCTCATACTCAAAATAAACTTAAGTTATATTCATTTTCTTATTTTTTAATTCAATATATTTTATATACCTAAAAGATAAATAGAAATTGACTAGGCGTCAGTAAATGTTTCAAGATAGGAGAAATTCTCAAGATACTTGGAGAAATCATTCTCACATAAGATTTAGGGCCGGTTGTATGTCGCAAAGTAAATGCTGAGGCTAGATGATTGTCATCTGATTGGCCATCCCAGACCCTCCTTTTGCCATCTACCCTTTGTTAGTTGTAAAAAGCATTTATTTTGCGACATACAACCGGCCCTTAGACTGCGCCATTTTTAATTTTAAGACACTAAATAGATTTTTTTTCTGAATCTAATAATATGAGACTTTATCATTACTATTAATTTAAAGTACTTTTTTTTTATTAAAAACTTGAATTTAGAATTATTTGCAATGAAAAGTATTGTTATATTTTAGCAACAATTTTTAGATTAGCTAAAAATACTTAAGCCAATTTTATATTTTGGCACAAACTTTTTTTTAATAAAATGCGTTTCTCAAATGAGGAAAAAACAAATATTTTCATCAAGTAGGGGACAACCTCATTGATTTCTCCTTTAAAATCAACAACTTTACTACTTTTTTGTTAAGGAAGAATGATGTGGGTTCTTGGTAAAACATTTTAAATAAAGTAAACTTTACTACTCTCGGAAAAGTAAATATTTTCAATTTAAAAAACATATATATTAAGAATGCTTTATTCTTTAAAAATAATTATTTTTCAAGCGAAAAGAAATATTTTTGAAAGAGAACAGCCTAGCCAACTTATTTTTCAATTCTAGTTAAATATTCAAGTAAATTTTAAGTAATTAAGCATCTCACATACATATAAGCATTTTCTCATTAATAGAGAAAAATATTTGTAAATAAGCCAATAGTCAAATAAACTCATAACTGACCATAAAAGTTAATACATCACTAAACTCCTGAGACGAAGGAACAGTTAATTGTCAAGGGTGAACCTGCTCTGAAAAAGGTGATGGTGAGTGGGATTATCAAGGAATTTGGTTCATCATTATGTTGAAATAGGCAAAACAATAACGAGAGATTACTATAGATCAATACTTGGCAAGTTAAAAAAAATTGGAAAAAAAACCAAGTGTTGTTCCAAGACCTTCTCACACTTTGCCAATCGCCAAGCTCAGTATTGAACAATATAGCGGTATAGATCCGCTTAAAATACCGCTTGAAAAAGAGATTTTCATAGAGCGAGGAAATCATCGCATTCGTAGAAGCCTTATTTTGCGGAGCATTTTGAACAAAGGGGATTTTGTTGAAAAATAAAAAGTGATTTGACCGAAAAAATAGTTATTTCTCATTTAGGCTTAAAATATTTCATGAGTTTCCTACATTTTATTCGCTCGTGAATCGAATGCAGGTAATTTTTGTCAGATATTAAGTAATAATATCTGAATTTATATATTTCTGTGTAAGAAATAATGAACTTTTAAATATTTCTCTAATTAATATATTAAGTGAATATATATCAGAGAATTATTGATCCAGATTTAAGATTCAGCTGACCCCAATAGCCTCAACCCAAGGGCGGATCCAGGGGGGTGCGCGAACCCCCCCCCCCATACAGGCCCGTGACTGGCGGGAGTGCAACACGTGCGCCGCACGCAGAGGCCAAAAAACGGCGGCCAAATCGACAGGGAATTTATTTTAATGAACTTAAAATATATGAGATATGAAATTTGTAAAAAAAAAATATTTTTTTAAAAAATTTTAAAATTGAAAATAAAGTTCTATGTGTGTGGGGGGCGGCGTCTCCGCCCCCCCCCCCCCCCCTGCTTGGACAATTCGATCGCGACACACTTTCGAGATAAAAAGTAGATCTTATATAAATCGGGGACCTTATATACATTCCCCCCCCCATAAAAAAATTCCTGAATCCGCCCTTGCCTCAACCAGCAGTAGTCTAGCGATATATATATCTTGTTTAAAAATGTCGCGGTCAAAAATAATTCTCTTTGATATATATTCACTTAATATATTAATTAAAAAATTTTTTTTAAATATTTCACTCCAATCTTGTAATATTGATTTTTTTACTTTACCATACAGAGTATGGTCAAGTATTGTTTTTAATTAATTTAATTGCCAAATAGGAATTAATAAAATTACAGAGGAATTTTAATTTCATATATCTATATTTCTTTAATATATATTTACACATATTTTTTTTATTTTTATTCCATTTTTAAATTAATAAAATTGTATATTCGATATAAGCTCGCTGATTTTTGTACAAAATATATTACTTAATATATCTTAGTTTAGATTAGTAAAAGATTTAAAAATGTAAATAAATTATCTAGAAGAATAAAAATGACGTTAAAAAATTTTTTTAGAAAAAGTCAACCGGTCAATTAAACTGTTAGGGCTTAATATTTGAAGTAAATAAATTTGGATCCCTTTAAATATTATATAATTAATATCAAATCAAAAAAAAATAGACTAATTCAGTCTTAAAACATGAATTTAAAAATATTAATAATTATTTTTGTTGTTTTAACATTAACTAGGTACAACAATATTAACACTTTTAGAAAACATATTTATATTTATAAATAATATACTATCTTTTAGTTATTAATAACGTACATTAATCAAAACACATAGACAGAAAATGAAAATGATTTTTAAAAGAAGAATTGGCATATAACGATTTTTCGACATTAAAAAAAAAACTAAATTATTTGAAATAAAGAAAACAAATTTTGAATAGGACTAAAAATAAATATGAATATGATAAAAAAATTTATTTAAAATAAAGTTTAAATTAAATTATTATTTTTAGTGAATTAAAATTTCATACATAAATTTTGAAAAAAATAATTATCAGAAATATTTCATCAAAATAATTTTATAAATAAGAATGGTATAGTTTGATTTGAATAAAATTAATATAAAAAGTAAAAGGTGAAACCATTAATAACAATGACAATGGTCAAGTTGTGAGAAAATCACATGGACTAGAGACCAAAAATTTGTCGATTGGCACTAAAAATCGAAATCAAATCAGTATAGTCGTATCTTCGGAATATAAAGTGAATTTAATTGTAGATAAATTTATTTCAAATATTTCAAACAATATCTATTAATTGTTCTATTGAAAATATTCTATGTAAATTCTTCTTTAGATAATGCATTTATCTGTATTTAAAGGCATCTCTGTTTCAAAATATATTTTTCTTGAGCTAAGGGAAGAATTATTTAAAAAAATGAGAATGTTTTCCTCTATTATACTTATAAAAAAATTTAAATTTCTAGAAATTTAATTAAATCTGATTGCCATTTTGGTAGATATAAAAGTATTTTAATTAAAATTTTTTTTCGAAAATTGTAAAATATTAATAGGAATTTAAAAATGGAATTTTCGGAAGATAAAACAAGATTTTTGGAATAATAATCTCTTAAGAAAAAAAATTAAATACAAAAGCAAATCTATATTAAAATATATTTGGTATATACAGAGCTTTCTAACTTAGAAACTGAATCTTTTCAATTTCTAAATATCAAGTTAGCTAGGAAAGCTTCAAATGTAAAATGCTTTCTGATTTTACTTCAGACTAATTAGAACATATATTATAGCATTATTTAGTTAACATTTATTTATATTAGTACCAAAATTTATCCTATAGAAAATAATAAATGATTATTTCACATTGAAAAAAAAAGAAAAAAAAACATCAAAAACTTTCTTTATATTTTTAAGAAAAATTTATCTGTCAACAATTTAATGTAAATTCATATTTCTTATAATTAAAAATATTTTTGAAACACTCTAGGGTGTATAGATTCATATAATATTAATTAATCCATTCGAAGAACAGTCTAAAAACGATTATTTTTCTAAAAAAGAATCTTTGGTATTATATTTTGCAATAATAAAGTTAAATTTTAGTTGTTTCATTTTGGTATTCCTAAATTAAATATAGGAAAAAAGTTATCATTGATATCATTTGTCAAGGAAGTTATCAAATATCAAGATGGAAAAAAGTTGAGAATTTAATCTTTTGATAAAAAATAATTTATCTATTTATATTAAAAAAATAATAAAAATAAATAAATAAATATAATAATAACAATACAATCCTTATTTTATTTATAATTATAAAATAAATAGGTTTTTTGATTTTAATTAATGAGTAAAAAAAAAATTTCATTTTTACAGATCTCTTTAAGTTTTTTTCATATATAAATATATAGGTACTATGAAAATTATAATCACAATTATAATACTAATCAAGATCAAATTACATTTTTCTTATTATTTTATATTTTTCGTAAAAAAAATACACTTTCTTATTACAATGCGAGATAACTTCCTTGTTCTCTATAATTTTTCTAATTATATTTTAATTTTTTGTTGTGATTTGTCGTCGATAAATAGATTTAAACTCTAAGTTTCCTGAAGAATAATCTCGATTGGGATGTAGGCCATTAGAATTCTTCAGATTCGCGGATTTAGAAGATGGTTGGAAAAATGTTTTAAATGCACCACGAAGCATTAATAGGAACCAATATATTTGGGGAAGAAAAATTATTGATGTGGAGATAAGACAAACGTTCGGAAGAGACGAAACTGCCTAATATTTCAAAAATAAAAATTCAATTCATGTTAATGATTAAAAGTATTTCAAAAATAAGTAAAAAAAATTATTATATACTTAAAATTAAGTAAAATACACCTGTGGATCTGTGATAATAATTAATAGAAGAATCTGTCACATATTTTCAATAATAGAATTAGATTTTATATCTTTAATTAAAATAAATCATTATTAATAATTATTGTATACAGGACAGATTTTAACATTATGCGACCCTAGGTGATCGCCTAAAGGCTAAAATAGGCTGGTGATTGTCTTGTTCAAAAACAAAAGAAAAAAATTGGAAAATTATTTAAAACGTTAAAATTCTAGAGATATTGACGGGACAGATTTATCAAATAATTGTATGGTGAATTCTTCATTAGGTCTTGTTTTAAATATGCAAACTAATTTAGAATAGTGTTCCAAATGAGTTTATTGAACTGATATTTTTGCGATATTGCCCGGCTAATTCAGAAAAAGTTCTTCAAAATTAAAACTAATAAAATCGGACATTTGCTTGGCTTTATGAAAGTTCAGGAAAGACTCGATAGTCTAGAAATAAATCTAGATAGCATAAAATTGAACCTACAATCGAAATAGCTAATTAATTTAAGATGTATTTTGAGGCCTTTGCGCTTACAAAAGTTGAGAAGATTATACAATTTTATTGATGGTGCTCTGCGTCTTCGTTCATTTATTATAAATGAATGAGGGGTGAGGGGAGGGGGGTAGTTTATTGTTATATTTGTTCATAATTCTGCTTATTTGTACTAAATTCTTGTATTGAATTTTCTATAATATACAATAAATAAATAAAATAAATAAATAAAAAATAAAAAAATTTAAGATGTATGAAAATTTTTTATATGTTTATAATTATAAATATTCAGGGGATTCTACGGTAACTGTAGCGCCGCGATCTGACGAATCTTATAATACTCACTAAAATAAGACGAAAATGAAGAATGACATTTTTCGAGATTTCGTCCAGTTTTCGAGATATCGAGTTTAAAAAATACTGTTTTTTTTTTTTTTTTCAATTGTTTTTTTTATAGAAACCACGGAAAGCGTAGTATCACGGGTTCCGTGTGCCGCCGCTATCTGACGACGGATTCTTTTAGAACTAGATAAAATAAGTCGGAAAGTAAAAATAAAATTTTAAACTACAAATTTGAATTGAAATCGAGTTTATGGACTGTGATGTCTCAAATTGTCTCAAGTGAGCCCCAGTGGGCGTTGGCAATTTTCACTTTTAGAACTTTTCATAGCCAATATAGTTAGGCTCGTATATCTTCATTTCGGGCTGTTTTTTAGGCGATTAGGTTGGCGAACCAGCAACGACTTTTACATATTCAAATTTTTTTGGGCATTTACTAATTATAGATAGCGGCGCCACACAGAACCCGTGAAACTACGGTTTCCGTGGTTTCTATAAAAAACAATTGAAAAATAAAATAAAATAAATATAAAAAACAGTATTTTTTAAACTCGATATCTCGAAAACTAAGCGAAATCTCGAAAAATGGTATTCTTCATTTTCGTCTTATTTTGATGAGTACTATAAGAATCCATCGTCAGATCGCGGCGCCACAGTTACCGTAGAATTGCCAATATTCACATGTGTAGGGGTTTGTGTGTGCTTTTGTATGATATAATGAATGTATCTTGACTGTCTTTTTTTTTCTAGGGGAGCGAGATGCCCTTGTGCCGGCCCTGATAGTATATATTTATAATACTATTAACTAATTGTTAATGATATGAAACATTTAATTTTCTAGCTATTTATTTAAATAATATTAATTTTATTTATATATTAAAGTTAAAAAGGAAAAAATAGTACCTGATAAATTGATGATCCAATATAGCGACTATAAAGATAGCATATATAAGGAAACATTACAATTCTACAGAGAAAAAAGGTCCAAAGCATAAACATTCCATTTGCCATATATAAAGTCGACGATTTTAACTAGAATTGAAAATTTACAAAATGTATTATATCAAAAAATTATTTTGATAAAAATATGCTCAACATACCTTGAGTTTACTCAATATTGACCGAAATGAAACAAATGGTGTTGAGAGTTCCATTAGATAAACAAAGCCAAAAATACAATCTCCTAGACCACCGCGAAGATACTGAAAATATATATAATTGTTATAATATATATTAAATAGTAACTGAGGAAGGCAGTCAGAAATAAATAAAAATAATATTTCTAATAATAAGAGTATTTATTGAAATTTTTTCTCTTTAGAGTTTTTGAAACCGGAGGATCTTCTCTCCTTCTTAAGGGTTCAGAGTCAATGAAGGAAGAATGTTATATTTTTTCTCCGAAAAGTCGATTTCAAAAAGTGTAAAGAGAAAAAATTCCAATAAATAATTTTATTGGAAATATTATATATATCTATTGCTTGACTGCCTACCATTATATACGTACTTAGTTATAAATTTAACAGTCAGACTCCGGAGAAAAACTGCTAATATATTATATGGTAAAATTAAATAAAACATAATTGAAAGTAATGGGAGGCAGCCCAAGGGTAGTGAGAAAAGAAAAAATTAACACATATCCAAATTTATTGGATTCCTTCCTCCTTTCCCTTCAAACGGACGCCTCGGAAGATTCTTCCCTCCTTCTTCAGGGTTTTAAAGGGTCAATGAAGGAAACAAATAAAATGGTTCCTTCCTCTTTCCACAGCAGTGTTTAAAACTTTATTCTTCCTTAGAAAACAATTTTTTTTCTTCTTTTTCTTAATTTTATAATTTTTTATAATTAAGAAAAAAGAAGAAAAAAAATTGTTTTTCTATTCTTCTGCTAAGGAAGAATAAAGTTTTAAACACTGCTGTGGAGAAGAGAGAAGCATTTTATTTGTTTCTTTCATTGACTCTGAACCCTGAAGAAGGAGGGAAAGTCCTCCGAAACGTCGGTTTGAAAGGAAAGGAGGAAGGAATCCAATAAATTACACCTTATTTGGATATGTGTTAATTTTTTCGCTGCCTCCATTACTTTCAATTAAAAGTTCTACCAGTCCGTCTCTTTCCAGAGAAAATTTCGTGCATTAGAATAAAACATATAAAAATACTTACCACAATAACCAAGAAGCCGAAAGAGCCAATAAATAAATGATGTGCAATTATAATTGGTTGATCTTGAAGATAATGAACTATACAGGATAATCGTCTACTGATGAATTTAGAAGAAGATCTAGTACGAAGAGAAACACTCCAACAGCCTTAAAAAAATAAAATGATAGTTATAGATTAAAAGTGAACTTTTATTTTCATAAGAACAATAATCTATGTATCTTTTTAAGTTTATAAACTGTAATTCGAATTTTTAAGGTCAGCGTAATACTTCCAGTTACTAAAGGTAAATGAAAGAATTACTCTATTTCTCTAATTACCTTTTGTTTGTATTTTACTTCCATTTTTACTAGACACGGGAAATGAATTTGTATTTCGACATTCTTCTTCATGTACACGATACATTGACCAGATATCGTAAAAAAAATATGCGGCTCCAAACCAAGCATAAGCCTCACTCAAATAGTGAGAAGAACGTATAAAATCTTTTGTACATGACCATGCACAAACGACAGTCCCTGTTACACAAGATAAAATGGCTTGAACTGATGATACAATTCTGAAAAATAAAAATATTAAGAAAACAATAGTAAAATTAATTTTTTTTTTTAAATAAATGTACTTACTTATTCGAAATATCTAACACTTCTGAAAAATTTAATTGATATTTTAATCGAAAAGCGTGTCCATATCTTGTTTGTAATTGAAAATAATTGAGTAAATTAAAGAGAGAAACAAAAAATAGAAAACCCATGCACATTAATGCGCTGCCATGTAATACATTGATCCGGTCTTCAGGGTGTAAAGACGATAGGGATAAACCAGCTATATAAACAGATCCTAAAATTAAAATAATGAGAAAAAAAGGAAAATAGAATTGGAAGCCTTGTCGCAAACGGATCATCTGAAATATAAAGTAAAATTAAATATAATTAGAAATTTAAGAAAAATAAAGATTATACATACTAGTATATATATAAATTTGACTTTTTAATAAAGTTAAATATTAAATAATAATGATTTTACTCGAGGCGTTTATAATAGATTAAAATTAGAAAAGGCAGGAATTCGAAGTCGAATATTTTTGTGCAGTGGCTTATGTTTTAGTGCTGGCTGGATTTACAAATATTATAGTAGGGTACGAATCCAGGCAAAGATCGAGGCTATCATCATTCTTTCATTTTAAGAATAATTTAAACGCTGAATTTGTTGTTCTATCTATTATATTTTTCAAGTAACATGTTGGCAAAATGTAAGGAATTATTATTCTTCCAGCTTCAAAAAAAGTAAAAATATATTTTTCCAAAATTTTGAAAAGTAATTAACATTTCACGGTTTAAAAAAAAATGCCGTCTCAACTACATCCCTGACTATCAGTCTTAATTATTTAATATAAAAATAAAATAAAAAATAAAATAAAAATAATATAAAAATAAATTAAAAAGTTCAAATATATATTTATAAAATACTTTTTTGTTATTATAAAAATAAACTATATTTATAATTAATTTATAAGAAATAAATTATAGAGTATATCTTCTGCTTTATGTAAATTAGTATATATATATATAAATTACTCTTATACGAAGTGGCGGAGTTAGGAGTTTGAGGGGCCCCCGGGGCTAAGAACTAAAAAGGGCCTATATTATTTATTTAATGATAATTAGATGTGACAAATCAGAGGAAAAAAAGGAACAATTAAACACCATGTTAAAACATGCGATCAATTGCAACGTTTCGCCAATTTAATGTGGCTTCATCAGGCTCTTGATCAAGCCACAATAAATTGGCGAAACGATTGCAATTGATTGCATGTTTTAACACGGTGTTTAATTCTTCCTTTTTTCCTCTGATTTGTAACATCTAATTCTGATAATGAAACTGAATAACAATAATGATATTTTAATGATAATATTTGAGATTCCGTGGGTCCCGTCGGCCACCCAGTCTGCCCATTGCTAAATCCGCCACAAGTTGAAGGTAAATATTTTTCCATTTTAAGATTAGTTTCAGAGTCTGCGACTTCATCTTGAGTCAACTATAAATATTAAATATCAATTTTTAAATTAAAAAATTAATTGAATTGAAGTCTATTTGTATGAATAATATAATATAATATAATATACTGAAGAAAAGTATCGAAACTTTAGTCTGAAAGTAATACATTATTATACAATATTTAAATATATAAGATTGGAGTAATTTTTGGACTGATAAGTGAAATTGAGTGGATATCGATGAGGCAATAAGATAATAAAAAGATAGTGTAAATTATCTTCTTTTTTTGGACTGCCTCATCGATATCCACTCAATTTAAATATATATACCTACTTATAACGTTTAGGGAAAGCGGTGTTGGTTTATAGTGAAACATATTAAACACAGGAATTATTTGACGGATTATAGTGGTGTTTCACAAAGTGGAAATAAAATTTAAAAAAATTTTAAATATATTTCCACTTTGTGAAACACCACTATAATCCGTCAAATAATTCCTGTGATATATACTTATAATTATTTACATCAAGAAGTTGTTACCTTTGATTTATACCTTATCAAATTTAATATAGTTGTATGTATATATATATTTAAAAGATAATTAATAAATTTTTAATTAAAAATTTGAATACGTTTTAGATTTAATGTTTTATCCTTTAAGTTTAATACTATTTTTTAATTAGACAACAAGTTTAAATGAATATATGTGAATTTTACGAATGTGCAAATACACTCTTGAATAGATTCATTCTTATGGTGTTTATAAAACAATTTCAATTAACTTATGGGTCATAATAAATCTATTGATGACCTAATCAAATGACAAATACTTTGCATCAATAGAATCAATAAAACAATAAAGTAGTAAATGGATATTATCCAATATAAAAAATTATTTTTCAGATTATTTCTAGATAAAAAATTTAAAAACAATTTTATATAAATGTAATTTACCTAATATGAAAATTGAACGTCACGTTTTTATTTTTTCAAAATAGTTATATATAAAGTTTTTGTTAAAATAAGCTAGTAGTAGATATCAAAATTATGCCAAATATTCTAAATTAGTTAATTAAGCTTTTTAAAGAAAATATTTGGAAAAATGAACCCTTCTAAGAAATTAGTAAACTAATATTATGAAATATAAATAGTATAAATTAAAAATTACTTTTTTTTTAATTTTGCTGTTTAGACATGTAGAGTATTTTATTCCTTCATGATATGTCAATAAATATGCAATTCAACCATCTTAAATTGTTTGTGAAGATCTTAATTTTATTATATAATACATAATTTTTATATAAGTTAAAGATTAAAGAAACTCACTTAGACATATTGAATTGAAAGTATATAGGTATATATATATATATATTAAAGGTTTTTAAATTTATCATAGTCTCCAACCTTACAAAATAGAATTTGATATTTAAATTTCAAAATCAGAAATAATACTTTTTGATATACAACAAGGTTTTTGTATTAATTACATATATATAAATATATTAATCATATGGAGTCTAATTTAAGTTTATAAAATGTAAATATGTCTAATTAAAGTGAGGCGTTGCCTGAGAGTGATGCTGAAAGTTCTGCCAAGGATGAAAAATTATATATTTAAGTGTTTATATAAGTTTCAAATTTCTAAAATTATTTGTTTTCATTCTTGTGAGAAAATTATGGGCTGAGACTGTAGCGTACTGGCGGATTTAGACTGGTCCTTGAAAATTTCAATGGACCAACCATGCAAGGACTTATGTAAAGGGTGGTTCAAGGGGTTCAACCCCCCACCACCACCCCAAACATGTGGCAGTAAAATTTTCTTTTGATTTTCTTTTCGAAACACATCCTATTAGTACATAGCTATATCTGAATTAAGCCAGGTTTACACATTCGCGTTTGCGCCTCGCCTTACCACTTGCGGGCACTCGCATAAATAATTAGTATCGTAAATTGGCTTATGGCTAGAAAGTCCGAAAAGCCAAAAAAAAGTTCGTCCCCCCCACATCGAGAGTGACTGTTTACACATTTGCCTAGTCACTCGTCGGTACTCGCAAATGGATCTAAACAAGTTCGTGCCCACTGAAACTGATAAATAATTTTTTTATTTTATTTTATTAAACCAATTATTTTACATTAATGCTGTTACATTGTATTTGAGCTTCGCTCCGGAAATTACTTCTCCACCATCGACTGTCCTTGATCGCCTTTTTTAGTCCTTTTTGTTTTTAATAAGAGGAAAAAACTAATTAAATAATAAAACCCTCTTTTCCCGATGATTATTCCAATTCCATATTCCCAAATCTCAATAAATATTTATTATTAAACCAATTTTATTACATCACGTAATGCAGCACATTGTATTACGACTTCGACTCCGGAGATTACGTACTCTCCACAACATCGACTGTCCTTGATGATCATCTTTGTAGTCCTTGTTTTTAATAAGAGGAAACGACTGATAATTAAATAAAAAAACCTCTTTTCCGATAACTATTCAAATTCCATATTGTCTATCCATCGAATTCCAAAATCGATAAATATTTCATAAATTTATTAAACCAGCCATTTTTGCTACCAGATTTATGCATATCTTGTTTCAGAGCTGCATCTCCTGAGATTAACTTCTCCACCATCGAGTCGTCTTTGATCATCTTTTGAGTCCATGTTTACTAATAAGAGGGCAAAACCCAAATAAGAGAAAAAACCTCTTTTCCGATAATTATTCCAATCAATCCCTCCAATCTATACTTCCCCGTCAATAAATATTTAATTTATAAATTTTATTAAACCAATTATTTTACATGAATTAATGTATACATTGTATTTTAGCTTCGACTCCGGAGATTGCTTCTCCACCATCGAGTGTCCTTGATCATCTTTAGTCCTTGTTTTTAATAAGAGGAAAAAACTAATTATAGAAAAAACCTCTTTTCCGATAATTATTCCAATTATATTGCTGGAAATTAATCCATTAAATTAATCTCCTCGTTATCTTTTTCAATAATTTTTTTTTTTTATAAATTTTATTAAACCAATTATTTTACATTAATTAATGTATACATTGTATTTTTTGCTTCGATTCCGGAGATTACCTCACCATCGAAGTGTCATTATTCATCTTTAATCCTTGCTTTTAATAAGGAGAAAAATCTAATTAGATAAAAAAACCTCTCTTCCGATAATTATTTTAATTCCATTATTCCCCAATCAAGTCGATTGGTTCAATCATCCTCTAATTCAATAAATATTTAAATTTCCTAATTTAATATATAATAGTATTTTCCATTAACTATTTGTGGGTTTTAAAAATGTAAAACCAATTTATTAATAAGGGAGTCAGGTTGACCGAGTGGTTATAGAGCATGCCTTCTAATCAAGCTAGCGCAGGTTCAAGCCTGACTTGCTCCAAATATTTGACCGGCTATAATCGGATCCCTTCAGGAAGGCAATGTGGAAACCACCCTGTGAAAAATTAGAGTGGAGAGGATACTCTCCACAGTAATTACCGAACGCTTGGAATCGAGTATGGCAATTGAAAAAGAATTAATTAATAAATATGCAGAGCTCAACGATTGTGTAAACACTATGGGTTTACCGCTCGCGCCTGGCCTCCCCACTCGTGCGAATGTGTAAGCCTGGCTAAAAAAGCATTGCAATTTTGTTTTTACCTCTATGCCGGGATGAAGGGCATAGGCTTAACAAAATAGGGTGGCACGAAATTCGCGTCGTGGCTCTCTTCATAATTGACCACTACGCGTTGTGGTTATTAAGAAAAGCCACAGCGCGTTCTGAACGTTAGCTGATGCAACCACGACACGACGGACAGGTTGTAACTTGTCAATGGGAATATTGTATACAGCTGTCGAGTTTCTGTCCATTCTTCAATGCCATTTCAGAGTGAGAACATCTGTGCGCTAATCATGGCTATTAAAATGAACATATTTTATCATAAAATCAAAAAATATAGATGGATATGTAAAGTAAAAAACATGCGTTTTAATTGAAGTTAACTATAATTCTTAATAAATTGATGATGTTGAACTTGGCAGCACATTAGATCTCACTACTTTTTTGGGATACGGTTTTTATTAATCGAACTTGACCTTTCTTTACACAAGTGTTTTTGTTGAGATTTCACTTCTTTTTGTAAGTTAGATGGGAATTTAACCTGCAAGATTCATGCCTTTATTTTAAAAGCTGATGAAGGATCTTTTTCGATCTCTTATTATTGGCACTCAAAGTATTTTTTTGTTCTTAATAATAAAATAGTACCTGGCCACCTAGCGATGCTCGGTAAATTTTTGCTTCAGTTAAAAGTTATATATTAATCTCCCAGGACAGATCGCAGGACACGTTACCAGACCATTTTCTCCGAGCTATAACTCTTCGAGATAAAACCTACAAATCGTCAACCTTTCTCTGGTCAAGAAAGGTTGCAAACACTAACCCAGATGTTGTCATAACACTCTTACCTTATTAGTGATTCAAGTTATTATGTCAAATTGTGGCATTCTAATATCGTTGAATTTTCACTATTAGTTAATTTAGCTCATAAATTGAACTCGTTCATTTTACATGCTATAAAGAAGGGAACATTTCAGTTTTTCGATTTCACCATTTATTAATGCCTCAAAATCTACTAACATGCCAAATATTAGCATTTTATTTCCTTTGGATTTTTACTTGATGAGAATTTAGATTATGAACTTCACTCCTTCATTTAAGATGCTGAGAGGAAGGAAAACTTTCGATTTTCTTCTTTATCAATATGTCCTACTACTATCTCAAATTTTATCATTCTAGAGTCATCGTGTTTTCACTATAATATAGCTGAGAATTGAAGTGATTCAAGTCGTCCACATATCCATATTTTGAGAAATTGAAGTTCAAAGTTTTTAGATCCAATTGTTTTTAAATCGATATAGTACATTTATTACACTGAGTTTTATAATAAGATACACAACTAAAAATACTATGAGAACTAATTAAATGATTCGCCATTTAAATATTGGGTTAGAAAGAAAAATCAGCTATTAAATCATTTTGACATCATATTATACTATGTTTTTGTCGGCAGAAAAAGAAAACAAAGGCGCCATACTTAGCAAACAAAGTATTATCAAAAACTAAGTACATATTTGGTCAGATTGATATGTATGTATTTGCAAAATAAATAATCATAATACAAAATAATTACTTGATCAGCAAGATTAATACATTTGGTTAGCACGAAAATAATATCTACAAGCTATACCTATAATGTTTATTGGGTCTGCATATTAAAGTCATGGTCAGCTAACAATTTAAAATGAGCTTTATTATATTTAATTGAAGTTCTATTTTACGGAAAAAGCAACCACATGTTTGGTTAAAGTGATTGGATTGGCCATTTGTTTAAAATTCGTGGCTCCTCCATCAGAGGCGAAAAAGAATCCCATAGGAGGAAAGAAGAGGCCGCCCATCCAAAGCCAAACGAGCTTTGATTTTTCAATAATAATTTTTTATAAACCTGAATAAGTAGGTTACCTATACTAATTTTATTTTTTGTAATTTTTAATTAATAATTATAAAAAAATTTTGACCACTTTGATTTATCTCATCTTTATTAAAGCATTTTGATTAAATATTTTCCTAATTTTATTTTAATTTAGTTTACTAAATAAGATAACCATAGGTAGTGTAATCATTCATATTACATTAAAATATTTTTCAATAAATAAGAAAGAATCATGAGTTTTCTCCATTTGATTCACTAAAGACAATCAAATGCAGGTAATTTTTGTCGGATATTAAGTAATAATAATATCTGAATTTATATATTTCTGTTTAAGAAATAATGAATTTTTAAAATCTTTTTCATTTCTCTTGGTCCAGATTTAAGATTCAGCTGACCTCAATAGCCTCAACCAGCAGTGGTCTAGCGATATATATAACTTGTTTAAAAAAGTCGAGGTCAAAGATAACTATATCTATCTTATATATCTTCGATATATTAATTATTATTTAATATATTAATTAGAAAAATATTTAATAATTAAGAAGTTGCGTATATTTGTTGTAGAAATATAGTTAATTAGCAGACTAAAGTAAATTTTACAGCTTGTCAAAATTTTATTAAATCTGACTCACGATTTGCCTCTATTACTAATATTGCTGCAGATATATTTAATTAGCTATGCAACCAATTTCAGATCTGCCCAATATGACATTATTTGCTCATCACTTTTCTTATTTTTGGTGGCCATTAGAAGCGTCTCAATTCCCTATATGTATTTGCTGACAGAAAACATTTTGGAGCTGACCAAAACCTCAATATTTAACTGACTATTTAAATCATAGCCAAATACTATGGGACCAAGTGGACTTGGTTCATTTTGTAATAAGAAGTCAGAAAGTCTTGTACATTAAAAGAGTTAAAAATGGACTTGGTTCACTCCAATTCTCAGTCGACAATAAGTTAATTTAGCCTATAAATTTAAACCCTTCATTGAAAAAGGGAAAGTTTAGGTTTTTCGATTTCCTCCTTTATTAACGCCCCAAACATTATAGAAATTTTTCGCACAAAATTCACCCCCTTTATTCCATATCCTCAAGAAGGTGAAGTTTCGCTTTTTCGATTTCAATCTTTATTAATATACCAAATACTACCAACGTGCACAAATTTTAGCATTCCAGTGTGTCATTATAAATATTTTATCTATTCTTTAATTTAGTCTATATATTTCACCCCTTCATTTCGGGCCCCGAAGAAGGGAAAGTTTCAGTTTCTAGATTCATTGTATTTTCACTATATGTTAATTAAGCCCATAAATTTCATCCCTTCATTTTAGGTCCTGAAGAAGGGAAAGTTTGGATTTTTCCCTATAATTGTGCCCCAAACTCTTCCAGTATGGCAAATTTCAGCATTCTAGAATCAGCGGAAGTACTCTGGAATTTTGATCAGTGTGAGTGAGTGACTGACGAAAATGCCTATTTTTGTCTTCTTGTAACTTGGACGGTATAAGCAATAGAAATATGAAATTTGGCAATTTAGTTAAACTCATTAACCAGTTGTGAGGAAAATCCAGCCCTGTTACAGGGCCGTCAAAATGGCTCAAGTTGCTTCCTGAAAAGGATAGTCTGGCAGTACACGCCCTCTCGAATCGAACTTGGCTGAGGTATTGCCGATGCTGTGCCCCCAGATTAATATAGATTAAGTTTAATGAAGACAAGTACTGATCACAGTTTTTTATTGAGTGTCGAACAATACGAAACGTTACTTCAAGAAACAAAACAGACTCAGCTAAAAACAACCAATCTCTATCGGCAAAGCAGTATCGTAGTCTTAAACGACTTATCTTAAAAATTAGTTACTGTGAAAAATTGATTGAAAGTAGATCAGTTAGCCCTTTGATTCAAAAATTGGCAGCTCGACACTCGGTAAAAAACTGCGATCAGTACTTGTCTTCATTAACTCACTTAATTTATCTCAAAATATGTTCATTTTACTAGCCATGATTAGCGCACAGATGATCATACTCGGAAATGGCATTCAAGAATGAACACAAACTCGACGGGTGTTTGCAATGCTCCCGTTAAGTTACAACCTGCCCGTCGTGTCGTGGTTGCATCAGCTAACATTGTGGCTTTTCTTAATAACCACAACGCGTAGTGGTCAATTATTAAGAGACCCACGAAGCGAATTTCGTGTTGTGGACGTTTTTTCGCTCCATGAGCGTTTCGGTTTTATATAATTTTAAGACTATAGTTTCTAAGGTTGACCTTAATCATAAATATTTTATCTGTTATTTCTCCTGGGTTCAATTACACGATTGGATATATAAAAATTCGTTTTGTTGTTATGGCAAGCAATTTTCTGATATGGCTGGCTTGTTATAAATGTCTGAAATGTTCCTATCGACGCGCCTAAATATTAGATATTACCAAATTAAAATTAACCAAGTTACGCGATTCCCAATTTCTAAATCTGAATAAATCTATTTAATCGAGAAAACAATGTTAAAATTAACCAAGTTACGCGATTCTCAATTTCTAAATCTGAATAAATCTATTTAACTGAGAAAACAATGTCTACCCGATTGTTTCGCAATGACTGTTATGAATTCTGAGCAAAAAGTTTCTGCATTTGGGCTTGGCTTTGTATTTAGGTCCAGTCGCCATTTCTTGCCCAGTGAACTTCTAGTCTAAACATGGCTCAAATTTGCCCCCGTCTCGAACATGGCAAGGATCTGTAGATCATTATTATGCCACCCTGGATGTAATTCAGAAGCGAGCAATAAGAATAATACATTTTGCTTTATCTATGTAGTTGATTAGATTTCCATACCATCGTAGAACCAGCTCCACTCTTTCCTTGATTTTTTTTATTTTTTACGATACTATTACCATGGGTTGTTCTGATGAAAAAAATAAATAATAATTTTTCTTGAAGTTTAATTTAAGCAAAACTCACGATTTTCAAATATTCAACATTACTTTGCTATCAAATTAGATAGAAATCGAACAAAAGCATTTGTGAACTCATTTATCCATATGATTTCTAGAGATTACAACCCTTTTCCAACTTCTTATTTTATGCAACCTACAATCTTTAATCTAGAAAATGAAAAGAAGGTTGTTTTAACAATTACAATTTTTTGAGGAATTATTGTTGAGACTTTAAACTTGAACTAGTGAAATGTGATTTTATATATTAGTTAAAAAATAAATTAACAATTTAATAACAATAAATTATTTATTTACAATTTATAATTAATAACAAAAAAGTTTTTAAAGTTAAAAAATAAAGCTATATACATATATAAATTAGATACATATTAATAAAACTGATGTTATTCTTTGCCTCTTGTATCGGTCATTTCCTTTATAGTACTGATAAAAAAAGTTGATTTTTGTTCATGAATCGAAAAGACATAATGCTGACAGCCAAATTTAATATGACATCCATGATGTAGTACAGCAGATCCTTCCCAACCAGCCCCTTCTCGACCCATTAATTCTGCACTTGATACCTCACATTCACATGGTGAAGGGGATGATGAAGACATCACACGCTAAATAATTTAACCAATAAATAAAATAAATATTTATTAAACAATTTTGAAAAGCACATTTAAGTAAAAATCATACCTGATAAACTGGAAGTCGTTTAGTAGATTCATAATTAGAAATTTGTGTGTTCTGTTCATGTTTCCTTTGGCGATTTTTATTTACTAGGTCTCGAATTAATTTCCTTTGTAAATGTATCGTTTTATCAACGTCGTCCTCCTTAAAAAATGTTTTAATAATTAAAATAACAATTTTTTAAATAATTCTATAGATGGAAAAAATAAAATGAGAAATATACCTTTTCATCTAGAGATGAATTTGTTTTTCGTTCGGACAAATCACATGAATAAAGTACATTATTTACAGTAGTACCGTGTTCTGAATAATTAAGTAATTCATAATGTCGAGTGTCCGAATCAAAATAAATGATTGCATGCTTGGAACTTACATAATTACAATGACCATTAAGGCTTAAACAGAGATCCATATCAGATCCTAAAAAAAAGGAATAGTCTTATTATTATTAAAAATGCTCTTTCATTAAAACTACTTTATGTTAAATTAATTAAAATACATGATTTGTTTGATGAAGGAAAAATTATTTAGCAATAAAACAGTTTGGTTTCTTTTAATTCATTATATTGTATGAACATTAAACTCTGTTTATCCGCGGGATTGGGTGGCGCGGTAACCGCGGATAAGACAATTCCGCGGATAACCCAAAAATAGTCAAAAAAGAACACAAATCACCACAAAAATGCTTTTGAAAAATGTTTATTCACAGTAAAAGCAGGTTTAAAAATTTATTATTTTACAAGTTTAACATATGTAGGTGTGCACTTAGTTACATAGTTTGAAGTGGCAAATTGGAAAAGAAGGGGTAGAAGGGTTCTGAAAAGTAATGACTCCATGCAGGAAGACCACAGAAAAGCGGATAAAAGAGGTTTACCGTATATTTATTCTAAGTACTCTATTTTAATTGAAACGTTTTTGTTTTGCCGAGAGTAGCAGAGTTGTTGATTCACAAAGAGAAACAAAGAGGTTGTCCTCTGCTTGATGCAAATAAACATACATACATTATATCGAGATGATATATCTGTAATATATATATATTATTTATTTGTTTGAGACTATAGTTTCGAAGACTTAGGTCTATCATCAGTCTTTTTTAATTATAAATGTTGTTTTTCTTGGAGTCAATATCGTATGGATACCAGTGAAGGAACATCAAATTTCCAATATCCATACCATTTTGACTCCATGAAAAACAACATTTATAATTAAAAAAACTGATGATGAGACCAAGTCTTCGAAACTATAGTCTCAAACAAATAACAAATATATATATAGATATATCATCTCGATGATATGTGTGTATTATTTGCATCAAGCAGAGGACAATCTTTGTTTCTCTTTGTACTCTATTTTATCTAGTGATATTTATAATCTTAACTACATATTTTAGAAATAATTATTTATTAAATGAAAATTATAGGTTTTTCATTATGCATAGCAATTTTGTATATTTTTAAATCTACATAAATATAAAAATATATTATAAAATATTCCATTTTTATACTTCAAAATTCAAAAACTTGAAATATGTATTTTGAATTATAATTAAAATAAAAAGAATCATCTTCACATATATCAAGGATGTGTAACTCGTTTAGCATCACGAACTGTTGGTCGCATTAAAAAAAAATCGAAAGAGAAGAAACAGTTTTTCTTTAGCATTTCAAATTAACATTGTTTAAACAAAATTATGGTATATTATATAATTTTTTTGTCTATATTCACAGAATCGCTTTAAAACGTGATGGAAAGTTAAATAAATATAAAAGAAGTTTCACTTCAATAACCAATTTGTTTACCACGCATAGGGCCGGTTGTATGTCGCAAAGTAAATGCTTTTACCACTAACACATTCAGTGCCTGTCATCTGATTGGCCATCCCAGTGTCTCCATTTACCATCTACCATTTGTTAGTGGTAAAAGCATTTACTTTGCGACATACAACCGGCCCTTAGTGGAACAAAGGCAGTTGCTGGTTGGCTGCGTGTTTGACATGCCTGATAGGTGTAAATTTTAAAAGTCTCACCTGTTCCTATTGTAAAAGTATTTCCGAAGATGGGCAAACATGCTCCCTTAGGTGCTAATGAAGATATCGACGCTCTAACTTCTTCTGTTTTATTGGGACTTTTATCCTTTTGAGGATGAGAATCTGATGTTGATGTAGATGATATATGTTCATTTTTTATATTAGATGAAGGCATTATAGAGGAATTATTATTTGCTTTAAGTTGTTGTAATCGTTGATATGCAAGTATATAAATAAGCTTTTCATCCAAATTCGATAAATCAAAATCTAAAGAACATAATTAATTTAATATTATATTAATTTGCATTTAAAACTTTAATTGCAAATTGCAATTCGTAAATTATATTTTAATATAAATAAAATATAATATTAATTTTATTTGGGATGTTTTCTGTAAAATATTTAATTTTTATTTGGTAATTAATGTTTTCTAATTCGATTCTGTAAAGTGTTTATTTTTACATCGATTATAATGCCGAGTGGGCAGTTACTTTATACATTGACTTTTGATCATTTATAAAATTATCTTTTTAACACTTTAATTACATAACTCATAATAAATTTATGTAGAATAGAGGGAAAAGAACAATCCATTAGAAAAATTATATAGAATACAAGTATTACAAGACCCAAATCTTTGTGAAATGCAGACCCATGAGAGCTAAAATTTGGATTCATTAAATTTTCAAATTTATATACTATTAATAAAGAAAAATAAATTTAAATTCTGTCCAAGTGAATCAATGAAATCACTGAACTTTTAAATTGCATTTTTTTTCATTAGCCTTAGGAAACTAGTCCATTATGGCCATTGAGTGTTCGTGTGTGTGTGTAAATTAGTGTAGGGATCAGATTAAAATCGGGTTGCAGCGACTCGGGCTTGATTAGAAGGCATTTACGTTATCCACTCGACCAACCCGACCTCCCGGCATTGTATTTATAAATAGATTATTACAATTTATTGCATTGTTAAAATGATTTTTTTTCATTCTAAATTCTTTATGGGGTCGGGTAGGCTAAGGGTTAACGTGCCAGCCTGCCAACCAAGTGGACCCGGGTTCGGATCCGACTCGAGGCATCCGGCTAAAATCTGACCCCGGGGTAGAGACAAATTAAAAAACAAACAAATAATAAGTAGTATCGTAAATTGGCTTAGGGCTGGAAAGGCCGAAAAGCCAAAAAAAAATCTTTTTTTAAATAAAATAATTGTTAATAGATATTTTTGTGATTGAATTTCATTCATTTGAAAGGTATTAAAGATAAAATAACAATAATTTTTTACCAGAATCTTCCGAAGCATTGAAAATACAATTTTTAATACTAGATGAATTAATACTAGAAGATACACCTATAAACATTAAGTTATATTTAATATTTTATAATTCATTTTTAAGATTTTTTATTTTATAATTACCTTTTAGATTTAAAATTTTCGAATTCAAGCCTTTAAATAAATTTTGTTTTGGAGATTGAACATTATTTGTTGTAGATTTAATATGAGAAAGCGTTTTATTGAATACCTATAAAGGAAATAAATTTTAATACCTTTTGATACAAAGTATAAAATGTTAAATATAAAAAAAAACCAACATTATCATTTGTGGTTTCCATAATTCCGTTTACATGACTATCTCCATTTGTTAAAGAGTTAGGTATTGATGAACAACTACATTTATCTATATTTAATGTTTCATCAGATAAATCTGACTCGTTCGATTTGAGCTTTCGACAATTAGGACACATCTGAAAATTATGAAAATATAAATATAAATATATTCATTTAAAAATATAAGATGTTTATTTTTACCTCGGTTTTAAAATTAGAATGATTTTCATTGGAAAAATCTCTGTTACTATCGTTTTCATTATCTGTAACCATTCTACTAGCTAAACTTATTTGTAGAGATACTAAACCAGTTAACCATGCATCTTGTTCTTCTTGAGTAGGTCGTGGAGTTGTTATTGTTTGATGATTTTCTCGGATCTCAAATATTATTAATAATATATATATAATTTATATATATTTTTATTTAATTAAATTAATTATTATTTAATAAAACTTACAAGATCTCTTAAAGAAGTTGGCAAAGGCGGTGGAAACTTATATTGTTGGATGATTGTATCAGGAATCTAGAAAAAGAAATATTGTAGCCATAAGAGAAAATTGAGTCATCCAAGCTTTCTCTTGATCATTTTCTTCTTCTCTTAGGTAATGTAAGGGTCTTTCGAGATCCATAGGGGATACATCTTTTTGGTGCGTCCCTTCTTGCATTCGAGTTCATTAAATCTATATATATAAAATTAAGGTTTTGTCTGTACATTGCTCCAAATCGCGAGGGGGGGGGGGGGGGGCAGGGACGTGCCCCCTGGCTAGCAGAGAGGGCCGCCGAAGACAGGGCCTTGCAGCTAGTTTGGTAAATAAATAAATAAATATCATAAGGGACATCATAGAGACTTAAAATTTCTAAGGAAATCGAAATCGAATCCGAGTACCAAAATTAGTCTATTGGCCCTGTGTGGTGAACGCCTCTTTGTACTTTCTTTGACGATGTATTGCAGTAAATATTTCACTCAAATATTTAAATATTCATTTGTAAAATTTCGCAGTCTACTGATTCTAAATTTAAACACCTAGTCATGCCATATAGTTTTAAAAAGATGGTTGAATGTTTCGAATTTAAAATCTCATCGAAATTCGAAGGCCAATAGAATGAATGATTTTTCCCAAAATGAATATAAGACTTATAAGAGTTCAAGTTGCCGATAGAAAGAGACTTAAAATTTCTAAAGAAATCACTAGAGGTAGTCATCTAATAGATCCGAGATGAAATGGATTATTTTTAATTTATCCCGGTAGAGTTGTGTTCACTTGTATAGGCAATTTGAACTCCTGCTTTCCATATCGTTATGGTGTGTTGAATAAGCAAACAACCATTATATTTTGTTGACTCTCCCATGGCATATGTACTGATAAAATTTTCTCGTTTATAAATATAGTACTAGATCGAAAATCTTTATTCTTTCTCATTTCAGAGGCGAGCTATCTGACTAATAGGAGATGCAGCATTAACGGACACTCGCGACTCCCTAGCCCATCGTAGAACTGTCTCCGCCCTTTCCTTTTTTTATAGAAACTATCATGGCATTTGTTCTGACGAGATAAAATCAATAACCCCCCCAAAGCTTCATTCACACACGATTTTCTAAGATTCAACACCCACGCGCTTAAATTGGATACTAACCGAACGCATTTGCTAATCGTTTATCCCTATGACTTCTAGAGATTGGAAATCTCTTCCTCTGTCCACTTCCCAGCTACATATAACCTTCAGTCTTTCAAGACCCACAGATACCTTCAACCCCGACCCATTCCCTGAAATCTCTTCTTTTCACGATACTTGGGTCAACTGAGGACTACAGAGGTTGCCCCTTTTTGGTGTTTATCAATATCATTATAAAAAATAAAAATGCCTGATTAAAATGTGTCTATTGTGGTCTGGGAAGAATTTTGCATTTTAAAATAATATAGATCGATACTTACTCTAACACGATATCTTGGAGCGAGACATTTTGATCGAAATCGAAAATTTGTTCCTCCTGGGTATAAATAATGGAGTCGTCTTGCTTTTCTCACGAATTCCATTTTAATTGCATCTTGATCAACTGGTCCAGTATATCTATCCCATAATCGAACACGTTCAGTTGCTGAACATGTTTTAAGTGCACTATCCTATAATTAATTAATTTATATTTATTATCTAAATCTGGAGTATGTATTATTTTATTAGTAGGTTGAATAGATTACTAGAAATTGTTGTGGATGATTTGGACACATCCACATTCCAGACGGAAGTGATGTCAGAGGAGGATCAAGGCAATCCTGATGCCACAATAAAGGACAATAGTCACAAGCAATTAGGGGTCCTTTGCGACATGATCTAAAAATATTTTTAATCAGTTAATGAAATAATAAAAATCATATATTGGATATTTTATAAAAAAAAAATTACTTTCTACACTCAAAGCACACTTTTGCTGGAAGTGGGACCAAACCACTTGAGTCCAGTTCATGGGATCTTTTTCGAAGATTTGCCAAAGTTCGCCGACCTTTTGGTTGCACTGTAGAAAAACAAATCTTAAATATGAGATTTTACTTTAAAATACTAATAAAATGGTTTTAAAAAATGTATAAATGTTGTTATAGGGAAATAAGGACTATATATTTTATCCAGATAATTTATGCCAACGTTTCGTCAACTTTGTTGACTTCTTCAGAACTTAAATAGTTACTTCCCTGCATATTTGTCATTTTTATCATTATTCTTTCTTAGTAAACATATCAAGCCAAGTCATAAACATCAATTGATGAGTTGATGACTTGGCATTGATATGTTTACTAACAAAGAATAATTATAAAAATGATAAATATGCAGAAGTTACTATTTAAGCCCTGAAAAGTCAACAAAGTTGACGAAACGTTAATAATAAAATATAAATTATCTGCATAAAGATTTAGTCCTTATTTCCAATAACAACTTTAATAATTTAATCGATGGAATAAATAGTCAAAATAAAATTTATAAAGTTAAGAATGAGTTTTTTTTCATTTAGATTAGAGTATAAGAATATAATTTGATATAGAAAATTTTGCAATTCATGTGTAGAGCGCAAATTTGTATATTCTAATCCTAAAAATATAATAGATATGACCTTTGATATGAAGGTGATTTAAAGTGGAAATTGATAATTATTATCATGCTTGAAATTTATAATACAATATATTAAGTTATAAAAACTTGTGAACGATGTTTAACAAGGTCCTTTACATAGAAATAGTAAAGCCAAGAATAAAAATTGTTATAATAAAAATTATATTTTTATCTTTCTATTATTTTCTTTGTTTAAACTTTAAAGCAATGGATTCTAAATTACGATAATAAAAAAACAGAAAATGTGATTAATAAAAAAATATTGGAGACAATAAAAGAGTTGTGTCATCTGCTGGAATTATAAATTTTATTTATAACGAGACTATAGTTTCGAGGGCTTGCCCTCTTCATCAGTCTATTACAATTAATTCACTGTGAAGCAAAGCCCTCGAAACTATAGTCTCGTTATAAATACAAATTTATAATTCCAGCAAGCTCTTTTTTGTGTCTCCTTCAATATATAAAAATTCTGCTACCCTCAGCACAAAAATCTTTCAATTTAATAAAAAAATATATAAAATAATGAAATTTAAAGAAGCAAAAATATGATTATTGTTCTTATAGTTTATAAGATTTAGATAAAAATTATTGTAACTCGTTTCAAGCTGATATCACTCACTATCATATCTAAGGTGATATTTAATAAAATAAAAAACATTTTTTGTTATAATTATAATGAGTAAATACCTTTATCGGATCCAGGAAAAATTACAGGTAAAGTAAGTTCACGAGGTAATTCGAATTGTTTAGGATTAGAAGCAGAAGCTGCGGCTATGAGCATATCCAAGCCGTGTCGAACTTTACTACCGTCTGAATCAGACGATGACTTCTTTGGGTCATCGTTGGAATTAGATGTTGATGGTTTGTCTAGAAGCTCTTTTTCAGATAAGGATTTCTAAAAAGAAAATGAAATCGAAATAAGAAACACAAAATAACATAATATAAAATAATTATAATTTTAAAATATGATTTATTTAAAAAAATAAACTATTAAACAATTTAGTCGATTAATGTCCATTTTATTAATTAAATAAAAGATTAACCGGTTTTGGAGAATCCATTATTATTTATGTTTAATTTCAATTTTTGTCCAACGTTTCGTCCCTTTCAGGACTTTATTATCACTCAATTACTCAAAACAATAATCATTGATACAATACCTCATGGACAAAATTAGCGGAACGTCGAAAAAAAAACCTGATAAATATGCTTATTTTATATAAATTTATATTTTTTTTAATAATTTATTTTTGAAGTGATTTTGATAATATTGAACTAATTTTGACATTAATTAAAATATTGAAAAATTTTAAAATAATCTAAAATTAAAAAATATGTCTTTCTGAAATTAAGTGTTTGACTGTATTTTTTTCTTCATAAAAAATTTAAATTGTTTTAATAATTTGTATTCCCTGGCTCTGATAACACATTTAACTCTCCTAGGCATGCTCTTAATTGTGTTGTTATCAATAAATTTTTGAGGTATTCGATCCGTTCCTCAAGAAGTGCATTTTTCAGTTCCTTTTAAGTTTACAGGAGCTTGAGAGAGATCTCTTCTTCAATTATCTTCCCAACATGCTCAATAGGATTTAAATCTAGAGAGCGTGCAGGTCAAATCTTTGTCGACAAATAGCGACAAACTTTCTGGGCAAGGTGAGGGCGAGCGTTATCATGCATTAGAATAAATTGGGTGCCAATGTATGGTGCGAAAGCCATTACACAATCTTCCAGAATGTCAGATATATACCTTTCAGTATTCATTGACCCATTTTCCACGATGTGTAATTCCGTACGTGCCCCCAAAGAAATGCCAACCCAAACCATAACAGAGGCGCCACCGAAAGCCGTCAGCGGAAGAATGTTAGATTGATGGTACCTCTCATTGAGGCGTCTCCACACTCTCACTCTTCCATCGTCTGGCTTTAGACAAAATCTTGATTCGTCTGTGAACAAAATATGGCTCGAATCCATCTCAGGCCAATTCTCATGTTTTTTTTTGCAAATTGTGGACGCTCTAATCGATGACGTGTCTCTAAAAGGGGACCCTTGGCCGGTCTTCGCGATAATAATCCAGCTTCGTTCAGTCTTCTTTTAACTGTCTTAACAGACACTGTCACCTGTCTAATTTCTTTCAGTTGATTTCGGATGTCACTTATGGTATGAGCACGATTTCTCAGAGCAGAGCTAAAAATAAATCTATCGTCCCTAGTGGATGCAGCCCTTTTTCTAACTTGGCCTTCACGTCTCTTGTATTGCCCAATGTAGCGATTTTCGTTGTATCGTAGATTTCGATACACCAAGCATTTCAGCCACTTCTTGGTATGTCCTTTTGCTGTTTTCAATTAACGTAACAGCTCTGGTGAGCTCAACTTCGCTCAGGTCCGACATTTTGCATTTAATATTCAAGTTTAATGTTTGACAAGCCAATTTATAATACATCAACTGTTGTTAAATCAATGTGATTTCCAAGCGAATAAGTTATTTGATACAATGTACCTAATAAATATAAATTTTATAAAATTTCAATAAAAGTGAAATTTGAGAAAAAATCAATATTTATGTGAGTTATTAAATAAAATTAAGTTTAAAAAATAATATTTTAGCAAATTAATAAAGAAACTAAAAGATAAGAGTCGCTTTAAATCGAATTATTGCTTTTTTTTGTTGTTCCGCTAATTTTGTCCATGAGTGTAGTTAAATAATCGAGACAAGAAATATTGTTTCTAACTTATAACAAATTAGCACAACCAATTCACAAAAAAACAATCTAAAATTAAATTATAATTGTCTCGATTATTTAACTATTATCAACGATTAATGTTTTGAGTACTTGATAAAGTCCTGAAAGGGAGGAAACGTCGTACGAAAATTGAAATTAAACTTTAATAAAGAAAGATTGTCCAAAACCCGTTAATCTTTTATATAACTATTAAACAATATTTAAAAAGGAAAAGATAGAATATATTAATAGAAGTAGAAATTTTTCTATTTTTTTGTATTGGGACCAAAATACAGATAATTAGACATAACCTAAAATGTAAGATTATATATTGAATTTTAAAATTAAATTTTAAATTAAATAATTTCTTACCGCATAAGTGCAACTATGGCAAAAAAATTGTCCAAGAGGAATGTCAGATTCTTCTAAAGGTGGTTCACTACAAAGTGAAATAATTTTTTTTTATTATTTTATACATTGCCTGGAAATATTAATAACATTAAAATTCATACTTGGCATTGAAGGTGAAAAGAAGCTGGACATTTATCACAACAAAGAAGATCACCGCCTTCCCCACAAGCATCACAAAGATCACGATTATGTCCTTTTCCTGGACGACGAAAATATGGATGAGAAGGGTCACGAGTTCGTCTAGCAGATCGCTGAGCTTCTTCAGAAACTGGAGGAGCAATTAATGCTTGGATTTGCTAGATGGAAAAATATATGCATTTTAGTAAATTGATTTTTAACATTTAATAAATGAATTGGATTGATTTTTCCCTTGTTCACATTTCCTTAACTAGCTAGTTGTAATATTTTCATTTTATTAACAAAAAAAATTAAAATTATTTTTAATAGTGCTTTCTAACATATTTTAAATCCATAAATTTTAAAAATACTTTTCTTTTTAAAAACGTGTAATATTATTATATTGAATAAACTATTAAAATGATAAAATATTCTAGAGATTAGGAAAAAAATCTTATATTGAATTATTTTCTGTAATCAATAGACATTCTTTATGCCTTTGAGAGTAGTAGTAATAATAGGAATCTATAGCTTATTTCTTTAATATAAAATCCCTTTTCACTGGGAGTAAAAATTATTTTATTGTAAAAGCTACATATCCGTCTTCTTTGAATTTACAGAGATAAATATCTTAAATATTGAAAATATAAGTTTAGATAAAAGTATGCATAAAACAAAAACTTGACTGTCTGAATAGTAAATTAGAAAATAAAAGAAATACAATATTTAAGAGCATATTGTAAAAATAAAGTTTAATTCAAGGTTTGAATTCATTAAGTTAACATGATAAAAAATTGAATTACCTATGAGATATTATTTAAATTATATTTATGTATAAAATATTCGGAAAGTATTATAAAACTTACTGGCATAAGACCTTTGGATAAATCCACATCATATTCAAAAGAAGTCATTTTATTTTTGAATAGTAATATGTAATAACAAATTAAAAATTATATCTAAAATAAAGCTATAATAATATATAGGTACATATTAGAATTTATATGTGAGAAATAAATATCTTCTTTCTTCAAGTGTTTTGTCTATATTAAAAGTCACTAGTTGAGAAAAAACTTCACATTATAATAAAAATAAAATTATTTGAAGTAAATTGTATATAGATATAAATGTATCAAATATTGAAAGACATGAGACAGACAGACAGGTCTATTGAGAAGTGATTCTGGTAAGGATTGTGGGCAGAGGCAGAGGGAGGTTAGGAGGGAGGGAAGGAGCACGCACTATGGATAGGGAGATCCACAAGCAAACCAAGCAGCCGGCGGACGAACACTCTCTACATCAACTCATCAACAACTAGAAACATTTATTAGATCAGAGCAAAATTACAAAAAGAAGAGAACAACGAGAAAGAGCTATCAAGAATAGATAATGACTAGAAAGCAATTTAACTCCTGCGAATTTCGGAATTTTTAACTAAAATTATATGGCGTATTTGATGGCGCTGAATACAAATACATCATAGCCTATCGAAAATAAATTGACACGTTCTGATGTGGCTATTCACTTGACTTTACCATACAACCTGGCTCCTCACTTATATTTAATACTAGCTGCAAGGCCCGCCTTCGGCGGTCCTCTTGCTAGCCAGGGGGCACGCCCCTGGACCCCGAACCCTCGACCCCCTCCCCCCGAAACCCACCCAGCGACCCCACCCTCGCACCCACACCACCACCCGCACCCCACCCACCCCGCGCCTTCCAACCCTGCGAACCACACCCCCGCCTAGCTCCCTGGACCTCACCCCCGCTATGCCCCCTGGACTCCACCCCCTGCACCCCCACCCTACTCTGCCTCACTCCTCACCCCACCCCCTGCATTCAGTTTTTGCATTTCTAGCCTTCAAGTGACCCACAGATTATGTATACAAAATTTGGTTGAGTTTGACCCAAGAGAAAGAATTTTCATTTTTTGACCCCCCCCCCCATTTTGGGTGGTTAGTTTTTGCATTTCTAGCTCTCTAGAGGCCCAGAGATTATGTATACAAAATTTGGTTGAGTTTGTTCCAAGGGCAAGAATTTACATTTTTTCACCTCCCCCTTTTTGGGAGGTTTTTGGGAAATTTTTTTAAACAAAAGTTGTCAGAAATCACATCCCCTACAACTTTGTTTATCATAAAATTTGCTGTAGGGTTAATAGTTTAGGAGTTATTTGATAATTTTGATTCGTGCGCCCCCCCCAAACCCCTTTCTGGGGTCAAAATATCAAAACGTTATATAGCTAAAAACGTAAGTTAGAAGACATCTGATGTAAATATGAAATTTCATAATAATCCCTTCAGCCGTTTTTACGTGAATCGTGAGCAACTTTTCGGAAACCACTGAAACAGACAGACATACATACAGACAGAAATTTTGTTGAGGGTGTTTTCGTTCATAACTTTGCTTGAAACGTGTGCAACCAAAATTTGGCGTGATTTGGAGCAATGTACAGACAAAACCTTAATTTTATATATACCTATAGATTTAATAAAATTATTTATAATCATGTAAGGGGGAGGGGGCTAGTATTTGTATTTTTAGACTTATGGGGGCCCACTGATTATGTAGGTATACACATTTGATTGAGTTTGGTATAAGAGCCTATATTTTCATCCCTCCACCCCCAATTTTGGGCGGTTAGATTTTGCATTTTTTAGTTTTCTGGGGCCCACTGATTATGTATAAAAAATTTGGTTGAATTTGGTTCATAGACCTATATTTTCATTTTTTGCCCCCCCCCCCCATTTTGGGCGGTTAGTTTTTGCATTTTTAGACTTCTGGGGGCCCACTGATTATGTATACAAAATTTGGTTGAGTTTGATACATAGAGCCTATATTTTCATTTTTTGACCCCCCCATTTGGGGCGGTTAGTTTTTGCATTTTTAGACTTCTGGGGTCCCACTGATTATGTATAAAAAATTTGGTTGAGTTTGGTACAAGGGCCTATATTTTCATTTTTTGACCCTTACACCCTCCCCCCATTTTGGGTGGTTAGTTTTTGCATTTTCGGACTTCTGGAGGCCCACGGATTATGAATACAAAATTTGAGTTGAGTATAGCTCTAAATGGCCTAGATTTTTAATTTTTAACCCCCCCCCCCCCCCCCCTTAATTTTGGGTCGATATGGCACCAAAATCTAATCTGATCTTTAATCTCAATGCACCAAAACTACGTGTGAAATTTGGTTTTGATATTTCCAACTAGTTTTTGAGCATAGCTCGTCCACAAAAATTTGGTAACCCGCGTAAACTAACAGAATAACAGACATTTTGACAAAACAATTATTATCTCGAAAAATACAATTTTTTCGATGTTCACTTATTGGGGCTTTTTTGTAGACCGAAATGCCATGGTTTCACTCAATTTTTTTTAACCAAAATATTTTCAGTCGTTTTTAAGATATTTCGAAAAAAATAAGAAAAAAAAAATACTTTTTTTATGTACGGTTACAATGCTTGATCATAACCTGTATGGCAAAGTAAAAAACGCATCATTAAAATTTTAGTGTTTTTCGAATTTTATTTTATAAATATTCGTTTTCTGAGCATAAATAATGCATTATTATCATTTCAATGATCACTCTTTAGAAGGGGCGGATCTATATAATATGGACTTCTTTGGGCTGCAGCCCAGGGCCCCATATATTTAAAGGGACACCAGCAATATTTTATTGTACTAATTTTTTACTTTACCATACAAAATTGCAAATATTGCAAAAGCTGGTTTGGTCCACTTTGCAGTTGGTCGGTAACAATATTAGTAATTAATTTACGCAGATAAATCAAAATGATAATTTTGTGGGTTAGTCCACTATTGCGCTCATAGCCTCATATATGGTACATGGGTCTAACCAGGTATGTCAGGGAAGGGCAGTTGTCTCCCCCCCCCCCCACTTGAGGCAAAGTGATTCTTAAAAACTTTAATTAAATTAAAAAATATAAATATGTACTGAAAATTACCTGATGAAAAGAAAATGGATATTATTAATAAATAAAAAAATACTCTGATAAAAAGAAAAAAACAATCTGGGCATCTAGGAGGTCAATGTCTCCTACTCCTAGAGTTTATCCATACTCCCCTTAGCCTTCGGTGGGCACCCCTCTCCAATTTTTTTTTCTTGCTAAAACCTTGTACTTCCTCTCATCAGCTACTTTGATTAAATATATTTTTCCCCTCCGAACAACCTTCTCTTTTTCACACCATTTACAAGTTCAACAATTCAATTCAATTTTCAGTTATTTTAAAGAAAGATCAGGCTATGAAAAAGAAAGAAATCAAATTTTAACCCTCAGAAGTACAAGTTTAATGTAGCATGAATTATTCTAAACTAACCAATTAGATGTTATGTTATATTAAATACAAGATTTCTTTCTCTGCAATCTCACTTTATTTTTAGATCAAATATCTTTACGAATCATATTATGTAGAATAATTTTGAATTCAGGTAAAAAGGTCGAATTTTATTTGCATCCAGAATTGAATAAAACTGAAATAAAATTTAATTAATTTTCTTTCAACGTTTTGACCCACTCATGTCATCATCAAGGCATTGCTATGCACAAAGTTTGAAATTATTATAATAAACAGGTAGGCAAAATTGAGTTTTGAATTCGATATATTTCGGGGGTTAGCCCATCATCAGGAGTCTAAGAAAACTCTTTTTTTGTGAAACCTACCTCGTATCTTACTCAAGTTTTATTATTATATTAAAATGTTTCACCTAGAACCAACACCGAACTCCTTAAAAGTTATCAATTCCCTCTAATTCTTCTTCTTCTTATTCTTTTATATAGGTGTGAACACCTGTTTCTCCTACATATTACAATCAGTCATCAGGGTCATAACTCTCTTTCCATCGTTTTTTTGGTCTTCCATGGCTTCTGACCCCTTCGGGACGGTTTTTTGACAAAATTTTCGGGAGACGGTCATCTTAAACTCTATTGCCTTTTCAACCAGTTGTCTAATGATGAATATGACATCTGTGGTGGATCTGTTCTTCCTGAACCCCTGTTGTTCTTCTCTTGGCGATATAAACCCTAAAAGAATGTTTAGGATTATTTTAGAAAATAGTTTGGCGGTAGTATTCAACAGGGTTATTCCTCGATAGTTTTCCGGATCTGTTTTGATGCCCTTTTTAAAAACCGGTATAGTGATGCTGCTTTTCCAATCTACAGGTATTGTACATTCCTTATAGATCTTCTGGAACATATTTGTAAGATGTTTGATTAGCTCAGGACCGCCGTACTTCAGCATCTCATTTAATATCTCGTCCGGACCTGATGCCTTCCTGTTTTTCAGCTTTCCTATTTCGACTTTAACATCTTCAGTTGATATGTGTGTATCGTCGGCTGAAAGTGCGATATCTTGGATGTTGTTGTTTGAGTTAAAATATAAGGTTTTGAAGTACTGTTCCCATTCTTCAATTGTTATTTTGTTTTTGTTGTTAGCTCATTAGTCTCCTTTCTGCTTTTCTTCAGAATTTTCCACACCTTCTTTTGGGCACTATAGAGGTCACTTTTCATATCGTTTGTAAATTTAATTAATTAATTAATTCTAATTAATCTAATTAATTTTTTTTAATTTTATTAAACCAATTATTTTACATTAATTAATGTATAATACATTGTATTTTTGCTTTGATTCCGGAGATTACTTCTCCACCATCGAGTGTCCTTATTCATCTTTAGTCCTTGTTTTTAATAAGAGGAAAAATCTAATTAGATAAAAAAACCTCTTTTCCGATAATTATTTCAATTTCATTATTCCCCAATCAAGTCGATTGGTTCCCCATCTAATCCCGTCCTCCATCCGTCTCTAATTAATTTTTTTTTTTTTTTTATAAATTTTATTAAACCAATTATTTTACATTAATTAATGTATACCTTGTATTTTAGCTTCGATTCCGGAGATTGCTTCTCCACCATCGAGTGTCCTTATTCATCTTTAGTCCTTGTTTTTAATAAGAGGAAAAATCTAATTAGATAAAAAAAACCTCTTTTCCGATAATTATTTCAATTCCATTATTCCCCAATCAAGTCGATTGGATCTCCTCATCCGTCTCTAATTAATTAAATTTTCCAATTTTAATATATAATATTTGTAATGAATTAATAGTGGGTTTTAAAATTAAAAAAAAAAAAAAAAAATTAATTATTAAAAAGAAAAATTATTTAGTAAAAAATTAATTTTAGATTTTTATTTACACACCAACCTGTGAATAATTACTTTAAATTAAGAAAGAAAAAAAAACAAATTAAAATTACCTGAATATGGACCCTGGCAGATCCATTTCTCGACCCAAAATCCACACCTAACTAATTTTCATCGAAATCGTTAGCCGTTTCCAAGAAACCGATTCTATATAAACATATACACACGAATTTTATATTCATTTCAAGATTAGTCTTATCAACTTTCTTTAGGCAAATTTTCTCACATTTATTTTTCTACTGATACTTACTGTTCGAATTAGTTGATGATTTTAAAATTTTCTCTAAGATAAAGTTGTTTAGGTACTTAAAGGAAAATATATTATAGACTAGGAAAATTAAAAACTTAATTTTAGATTTTACTAATGAAATTTATATTATTAATACAAAAATATATTTATATATATAAGGTCTATACATTTATACAATATTTTATTAACAATTGTTAAATACATTTAAATAAATAAAATAAATATATTTAAATAAATAAAATAAATATATTTAAATAAATAAAAATAATCGTATATAATTTAATTAAACTAATTTTATTAATAATGGAGAATAACATAAATTAGAAAAAAGTATATACATTTCTACATTGGATATTATAAATAAATTTTAATTTATAAATCCTATATTCTTATTAAGTACATATAATAAAAAAAATAAAAAAAAACAATCAAACATTTTTTTTTAACAGATAATTGATATAAGTATGTAAAATCAAACTTTTATTTATACTATATTCTGTAATTTATACATGAAATTTTAGTGTCATATTCTAAAGTTATTAAATATTCGTTTGAATGTACAAAGTTGTATGGGGAAATAAAAACAAAATGCTATTCCAACAGTTAAGTTACTTGCAGTCAAGTTGTTTTATTATTATTTGAATAACCTGCATATTTCAAACATTAGGGTAGAAATTTCCGTTCATTTGTTGCGCGTAGTAATAAAAATAAAATTTGACAAATATATCATATTTTTTTATCTATTAATTATCATTTATCTTTTATACGGTTCCTAAAAATTAATTATTTTTTCTTATTTAATAGGTGATTATTTATAGGTATGTGATTTTATAAAAAATATTTAGAGTGGAGCTGCACGTCTAAAAAATTTATTATTTAAAAAAAATCCCTTACCTATAAATAAAAACAGCTATAAAATTTTTTTATTCAGGTAAATATTTCTTTAAAATAGTGCATGAATTATAGAAAATAGTAATGTAGTAGAAAAAAAATATTTAAAAAAAGTCTACAGCCTTAGCCCTTGTAGGTAAATTCAAAAGATTGTCTGTTGTTACATTATCAGAATTAGATGGTGTTAAATCATTAGAGAAAGTATTATTATTAGCAGATGATAGCTTTGGTGACAAAGAGATTATTGAATTTGTTTCTTTTTTAGAGGCATTATTCAAAATTGGTGTTAATTCATTAATTAATCCTTTTCTAGGGGAAAAAGGAACTCTTTCTTCACTTCGCCGGCTTGGACTGGGGCTATATGATGCTCGTAAACCACGATCTGATCCTAAAACATAAATATACAAATATTTTTTATTATTAAGATTTTCAAAAATAATAATTTTTAGTAAAGTGGTAAAAAGATAGCAATTTTTGATTACTATTATTTTCAGAGTAGTTTTTTAATTCAGTCTATATATATCTATGCTTAATTATATATATGTATATTCAAGACTCAATGATTAAAGCTAATGAATAACAATGGAGAATTAAATATTACTCACCTAGTGAACGTATTTTAGACGTAGCCAATTTGCGGGCAGCAGGAGACATCGTTTCAAGTCGATCAAAAGTATTTGTTGGTGTTGGAGTTCTAAAAAAGTCCACAATATATCAATATAATGGTATAAAATAATTATCTTTTGAAAAATGATAAAAAAAATCAATTTTAATTACCTTAGCAATTTTCTTAGAGGGGTTGTATTTCCTTGTTTAGAATTTCTTTGATTTGCAGCTTTATCAGCCAAAGCATGAGCAAGCCTTTCTCTTTTTGCTGGTTCTGCAATTCTAAAGGAAGGGCCACCTGCTAATATACTTGCGCCATGTTGAACACGAGGAGTATCCTGCCCGTCAAGACGGAAGGGGGTTCCTTCTATTTCTCCCCATGTCATTATAGGACTTTCACAAACTCCTAAAATTAAGAATTTGTTTAAATTTTATTAGTTGCAATTCTTTGTGAAATTAAGCATTGGAGTATTTTGATTTTTTGTGAATTATGAAAATTCCAAAGTTTATTTTTCCCTCTAATTTAACTAAAATAAAAAATAATTCCTGCGTTATCATTATTTTAAATATGAATTCTTTTTTGAGACACTTGTATAATATTAACTGTATTGTTATTAATTTTTTTAACACACTAACGCATTAATGATTTGCGCACTTGTCGGTTGACCTTAGCCAGTCGGGCGGCCTATTGCAAGTCATTGGCCTGCAGGCCGCCAATTAAAGCGTTTGTTAGAATTGCTGAGGTTCCCATTCGGGTAGCCACCTTTGATTTCAAACTACTATAACTAACACAGGAATTATTTGACAGATTATAGTGGTGTTTCACAAAGAGGAAATAAAATTAAAAAATTTTTAAATTATATTTTGGAGTATTTTTTATTTATCTCTATACATATTTCGGGCTATGAACCCTTCATCAGGCGGTTTAACAAAAGACTGAATACAAATTTTCCATTGTATTGATGTTATAATCTAGGGGTTAATATTTTTGTACAGGGAATAGGGAGGAGGGGGGAGCCAATGGGTGTTGAAAGAATTTATGTGGGTGAATATAGAGGTGTGGGGGGGGGGGGAGAAGCTGGGTCTAGAACAAATTGTCTGACTATAACCCTATAATAATAAGGGTTTAGGTAAGATGTCTATGGTCGAAATTTATATAGGGAGAAGGGGGGAGCCAATGGGTGTTGAAAGAATTTGTGTGGGTGAATTTAGAGGTGGGGGAAGAGAAGCTGGATATTGAACAAATTGTCCGACTATAACCCGAAGGGTTCAGGTAAGTTGTCTATGGTCGAAAATTTATATATATTTATATATATAGTCGGACAATTTGTTCAATATCCAGCTTCTCTCCCCCCCCCCCCCACACCTCTAAATTCACTCACACAAATTCTTTCAACAGCCATTGGCTCCCCCTTCTCCCTATGTCCTGTACCAAAATATTAACCACTAGATTATAAAATCAATACAATGTAAAATTTATATTCAGTCTTTTGTTAAACCTCCTGATGAAGGGTTCATAGCCCGAAATATGTATAGAGATAAATAAAAAAAAAATCTCCAAAATATAATTAAAATTTTTTTTAATTTTATTTCCTCTTTGTGAAACACTACAATAATCCGTCAAATAATTCCTGTGTTTAATATGTTTGACTATAAACCAACACCGCTTTCGCTAAACTTTACTATAACTAACTTTTTTTTCCATAGAAATATTAAAATTCAAACAAAGGAAGATATAGTAAACACATATATATATAATATACAGGGTGTTTCAGGAGAAATAGTAAATATTTTACGAGTGGTAGTATAGACGAATTGCAATAAAAAATGCCATATAACATGTGTCCAATTTTTATTGAGTACAGAGATACAGCTGAGTTCAATGCATTTTCGTTTCGTGTCTTGGTACTCCGGTTGCTATGGGCGTATTTATCGAATGTCAGCAGTAGAGTGTTGATGTTCAAGTTGTGAAGTTGTGCTTTAGTTTACATTGAAGTTTTCATTGTGATTTGTTGGCCAAGTCTACTGTACTGTAGCGTGTAAAACATGCCGCACTATATTTACACATGCTGAGTATGCCGATATTGGGTTACATACTAACAGCTGTATCTCTGTACTCAATAAAAATTGGACACATGTTATATGACATTTTTTATTGCAATTCGTCTATACTACCACCTCCTAAAATATTTATTATTCCTCCTGAAACACCCTATATATATATATATATATATATATATATATATATATATATATATTTGGAAGGAAATTGTCTGTTCAGAAATTAAATCCCATTTTTAAAAAAACTCTAAGGCTAAATTTGTTTACTTAATTTTAGATAATGACGTCAAACTTATGAGAAAATTTTAAAGTTTTAAGGATGAAAATTGGGAAAGTACTGTGCATTCAAACCAAGAAACTTAAGATTTAGTAGGAAAGTTGACTCAAAAAAGTTTGTAAATAGTAACTAGGGCCTCGAAAATTTGAGGAGGGGGTTCAAATAATTTAAATTAATGATTTCCAAGTGCAGAAAACAAAGCTGAAATTTATTAGCAAATAGGTTTTTATCTAAAGAGTTCATGAGTATTTAGCAGGGCTCCAAAATTTGAGCTGAAGGGGTTTCTAAAATTAAAATTATTAAATCTTCAAGCCTTAAGAATAAGAAAACTAGTTAAAATTAAGTAGGAAGGGAAGGAAGGAAGGAAAGGAAGTTCTTATCTAAAATAGTTGTGAGTATTCAAGGGGCACGAAATTAGGGGAGGTGTGTAAAAAATTGAAATTATTAAATCTACAAATTGAAAAATTGCTTTTTTTTATAATTTTTAATACAATCAAAAAATGTAATTTTAGATGGAAAGTTTAAATTATATATTCTTTTTGACGAAAATATGAACAGGCCGGCAAGGCGCTGGTTCATTTACCTATTAAAATATAAATTAATTTAATCATCGAATAGTAAGTGAGTGTAGTTAGTTACCTGGTTTTGGTGATGGTGTTGGCACAAATGAAAATCCATTGACAGAAGGCAAATCTGTAAGATTTAATTCTTTTCCATCAACGCCAATTTTCCCGTCCAAAGTATGAGCCTAGATTAGAAATAGTTTTTATTAATTTATCGCACAAGAAAATGAATAAAAATATTACAAAGAAATCATAGTATCGTATCATAATTAAGTTTTTGATTTGATTTTTAAATCGACTATAATATTGAAAATATATCAATATGATAATAATATTAGATATCGACTAGTGATAAAATTGATATTAATAACACAGGTCTGCGAAAAAAAATTTTTGTCAGCTGCATGAGATATTTTTACTGAATTATATGTTTTAAAGTGCGCTGATTTCAAAAGTGATGGCCATTTTTTTCTATCACATAAGGATTTTTTGCAAATTCAAATACAAAAAATTGGTTAAAGCACTCCTTTATTCAAAATTTTCAAACAATAAATATTTTTTTTAAAGCAAACGAAACATTATTTTGATACATATACTTATTCATGTTCTTTATGAAACCTCTTCTTCTTTTTCTTGATACTTTGACGAGTCCTTTTCCGATTTCCATCTTCAGTTTCTCGCTTAAGCAGCCAACAGTAGTCAGCAAGCATAGTGACATCCCATCGCCCTTGGTACCTTCTCTCGATATCACGGACATCCTGGTGAAATCGCTCCCCCTGCTCTTCACTGTAAGCTCCCAGGTTTTCAGGAAAATAGTCTATGTGAGAGTGTAAAAAATGGACCTTCGAGCTCATCTTGCAGCCTTGAGCTTCGTATGCTGCTAGCATCCGTTGCACAATGGTTTTATAGTTAGGATCTTTAGTATTTTCCAAAAACTTTCTCACTACGTCCTTGAACGATACCCAAGCTTCTTTTTCCTTCTCATTCATAGTTTCCACAAATGAAGGGTCCGTTAAAAGTTTTCTTATGTCGGAGCCGGTGAAAACTCCCTCTTTCAACTTTGCTTCTGACAGCTTCGGGAATTTTGTACATATATATATGCACGACACCTGGAGTAAAGATTTTACAATATGCAGATGATGTCGTTATATATACATCTTCTCAATCAATTTTAACTAACAAAGCCGCCTGAAAAGATACACTATCCAACATAAACATCATCTTACATAATTTAGGGCTAAGCCTTGAAATGGATAAAACTAAAGCCGTGGTATTCACGAGAAAATATAAATTTGATATTGGGACCCATATTAGCTTTGATAGTCATAATATAGAGATTCTATCGAGAATAAAATTTTTAGTGGTAGTGTTGGATAGTAAAATTTAACTGGAGGAATCACATGAATTTTATTAAAGAAAGAGTGGAAAGAAAATCAACATGCTGAAAACCGTACCAACACAGGTTGGGGTCAAATCCGGCGGCCTGTCTTCTATTATATCGATCTATTATTAGACCGCATTTTGAATACGGCTGCACCTTATTTGACAATGCTTCTAAATCCACTTTGGGTATATTAGACAAGCTACAATTAAGATGCACTAGGATTTGTTCCGGAGCATTAATGTCCTCACCCTCCAATGCTCTATTGGTTGAAGCCAAGGAAATGCCTCTTAAATTAAGGAGGAAATGGTTATCATAAATTACCTGGTTAAAAATTAAACATTTCTGACCCCAAGAAATGAGTGATAAATTCTTTCCCTCTATCAAATAAGAATCTTTCATTAATATATAACGATATTCCTAAATTTAAAATATTTTCAAAATTTCCTATTTTTTGATTATAATTACTCCAATCAGATTTATAAAAATTCAACCTGGAATCTCCCTCCACAAAGGTACCCCGAATATGAATTCATTATTTTTAAACTTTATTCACTCTAAGTTCAACGATTATGTTTTAATATACACAGATGGCTCAAAGAATTTATCTTTCGTTGGTTCAGCTCTTTGGTGTCCCAATAAGGAATATAGTCAAGTTTTAAACTGCCCACACAGAGCTTCCATCTACTCAGCTGAATGCTTCGCCGTATTAAAGGCTTTGCACTATATTAAAAATATTCCTGAATTTACCAAGGTCTTGATATGTACGAACTCATTAAGTATTTTGAAAGCTATCAACGGCTTTCCAATTAATAAAAATCCATCTTATCTCATCCTGGAGATTATTGATGAAATTAATAAACTTAGAACAACACAAAGTCGTAATATCGCCATGCTGTGGATTCCTAGCCATAGCGGCATAATAGGAAATGAGAAAGTAGACAGGCTCGCTGCATCAAGTGTGACAGAAAGAACTCAATATTCACTAGAATTGTCCCCCGGTGAAGTCCGTTCCTTATTAAAAAAAAATAATCTACAAGGAATGGCAGAATATTTGGTCAACATCAAGCGCAGAAAAGGGCAGGCATTTCTTCGGGATATGTCCAAAAATCCCTGTGCAGCCCTGGTTTGAGAAATCGAAACTATGTAGAAAAGTGATTGTGCACATAATCCGACTTAGAATAGGCCATGCAACTACACCTGCATATCTACATAGAATCGGTCGGAGGGATAATCCTTACTGCTTGTGCGATAATGTGTCTTACGGAGATATAAGCCATGCTCTTTTAGGCTGTGAGCTTCGGAGGCATAAAATAGACCGACTATTTTTTAAAATTAGAAAAGAAATTGAGTTCCCCACTTATGCAGGGGTCCTCTTAGCTTCTCTCTCTGACGGGGGCATACTGGCAGAAACAGTCATCAAACACATAATTTCAATTGGGTTCGAACTATAATTAAACATATTTTTGCTAGATATCATCCTTTCTTGACTCGGATATTTTAATTAATTTATCTATTAGCATTTTTATCTAGATATATAGCTTATAAAAAATGTATAGGTTCCATCACATAGTCAATTTTTACTATATATTAATTTTTCTAGTGGTGTTAGACTAGGTAACTTGTTAAAACAAGTCTTCTGTTTTATCCCTCATTGAAGGGACTTATGAACAAGTACGTTCTTTATTGCTCTATATTCGTCGGCCATTCGTGATGCCCTTTGGCTGGTTGCGGAGGGATCGGTTTGGGATGCTCTGCTTGCCCTACTGTGCCCCCGAGCGGCCCGCCTTAGGGATCAGCATTTGAGGGCTGGCGAATTTATGGAAATATGAACGAATACGATCGGCTGGCTAAATGGGCATCTATGTTCCCGAGGCCAATAAAAGAAAAAAAAAAAAAAAAAAAATATTTGAAACAGTCTGCATCCTTTTGCAGCGATTTTACAAATTGTTTCATCAACCCCAATTTGTTATGGAGAGGGGGCAACAAAACCTTTTGTGGTGGTACCAAGGTAGTGTTTATAACATTTTTCTCTCCAGGTTTTAAAGTTTCTCGGGATGGCCAATCACTTTTTTTCCAGTGCTGTTCTCTGGCTCTACTATCCCACAAGCATAAGAAGCATGGGTATTTGGAATAGCCTGTCTGCTGACCCAAAAGCATTGTCAGTATTTTGAAGTCCCCACAAATCATCCATTGATGGTCTTGATACTTGATTTTTTCCAGGATAATGGCCAAATCGTTATAATCTTCTTTCATATGCACAGACTGTCCAATCGTAATCGAGGCAAATTTATTTCCATTGTGCAATAATACTGCTTTAAGGCTAGTCTTAGATGAGTCAATGAATAGGCGCCATTATTACCAATGAACATAGATACTGCAATATACATAAAAACTTATGTGATATAATAATTTGAATATTTTTTCTGTTTTTGGGAGGTCAAAATCTGTAAGAAAATGTAAAAAAATCCTATGCAGTTTTTTGGTCGCAGACCTGTGTAATTTTCTATTTACTTATATATTGTTTAAATTTATGAATATTAACAAAAAATAAATAAATATTGATACCTGACTATGGGCAATTTGTTTTATTTGTTCTTGATTTTCACGTTCATCAAAAGGTGATTTTGTAAACCTGGTGTTTGAATGTATAATTTCCTGACGCCTTTTTGCTAAATTTACTTCTTCCTCAGGTGTTCTTTGAACTCCTAAAATTAAAATAGTTTTCAAGTTTTCATTAAAATTAATAAAAATCAAAGAATTTGAAAAGTTAATATATAATTTTTGAAGAATATATGGGAACTAATGTTATTTATTAAAAGAATTTAAAAATAGATACCATCGGGTACAAACATGATGAAGTTCTTGTTCTTATATGTCCAAGTATCAAGACTCAAAGGTTTTGGTTGTTCCATTTTCTTAATCTGTTCCTCAACTGTCTGTGGCAAAGCAAGGCGTTCTTCTCGATCTTTTTCGAAATCGCTTTCGTCTTTGTATTGCCAAGAATGCTTATAAAAACAAACAAATAATTATTAAAATATTTTATTATTTTCTAAATTATCTTGGTCTCTATCGTTTGCAAATATGTTTATATATACACGAATATTAGATATTAAATCAAAAAGATTCATAAATGAATTAATATCTAATTAGAATATATTCTATTTGAATAAAGTTTGTTTAAAATACCTTATTACGATGATTCGCAATTGACTTCTCCATTATTTCTGAAAAACTTGCATTATCTTCACTAGTATGTACGGATAAATAATCATCAAGGCCTTGTTTTGCATCTAAACAAAGAAAAAAAATTTATATATATATATCAATAAACCAAATAAAATTCTTTAATTTATTTTATTGTTAGTGTGCCGTCAAATTTTTAAATTATTAAAAGTGTGCCGTGACGTAAAAAATGTTGAGAATCACTGGTATAGAAGAAGAGGATGATATTCCATCAACAATAACCGTTTGTGAGAAAGTTTTCAAACCACTTGCAGAGCATCGGCCTAAGTCCAAAGGAGGCCAGTTAGGAATGAAGAAATCTATTCGGAATGTCTAATTTTGGTAAAACAAATTTAAAAGCAATGACAATATTTGAAGATGCAGTATTATAGTGAATTAAAAAAAAAAAATAATAATTGCAATTCAAACAAAAATGATCTAATGAATGGGACTTTAAGACTAAGCGAAGCACCATTTATTCGACTACTATAGTATAATTGGAAAAAATAATAATAAGTACATTTTATTTTGCATTAAATTTTTATTATAGTGATAAATAGTTCAATGAATATTTTAGCCCAAATGGCCTTTGCAGTCGATGTGCCCTTAAATCATATAATATTTGAACATACCTTTTGATAAGGAAGAAGATTCTTTTGCTGTGTTTTTTCGTGAAATGTCAGATGAATCAGATCTAATAGAAGAAGAAGTAGGTGAATTGGTGTTTAAAGGTTCAGATTCTTCTCTTCTAACGTCCAATGGTGTTTCAAAAGTTGCAGGACTTGGTACTGCAGAAGAACCTGAAACTAATTGTCAAAAGTATACATTAGATTACAATCAAAATTATAAAAAAATTGAATATTTATGTGATTATATAAATAAAACAAAAATAAAATTATAAGTCATTAGGTTGATGTCAAGACCGATATTATTAAAAAATTAATAACTAACTAACTACTTACATCTTTCACTAGGAGGTCGACCAGAACTGTATTTCATATAAAGTTGTCTCATTTTTTCAATATCCTTATTTTGTTCGGCCTCGAGGTATTCATTTTGTGCATTTAATTTTTCTAAATCTGGGAAAAAATCCCTTTGTATAATTTTAGACATATTCTGAAAACAAACAAATATTTAATAACTATTTTTGAACATTGATCTCAAATACATATGGAGATCAGTTTAAGAATTTATCTATCAATATTTAAAAAAATTGCATGTGATTTAGGAGTTGTTTAAAAAACATAATGCTGAAGAATGGAGAAACAATTTAAATGCATGCTGTAAGTTGGGAAAAAATTTGTTCTGACGAGATAAAATCAATAATTGCTCCTAAAGCTTCATTTGCGCGAAATACACAAGGGTACTTAAGTATTAACGCGACCAGAGCTACAGATTTGGAGGTTTTTAAATTTCACCAATCTACACCTAAACTTTTTGAGATAAATCATTAAATACAATAAATCAGTTCCCCTCTGTCAAAAAACAACTTGAATAGGTTCGGTTTATGATCTCGGTTTGATTAGATAAAAAATGCGTTCCCAAACTAAACCTTGCAAACAACTTGAATAGGTTCGGTTTGATTAGATAAAAAATGCGGGTACATTAACGCCACCGCAAGGTTTGTTTGGGAACGCATTTTTTTATCTAATCAAACCGAGATCATAAACCGAACCTATTCAAGTTGTTTTTAGACAGAGGGGAACCGATTTATTCCATTTTATGATTTATCTCAAAAATTTTAGGTGCAGATTGGCGAAATTTAAAAACCGCCAAATCTGTAGCTGCGCTGGCGTTAATACGTAAGTACCTATACACAATTTTTAAACATTTAATACCCCTTCGTGATTAAATTAGATACCAACCAAACAAATTCATTCGCCATCTCGTTTATCTCTATGACTTTTAGAGACTGCAACTCTCCCCGTCCAACTTCCCTGCTACATATAATTTCTAGTCTAGTTTTTCAAGACCCACATCTATAGATAAGTTTAACTGCAACCCAATTCCTAAAATATCTTCTTCTTTTCACAAGGTACACCTTGGACTACAGGGGTTGCACCTTTTTGGTGCAACTTCTTTTTGTATCAATATCATTACAAAAAAAAGAGAATATTTTGGGCAAAAGTTGGACGTATGCTAACATAAACCAATATAATGTTTTTTTGTTATCTTAAGACTAATTTTTAATGAATCAGAGTTCCATTAAAACACCATTATTGTATATTGTATTAAACAAAGTGACATTGTGAAAAGTTAAGAACAAAAATTTAGACATCGTTTTCTCCGTCAACTTAACAAATTTTGAATGTCTTTAAAAAATTATTTATAATTCACATTGAAATTAGTAATAAAATATTTTGTTTTAATAATTAAAATTAATATGGTATTACAGAGAAAATACATTTAAAGAAAATTTAGAAAACTAGTTTATATCTAAATATACTTACTTGAATATAAGAATCTTCATCTAGAATTTTAAAAGATTTTCTTTTCTTTTTTTCAGGGACCTTTGGTACTTTAAAAACTTCTAAATCTTTAACAACATTCATCATTTGAAGAGCACGTTCTCCAATTTTAGGACTTTCTGTCATTTCAAGATAGTTTTATAATTGAAAAATATTCCTTATTATATTATGTTTATATTAAATTTAATGACAGATATGAAAAGGGAATATTTCAAATTGAATTTAAATCAAAATACTTAAAAATTTCCTTTGATAGATAAGTATTGAAATGTCAAAATTTGTAAAAAAAAAAAACTAAGGTTATAGAAAAACGAAAAGAACAGCAGGCCCCGAGCAGGCCGGATCCACGCTATTGGATGGCCAGATGCGCGCGCATCCAAAATTACCAAGCAGAGATGTTTCATGGCGTCATAAAGTCTGGCAAAATTCAAAATTTTCAGGTGAATTTTAAATAGAAAAATTGGATGAAAAGTTAAACCATTTCAAGACTGGGTACGCTCTAGGTCAGTGGTTCCCAAAGTGGTCCACGATGACCTGCAAGAGGTCCATGCCAATGAAAAAACAAATTGGGGTTCTATGGGAGTAAATTTAGGTCTAGACGCTACTATAATCCCAATCAACTTCTTACACTGTATAAGGCTCAAATTCGTTCCTGCCTCGAATATGGCTCTCATCTGTGGAGAGGGGCCTCCAAGCATTCTCTTGGATTCAATTTAGAAGCGAGCAATTAAACTAATAGGAGACCCGGCCCCAACTAACTCACTCGACCCCCTGGCTCATTGAAGAAACGTTTCCGCCCTTTCCCTGTACTACAGATACTATCATGGTGTCTGTTCAGTCGAGCTGAAATCAATTATCCCCCTAAAGCTCTCTTTAAGAGAAACACGCGGTTTTTCAATGATCAGTACCCCTCAGTTGTCAAATTGGATAAAAATCGAACAAGCGCTTTCGCCAACTCTTTTATTCCTATGACCTCCAGAGACTGTCTTCGCCACCGTCTTCCCCTCGACTTCGTGTTTGCAATACACTTTGAACTTCTAGAAACTTGCACATAATGATACCGTTATCTTCGTGTTAACCGCATAAGTAGAAATTATTGTCCAATCTTTTCTCAGAGCTACACAAAGACTGCGCAGGAAGACTTGGACTTGCGCTGATTTGTTCAATCCGTCAAGTGTAAACGCCTCTGATAATTCTATTCTCGAGAGTAGAAAAAACTCTCATGTGTAAACGCACCTTAACATGTAGGTATTTGAACAAAATTCAATGGAATTAAATTTTGATTTTGGACTCATATATAAAAAGATCGAAATATATTTGAGCTCTCTACATAATATACTATTAGAATAAATTAAAATTTTCTGCAAAATAAAACTTTATTTTCTTAAAAAATTCGAAAATGTAAGGTGTATCCCTTTGTATCACTTCAGGATTTTCGGAAGGGTTCATAAATTTAATTATTAGGAGAGATATAAATAAATAAAATAAATATTAAATTAGAGCTCTCTATAAAATATACTTTTAGAATAAATTAAAATTTCTTGAAAAGCAAAACTTTATTTTCGGAAAAAAATCGAAAAATGAGAGGTAAGGACCCTTTGTATCACTTCATAATTTTTGGAAGGGTTCAGAAATTTAATTTTTAGGAGAGATCGAAAATAATTTTTTTCTTTACGCCAGGGCGTGTCGAAAGACTATTGTAAATTAAATTAAATTAGGGAACGAATATAAATTTATACTTTAAAATCCTTAGTTTTTTTTTTAATGACATTCTTCTAAGACATTGTGTTATTTTTAGAATTATTTATTCGATACCACTAATTTAATAACAATAATTCACAAAGAGAAACAAAGAGGTTGTCCTCTGCTTGATGCAAATAAACATACACACATATATCGAGATGATATATCTGTATATATATATATTATTTATTTGTTTGGAACTATAGTTTCGAAGAGTTGAAAGAAAACTATCTTATTTTATCGAAGGCACACGTTATCATTCTAACAGAAGACAATAGCATTTCAATTAAGAATTATATTGTTTAAATGAAATGTTATGAAAACATTCCGTTTTTTCACTGGGCAGTGAGTTAAATAGAAATGGCAAAAGTGTTTAATTTTTTCCTCATCACATATTCATTTAAAGCAATTGAAATTTCATATCTAAGAAATATTTTCTTTTATCTTTTATATCACATAGTTTTTATTAGAATATTTGCATTTTAAAGGGTAGTTTATTTGAAGTCTAATTAAAAAATGCTAGAAAAGCGTAATAAATGACTCGTTGATACCGGGTGACTTGCGATCCAGCCCCTTGATAAAACTACCAAATGAATTATAATTGAGAAAGAATACGATCTTATTTCATCGATTTCTTATATCTGAAGGTTCAAAGTATGTCTATTATATAAGAAAATAACATTTCGATTAAGAATTTTGTAGTTTAAAAGAAATTATATGATAAGATTCAATTTCTTCTCTCCGGGAGTGAATCAACTAGAAATGCCAAAAAGTTTTATTTTTTTTTCTAATTAGAAAATTATTCAAATCTATTGAAATTTCATATCTGTATGTTATTTTCATTTATCTTTTAGATTAAATAATTATTATTAGGAAATTTGAATTTTAAAGGATAGTTTATTTAAATCCAATTTGAAAAAATGCTAATAACTCAGCTGAAATTTTTTTTTTAAAAATATGAAATTAATAGATATTATAAAACAATTAATTATTAATAATTTACTTTAATTTCGAACGAAATCGCTTCAGTACTTTTTGAGAAAATCGTGAAAAACCATATGAACCGTCTCAAAAACGATGTTTTTTGAAAGGACGAGATGCCTTGAAAAAAAAGGTTAAAAAGTCATATTAAACGAAACATTGACTTGTGACATGGAGGTGAATTTTAAAATGTTTCTAAAACGGCCTTTCATAAACGGTTTTCAGATACTGTGAACCTCCAAGTCGATTAAATCGATAAGATAAGATCGATTTCTTTTTCTTTTATAATTCTTCTGTTCTGGTATATCGAGAGGTTGTGTCGAGATCAGAGACACATTATTTGTTATTGATTCCTTAAGTCCACTCTACAATATAGTCCAAGAGCTGGTGACACATTTTTGAGTACGGATTTGACCCAACCTAGAAATAATGCGTAATAGTACCGTCTATGATAGTTGTACAAGGAATGGCCAGTCTGGCTGGTCTAAGCAGGTGGACCAGGTACTGTGAGTGCGCTAAAAAATACATATGTGTTAAATAATATTTTTGACCCACAATGAAATTATAAAAATTATAATTTATAGTCAATTATAAACATAATATATTCACCCCAGACCATTTGAGTGTTGGGACATAGAACCAGACCACCCAAAGTGTATTTTTACAACATGCAAAAATAGCTGATGATATTATGTTTATAATTGACTATAAATTATAATTTTTACTCACACCATGCGCAGTACCTGATCCACCTGCTTAGACCAGCCAGACTGGCCATTCCTTGTACAACTATCATAGACGGTACTATTACGCATTATTTCTAGTTGGGTCAAATCCGTACTCAAAAATGTGTCACCAGCTCTTGGACTAATATTGGAATCTCTCTTCTAACTCGTAAACTATTGATTATACACATTCCCCTTATATGAACTTTTCTGTTGGAAATTAAATATTGTTTAATAAAGCTCATTTTATAAATTTGTGTAACTCAAAGAGTTATGCACTAATGGTGAAATTTAAGTGGAAAGTTGGATAAATATTGCTTTAATGCCCTAGGTCAGGGGTCGGCAACCTTTTGAGACGGAAAAGTCAAAAGTTACAATTTACAAAATTTCCCAGTTTTTAAAGAGCCACTAACATATTTAATTCAATATTATGGTATTTGATTAGGATTAGATACATATAAATTTGATTTTTGATTTAAAATAAAGCCGCATCTTCACATTGAAATAGCCGCAAGTGGCTCGCGAGCCACGGGTTGCCGACCCCTGCCCTAGGTATTCTACATATAAAATTGATTTTATATAAAAATAATAATAATAAATATTTTATTGAACACTACAAAATTCTTTATAAGAAACCTACAAAAGATTTACATAGAACATAAAAATGACATTTTTCAAATTTCAACTACGAGCGATACTCCCAACGATTTCCCTAGGTTTAGTAATTAAAAATTAGAAAATGTCTCTCAAAATTAGAGGGAAAAATAAAAAAAACTTTAATTAATAAATATTATAAAAACAATTAATTATTAATAATTATATTCAATTTTAAACGAAATTGATTGAGTAGATACTTTTTGAGAAAATGGTCAAAAACACCGAAAGTGTCTAAAAATTATTTTAAAAGTAGTTTATAACTACGAATTTAAAAATGGAAATCCTCACACGAAAGTGAAGTTTGCCATTTTTAAATTCTTCTTCAATGCCGCTCCTTGAAAAGAGACAATGAGACCGAATGAAATATTCTTCTTGAAACTGATATTTTACCTGCAAATAGGTAATAAATAAGTGAAGAAATCATTTATATAATATAGTAAATTGTAAATGTTGTATAATATTTATTCATTTATATTTATGTACAGAATTTTATTAAAATAATTTATTTAATATTCTAAAATAGTAATTATGCATTAAAAATTGTATTTTCTAGCAAATATTAGATAATTTATTAAGAAAACTAACTATTAAATTTTAAAAATATATAGTTATAGAATAAATTTATAAAGATTAAATTAATTTTAATTATTAATGAGTACTTATAACGATAAATAGATAGATTAAAGATTAAATTAAAATAGCTATCTTGATTAATTAAGTTGCAACCAAAACCATGAAATAGGTTACGACCGCTCCTAAAACCTGAAAATAAAATAAGTTCGATTTATTATTAAATTAGTCAAATTTATAGAAATAATTTTATATTTCTTTGGTTACGGTTATTGGTTAATATACAGTGAAACAATATTTACCGAAGCAAACAAATCAAGGGATACAGTAAAGAACTTGGCCCCACTAATTGACATCGGTTTTTGACATTGTTGACAAACAATCTGAAACATTAATATACTTAGTTATTGTACAACTATTTTATAACAAGAACAATATAAATTAAATAAATGCATTAAAAAGAGAAGGATTGCAAATAAGGCGAGTAAGGCAACCGGCTCGCGCGAAACGTAATTCATCAGATGCCCGCACGGAAAGTTATTACCTAATTTTTTGTGGTGGTTTGCTAGTGAGTACTTATCAGTTTCACGCAGTTAATATATTTCCGCAGCATTTCTCTTCCAATTACTTATATAGTGTCTTAGGACTATACTATATTACTGCATCTAAATATCCGCGAGCTGACGGCCGCCACCGTGAATCGGTGAGTTCGGTTGCTTGCCAAGTTCAGTTCAATTAAATAAAATTTAAATTATTTAAATTAATTTGTATTTATTTTTATTTAATATTTATTTTTTTCTACATGGTGGGGCATAAAGATCTAACACATTTTGAAGAGGTACAAAAAAAATGAAAAAATTTAACTAGAAAAAAACTGAATATATTTTTGAAAAGAACATAAAATAGTTTTTTTTTAATGTGTTTTAAAAATTGTCAGACAAAAAAAAGGGGTTGAGGGGGTCAAAAATGAAAATTCTAGCCCTTTCGACCAAACTACACCAAATTTTGTATACATATTCTGTAGGCCCCAAAAAGGCTAGAAATGCAAAAACTAACCACCCAAATGAAGGGAGGAGGGTCAAAAATGACATTATAGCCCTTTCGACCAAACTATGTATACAAAATTTGGTTAGTTCTTGTATTTCTAGCTTTCTGGGGGCCATAAAATATATATACAAAATTTGGTTGAGTTTGGCCAAAAGGGCTAGAATTTTCATTTTTGACCCCCCCTCATTTTGGGTGATTAGTTTTTGCATTTCTACCTTCTGGGAGTCCACAGAATATGTAATACAAAATTTGGTTGAGTTTGGTCAAAAGGGGTGGAATTTTCATTTTTGACCCCCTTTTTTCTTCTAATATAATGTTTAAAACACATTAAAAAAAAATATTTTATGTTCTTTTCAAAAATATATTCAGTTATTTTCTAGTTACATTTTTTCATTTTTTATACCGCTTCAAAATGTGGTAGATCTTTATGCCCAACCTTGTATTACGTCCATTAAAAAATATCTACGAATCATGTGTACATTTTTATAGAATGTTCCCTTAAGAATCCTTATAATAAGTTGGTTAAGGTTTACAATATTGCAATTGTACTATTGTCTGTTGTCTTATTAGATCATGAACTTGTTTATTATGATGATTTGCCATAAATAAATAAAATATACTTTATGTTATTTTTTTATTACATTTACTAGACTCTTTTAGAATATTAATAATATTTATTGATAAAAGTAATTATTATGCGTTATTAATCATATTGACCAAAAGACGCGCTTATTATTAATGTTAACCGGTTATTTTTAAAAATAACTAAATTTATTACATTAATTGTAACATTCTCAGCGCGTAACTGATATGCTTACAAGGACAATATGTGCCCATTCAAGTGGTTTGTTTACGTCGAAACATCAGTTCACTTGCAACTGATTAATTTTTAATCCTGTCGCTCGCAACCGATGAACATCCGCGTGAAAGATGAGGATGCAAAATTAAAAATTATATTGATAAATTTTTCGAAAAATGATACTAAGAGGAACTTGCATAGCAATGATAACTTGGAATACCTACGGATGTGAAACCTGGACGATTGGAGAAGCGGAGAGAAAGAGATTGGAAGCTTTCGAAATGTGGTGCTACAGAAGAATGATGAATATCAAATGGATAGATAGAATTACAAATGATGAAGTTATTCTTGAAAGAATAGGAGAAAGACGAACTTTATGGAAGAGCCTGAGGAAGAGAAGAGATCAGATGATAGGGCACACACTGAGACACTGGGGATTGCTTAGGGCAGTGTTTCTCAACCTTTTTGTAGAGCGAGGAGCCCTAAAGCACTTATATTTATTTCTGAGGAACTCCCTAGGACTAAAATATGAGATATTAAATTTTTCGTCAAAGTATCAACATCACGCTGCTTTTATAGCTTCCGAATATATGTAACACTCTAAATTTAGTATTTTTTTTACATAACAATTTTTTGAGGGGTGATACTACTAACTACTATTTTTGTTTTTCTATTTTTTCTTTTATTGACCTCTAGTCGCGGGGAACCCCAAACCTTCCTTTGTGGAACCCAGGTTGAGAATCACTGGCTTAGGGAAAGAAAAGGGGAAAAGGAAGGCCCAGATTAGAATAGTTCGACCAAATAATTAAGGATATGGGATGTGAGACATTTAGGAGTATTTAGGTTGTATGTCGCAAAGTAAATTTTACTTTGCGACATACAACTCAGCCTTAGAGAGGTCAAAGAGCTGGCATGGGACAGAGACGAGTAAAGACGGGTGGCTGTGTCAAAGCAGTCTTAGGAGTGTACTCAATGATGATGATGATTATTTATCACAGTTTTCAAGAGACTATATTATAAAAAGGCAAATTAAGATGAGTGGTTTTAGTGAAAACTGAAAATTAAATATGAATTGTATTTCTTATTATATTTCCTATTTCTTCATAAAATATTTGTTCCCTTACTTGGATGAAGGTCTTCGCTTCTTCAGAACCATCATACCATTCAACTGAATAAGCAGCTTCAAGAACTGACGAACTCTATTTGTAAAAATATTTATGTGTTTAGAATTGTGAATGAAATAAATGATTTTAAATATACTTACTTCTTCAATCAACCGATTTCCAAATATACAGAAAAGAAATACTTGTCCAAGAGTATAGAGTAAATATCCTATCACAGAAGCAGCATAGACATCTACCCCATCGATCTAGAATAAAAATGAATGAATAAATAAAATAAAATAAACGTTTTCTCCGTATAATTAATAAAAACTTAAAATATTTTATTATATATTTAACATATAAATTGATAAATATATTTATAACTTGCGAAAATAATTGATCTTAAAATATGATTATTAAATAAAATTCTCAAAATGATTCAAAGTCTAAACTCTAAAATAAGAAAATATTGGCCAAAAATTAAAATGACTAATGAAAAAATATTATATTTTCTTATTGTTTATTAAAATTGATCGAATGTTGTACAAATATATATATATATTATATATCACATAGTACTAAAGGGCATTTGTGCCTCGTATTTGTAACTATGTTTGTACCTATGTATGTCCAATTTAAATAAAATTAATATATATAAAAATAAAAACATTTAATTCTGTTAAATTCCGAAAACATTTCTCTATAAAATTAAAAAAATAAAATTTATTTTCAAAAAGCAATTAAAATTGACTCCAAGATTATGATTCCGGGATCGAGAAGAGGGTTCGTGGGTGGAGAGTCCAGGATGGGGAGGTGAGGGGTCGTGGGTGGGGGTCCCGGGGGCGTAGCATCCTGGCTAGCAAGAGGCCAACCGAAGGCGGGCGTCGCAGCTAGTTACAAATAAATTTAGAAAGTTTGTTTTTAATTTTTTATTATATTTTTACTTTACCATACAGTATGGTAATCGTGAATGAAAAAAAGTGGTTTTTCCTTCTTTTTTCGAAATATCTCAAAAACGGCTCAAACTATTTTGATTAGAAAAATTGAGCGAAACCATGGCATTTTGTTCTACAAAAAAGCACTAATAAGTGAACATTGAAAAAATTATATTTTTCGAGATAATAATTGTTTTGTCAAAATGTCTGTTAGTCTGTCCGTTCCGATAGTCTGTGCTCAAAAAACTAGTGTGAATATCGAAACCAAATTTCACACGTAGTTTTGGTCCATTGAGAATAAGAGCTGATTAGATTTTGGTGCATATCAACCCAAAATTAAGGGGGTGGAGGGGGGTTAAAAATGAAAAATATAGGTTCTTGTACCAAACTCAACCAAATTTTGTATACATAATCAGTTGGACCCGAGAAGTCTAAAAATGCAAAAACTAACCGCCCAAAATGGGGGGGGGGGGTCAAAAAATGAAAATTTTGACTATTTACCAAACTCAACCAAATTTTGTATACATAATCAGTGGGACCCAAAAAGTCTAAAAATGCAAAAACTAACCCCCTTACATGAATATAAATAATTTTATTAAATATTAAATATAAGGAGGGACCAGATTGTATGGTAAAGTCAAGTGGATGGCCACGTCAGCTTATTTTTTAAATAATTGAATCGGTGATTTTGAAAAGGAATCATCACCCGTCTATTTTCTTTAGGGTTATCCCTTTTCGAAATGACTAATTCCATTGATTTTTTTAAAGAAACATTTTTACTTTATCCGATGCGAAGAATTGTACCTTAGTAGCTTGATAGGCAATGTTAGAACCACATGCCACAGACTGTTAAGATATCTGAAGAAACAAAACCCTGCTTCATCCCACAATACATACATACTGTTGTTGCATAAATATCTGTGGTGAAGTAATCTAAACAAATGAATTATTTCAAAAGAGCAGATAAACTTTTAGAAATCTTTGCATTCGTCGAAATTTACTTTCGCACGAGCTGTAAACACGTTGAAGATGTTTCACCTCGCAACAACACCACAACCTCTATTAATTATAAACACGTTGTTGTTTTTGTTTCTGTTCAATCTGTGTGCAAGGCCAATAGAACTTATATATGTAGTTTTATGAGTTTTATATTATGAAGAATTGTACCTTAGTAGCTTGATAGGCTAGTAGAGTCAGAGTAATTGTACTGTGTAAGCATATGAAGAAGCAACGCTCCTCCATACGTATCTCCGATCATGCCCACAAATCGAACTACGTGTTTATGTCTCTCAACCCAATACTTGATTGCTGAGCGAACAAGGATTTCTTGTTTTCTGCTGAGACCATTGGGACCAACTATTGTTGTTGAATGGTCAACCATCGCCAAAGGACCCGTATTTCGAAACCCATTGAAGTCTGATTGATTTGAATATAACCCACGAAGATTCACTTCATAATTCCCATTTTGAGAACCTAGAAATTTTTTTAGTAAGATATTGTTAAAAAAAATTCTAGAAAATTTTACAATTGAAAAAAAAATAATTATTAGGTATAATCCTAGAAATATTTTTGATTTCTCTTGAGAGATTCAATCAAAAAACCTTCAAAAAAAAAAAAAAAAAAAATAACTACGGTAGCCAATTAAATAAAAATTTGTCATAATAAAATTCAAAGGAACTGGCGTGACTTGTGCGCACCGCGTGAGTTTGCCGGAAAATTCATGAAAAAGAGAAACAACAGGATTAGATTATGTATTAGAAATATTAAAAAAAAAAAAAATAATAATAATAAATATATAATCTTTTTTCTTTTTTTAAAAAAAATATTTATTTACAAAAAGTATTGCGAATTTATCCTATGTTAGATTATTAGAAGGTTCAGCCTTTTGGTTTGGATTTTCTCTTAATTCTTTGACCCTGAGAGATTCTTTTTATGATACAAGAGTCAATCTTGACTTAAAGGACTCGCATGTTGTCATATGAAAGCTATAATTCCCTGTAAGTTAGGCAACCAAAAGTGAAGAACAAACGAACGGTGCGTACGTAAATAGAAAATGATCGAGAGAAATTATATTTAATTTACCAATTAGTTCTAATATAGTAAGAATAGAATAGAGATTTTTCCTCTTTTAACCGACTTCAAAAAGGAGGAGGTTATCAATTCGACTGTTTTTTTTTCTTTCTATCTATGTTACCTGATTTTTTCGCCAATTGGAAACCGATTTTGATGATTTTTTTGCATTGGATTTAGTATAGTTTCCGATTGGTTCCATTTAAATTTCATTGGTATTGTACCTTTTTTGTTATGTATGTTCACGCATAACTTCTTTGTTTATGAACCGATTTTAATGATTCTTTCTGCCTTTGGATCAGTATAGCACCAAGGCAGTCAAGATAACTAGCTATTTATTTATTTTATGTATGTTCAGCGAGAACTTTTTGCCAGGTCAACCGATTTCTATGATTCTTTTTTATTGGAAATGGGGTACCTTAGGGGTGGTCTCATTTTAATTTGGTAAAATTCTGATGAAAATAGAAATTATAATAAATAAAATCTTGTATATAAAAAAAACTCAATCTTAAAACTTTCATTTAAAACCCGCTAACGTTTCGAGAGAATTTCCCTATTTAAGAATTGAATTTTATTATCATTTTCTGATTCATTCTCTCGATGTTTTCTAATACGAGATGCCTGCAAGGTATTATCTTAAGTAACTATTAATAACATTACTAAAAAGAGAAAAATAAAAATAATTTTTTATAAAAATAAATAAATAAAACCGGCTTCAAAAAATTAAATAATAAGAACTAAAAAATAAAATAAAATGCACTAAAAGGTATAAAATAATTATCTAATTTAGTTACAATTAAACGACGAAATATTTTCATGAAATCACTTTTTAAAGTCGGTGCTAAACAAACTATATAAGCGAGGCTACCCAACAAACGTACTAAGTAAGATCCGTAGAGTTCGATTCATAAAATATATATTTTTAGCACCGACTTCAAAAAGTGATTTCGTGTAAATATTTCGTCGTTTAGTTGTAACTAAATTAGATAATTATTTTATACCTTTTAGTGAATATTTTTTTTTTTTGAGTTCTTATTATTTTATTTGTTGCATTTAATTTTTTTGAAGTCGGTTTTATTTTTTTTATTAAAATTATGTCCGAAATTATCCATTTCGAACCAGAAATTTTTTCAAAATATATCTATTATAACTACCACTAGTAGTCTTGCAACGTTAAGGCCTTAAATTACTATATTCGAGTATTTTTTCCGTAATCCTGTCTTTTAATTAACTCTTCAGATCTATTAGTATTTTCAGTTGATTTTTTGGGACATCAAAAGCATATAAAATAATGGGAAAAATTAAACCTTTCATATAATAAAACTCAGACCTAACATTTCGGATTAAGTAGTTAATAATCTCTCGTGTTTTCTTTGATTGGTAATAATGATATTAAATTAGTCTTCGAAAAGAAGATAGTAGATAATAAAGATTGAAAAATAATTTTTGCTTTTATATTTTTAAGAGATTTTGAAATTATATATTTTTTAATACCTTGTATTTGGTTTCCAGTTGGGACACGAAACAATTCAGTGGGATGAGGCATCAGAGTATCGAGAGCTGCAGACAATTCGACCAAAGGCTTCATGATTTCTTTTAAATGTACCAATTGTTCACAAGTGAATATGAGCCAACAGCAGAACATGGTATCCAACAAATTTGCATGGAATAGAGTAAAGAAAAGCCAATAGAACTAAAAAACAAAAGTTTGTTTCATCAAGAAAATTCTAGCCACTTTATTCGTATTAAAAATAACAATTTACCTGATAGATAAAAGATGTCATCCATCCCATTCCATCCATGCTGTCCCAAGGGTAGTAAGATCTTAACATGAGCCTTGGCACCTCAACAATCATTGTCTCATTTTCAGAATCAGGATCACTAATCTCTCTGGTAGATTCCCCAACGAAAGTTATTCCAGTCCAAGCACCAATTGATAGCAAAGTTGCTGTAAAAAAACTCATTAAATCGAGTACAAATAATTTTGCATCTAATACTTATTGTAAAATTATCATATCAAAATGTCGTGTGTCAAAAATACCAAAACAATTTTATTGAAGAAAAACACTTGTATTTTTTTAGCTATATCTTCTCTTGTTGTATGTTATCAGGTGATAGAACTCAAGTTACAGATTAAAAACAAAAAGTATTAAGGATTAATCGAGGGGTGAACCGCGATTAGAATTAGGTGTACACATCTTTGGAATTATGTGGATTTATTTTGGAATTTGCCCCTTCATCTATTGTCTTCTAGTTAGAAATGAAAGTGGAAGTGGAAGTAGGTGTACACGATATTAGGTAGCTGTTCATCCCTCGAGGTTAATATAAATGAAAACAGAGTTTTTCTTAGCTACTGGAAAGTATTGATTTTTACATAAGACATTTTGATATAACAGCGACGATATGTATACATAAGTGTTTTAATTTTTTTAATTTATTGGTTAAACTGAACAATATGTATTTATAAAATCTGATCTTTGTCATTGAACTATGATAGGCGTGCATGGAGGTAATGCAGACGAGTGGTTTGAAGCGCCTTTAAATTTATAACCGAGTATAATACCTATATTATATTAGAACAATTTTCTTGTGAACGGACTGTTAGATTTTAATGGAGATTTGTTGGAGAGGCAGTCAAATGATATTGATAAAATAAACAAACTTCAAATATAATTTATTGGAACGTCATTTTCAATTTCTAAAAAACAGTCTTTTCAGAGGATCTTTTCTTCTTCTTCATGGTTTGAAAGGGTCAATGAAGGAAACTTGTGACCACCCCCTTCTTGCATCCTTTAACCAGGATCGGATCTAGGGGGGGGGCAAATGGGGCAAATTTTAAGAAACGGCACATTTTGGGAAGCGGGGAATTTTTTATATATCTTTAGTAGATGGGGGAGCGGTGGCAATTCAAGTTTGCCCCCCCCCCCCCCCGATAAAAAACCTAGACCCGTCTCTGCATTTAATAGAGCTTTTTTTAGCTATTTTTATTTGTTAAGTAAAAAATAAGGTGGGGATTTCAAGTTCCCTTCATTGAGTCTATTAAACCAATTAAATCATGAAGAAGGAGAGAAGATCCTCCAAAACGTCGGGTTTTTAAATGATTGAAAATAAATTATTTTATTCGGAATTTCTTTTTCATAATCCTCAGGCTGTTTCATCATAAAATCTCCATTATAATACGAATTTATAATAAATTTTGTAGATATTAATTATTTATTTGTTCTTTTAAATGATTTGTTCAAATCACATGCTATAATTAAATATGATTATGGGTATACGCGTTTATAAAAAGATTAAAAACAGCTGATAGTTCATTTGCAGCAATTTTTTGTTCCGTACAATAAATCAATACATGATATAAATACCTATGTAAGAAATGTGATTTAATTACCTAGAAAAATTAAAATAATTTGCTAACATTAAATTTATTAAAAAAACCATGGTAAATATAATTTTTTATATTAAAATTTTTATTGAATAGAAAAGTCAGAAATACTTATAGATAGATGAGTCAGTAAGAAACTTGAGTAGCAATATAACAAGCGGAAGAGAACTGGGTCAATGAAATTATAATGTACAACATTTTTAAATATTTAACATTTTTCGAATTTCTTTACTAAACGATTTTTATTTTATTTTTTATTAAGATGGATATTCGTGTTAAGAATGTAATTTTAAAATGTTGAAAAAGAGAAGTCTTTTTCAAGACTCTGTATACTCTCTTAAAATTGGATTTTTCTAAACGTGACAGACATTTCTAAATATGATAAGTAATAAGATAAATAAATAAATAAATAAATTGAATGAATTCACTACTTTGGCAGGCTTCGTAACACTTGAAATACTGAATGTATAATAATAATGAAAGAAATTACTAAAAAATAAAGTAATTATACCTACCTATGACAATGTAAAGAATTAATTTTCTGATCTTGCCAACTGCGACTGCATGGTATCTTGAATGGCTCTCAGAAAATAGAGGATGGCTATTGATTGTGTTCCAGGCTCCTAAAGTCCGGTAAAAGGATTGACGGAGAACGGCAAAATAAATAAACTTCGTGATACTATGAGTAAAAAATAATACCTGGGAAAAATGATAATAATCATTATTAAAATCTCCTTCTCTCTATATATATATTTATATATATTGTATATATCAGTGGCGGTTGCTTACTTTTCAACCAGGGGATGTTGTCCAAAAAAGTATCCTTAATTTTTTGAAATATTATTTTAATCTTAGCTTTTTTTTTGCAAATTCCTTTGAATACGGCATCATTTTCGTTATTTTTCAAATTTATCACTGGATTTTTTAAAAATATATTTTGAGACCTTCGCCCCAAACAGATACTGCTTTGTGTGAGTGAGGTTAGGAGTCAGAAATTAAATTTTGTGACTTAAACTATAGAGTCCCTGAGATGGAAATCGACCATCTTCCACAATGAATCAACCTGTCCTATAAGAAAATCCTAAATTTCATTAGGGTTCGTGGCTGTGATGAAACTGTACTCAGATGAAGGAGGAGGTATCAGCCAAAGATGGAATCACTTGGTTCAATAAAACACCTTTAATAAGACGTACTCGGCCTGAATTTTATTTGCCCATCTTCAGCCAATCATTATTTTTTTAGCCTAATTGACTGAAGATGGCCAAATAAAATTCAGGACGAAACGTCTTATTAAAGGTGTTTTATTGAACCAAGTGATTCCATCTTTGGCTGATACCTTCTCCTTCATCTAGTACAATCCTAAATTTCTCCTAATTCTATTGTCATAAGCAAGCTATGACTTGTCTATTCTCTAGTTATTTCCAACTTATATATTGAGAGTTCTTCGAAATGGATTAGTCCAGAGATTCCCGAATCATCTTTATTTATTCCATTTTTGTATTATTTCTATTATAATAGTTCTTCAGTGAGAACAATTTTTATTCGATTAAAACTCGTTTGGACTTGTCTTTGACATGCTTGAACTGGAAGATATACTAGGCAGGGACTTCAAACCTTCTATCCGGATCCTTTTCGGAAAAATTATTCATTTTATCATTGCGCCTTGAAACTATGCAACAGTTTTATTTCATTTCGAGAACCAATATACTTTTCAAAACAAAACATGTTTTTTATAGAAATATTTGAAATAACGGATAATAATTTGAAAATTTAAAGATTCTCATGAAATTTTAAAGTCGAAATTTATGAAAATATTCTAAATGTTTGAAATTTTAGGGATGCTCTGCATCCACATCATCCATGGACCGCATTCCACTGATATTTATATAATGCTTAGGTTTTTCTGGAAATGATTTCATTTTATTTGAAGAGTTGTTTCGTGATTTTGGCAGAAAAAACTACTTAAATCACAATATTTTGATATTTAATAGAGATCCAAGAAAATATGGAGAATAGAAACCTTAGGTACTTTCGCTTAGGAACTCTATATCGTTTTATTTTTTGTTATTAACTAATAATAATAATAATATACAGTAATTAATTTTATTTCTCATAATTTTTAATCTGGATTATTTGTTAGAAAAATTATCATTTTTTACGCTTGGCGAGCAAAGCTCTTCGGGCAACTTAACTAATAAATTTATTTAATTTTTAAAATTAAGCAATTAAAAATTTACCGTGATAGTATTTGCAGCCAAGTCGTTGACATCGTCGGCTTGACCGGCCAAATTTAAGAATAAAAATCCAAATTGAATTACAATTAATACGGTTTGAACTGTAAAAAAAATTAAATTAGTGACATTCAAATTCAAAATTAAGATCATAATAGGTAAATGATTTATAAATGCATTATTCAATTTTATGGGTCAGATCAAATGTAAAAATGTGATTCTATTAGTTCCGATACAATCAATGCCTCTCGGTCTAATTGTCAGTCTATCGGAGGATTGCAGCTTTTAAACTATTTTTTTTTGCTTTAGAGAACTATGCCCATACAGCCACGCAATTAATTAATAATTAGCCTCAAAGTGGCTATTTTTTGATGATTCTTTTATTTGTCAGCTTTCTGAGATTGGTTCATCTGAAATTGTCTGATTCGAATCAACGACAAATAAGAATGGTTAGGATTCTCAAGTTTTTTGGAATATATAATCGTTTTTCTTATATATACAAAAAATTTATTAGTATTTTAACACAATTTTCAAAATCTAATTAATAGATAGATCGTCCAAGTGAAGTGCATAATTCAAATCTGGCTGGAAATCTTTATTTTTCCTCAATAGAATATTTAAAAAAAATAATAGTTTTAAATATTTTTCATAAATGTTTTCCAAACATTTAATAATCATAGTAATAATTATAATACATATTAATTCAGTCGTTGGAGAAAGTACTCAGTTAAAATTTCTTAAACTAGCTGTAATCATATTCAATTATTATATAATAGGTAGGTACTTGTATTAGGCACGGAATCCTCAGTAAGTATGCCCAATTCATACCTGGCCGGTTTGTTTTTATAATTTTAAGAAAACTGTAAAGTCTTTTGTTTAATTTCGATTCATATTAGCTATTCACCCCTTCGAAAGATCATTAAGGTCAATGTTAAATGTATAATAAACTAGATAGCTCTTAGATTCGGATATAATGGTTTGAATGAACTTTTTTTTACAATTCTTTTAACATATATTCCAGCAAAAACACTTCTGTACAAAAAGCTTTTGACCAGGTTTGGCACAAAAATCTTCTTGCCAAACTACCAGCCTTTGGATTCACACCAACACTTCGCAAATGGATAGAAAGCTTTCTGACAAACCGAAGTATAAAAGTTGTGGTGGATGGAACATCATCTGAATCGTTCTCCACAAACTCTGGTGTTCCCCAAGGCTCTGTAATCTCCTCCACACTCTTCCTTATTTATATAAACGACCTTATTGATCAAACGGCAAACCCCACTCATTGTTACGCCGACGATAGCACTCTACACGGCAAACCCTCTCTCCCAAATAATCGAATCAATATTGCCTCCTCAATTACTCTCGACTTAGACAAACTGAATAAATGGGGCTCTCAAAATTTAGTTAACTTTAATTCAAATAAGACTCAATGTTGTCTAATTTCTAGGCGCGAAAATAGAGATTTCCCTGATATTCACTTCGATTCGAATACCCTGAAAATGTGTGACAGCCTATCCATGTTGGGCGTCTCTGTCGCATCTGACCTGTCTTGGAATGAACACATCTCCTCTGTGGCGAAATCTGCAGCAAGGAAGATTGGCTTCTTATTCAGGTCCAAGCGATTTTACAAACCCCCACAACTTCTCACCATCTACAAGGCCCAAATCCGCCCCTGTCTCGAATACGGCTCTCATCTATGGAGAGGAGCCTCAAAATATTCTCTTGCTACCCTTGATGCAATTCAGAAACGAGCCGTCAGGCTAATTGACGATTCTACCCTCACCGACTCCCTCGACTCGCTAGCTCATCGAAGAGATGTCTCTGCCCTTTCCCTTTTCTATAGATACTATCACGGCAGGTGCTCTGACGAGATAAAATCAATAATTCCCCCCAAAGCATGCTTTGCACGCAGCACACGTTTTGCCGACTCCCAACACTCTTTCGCTGTCAAATTGGAAAAGTGCCGGACCACTTCATTCGCGAATACATATATCCCCATGACTTCAAGGAACTGGAACTCTCTCCCAGCCTCTATCTTTCCCAGCACCTATGATCTTCAAACCTTCAAAACCAGGGTGCATAGACACCTGCGTCTACATCCTCTCTTAATCAACTTTCCCTTCTCTTCGGTAATGCAAGGGTCTTTCGAGATCCATAGGGGCTACATCTTTACTGGTGCACCCCTTCTTGCATTCGATTGCATTAAAAAAAAAAAAAAAAAGGCCAAATTCGATTAATTAAAACCGTTTGTCAAAATCTAGTGAAATCTAATGTGCTGCCAAGTTGAACATCATCAATTTATTATATGAGTCGAGAATATCGAACTTGGACTTTTTAACAGAAATGTTTTTGTTGGGATTTCACTACTTTTTGTAAGTTAGATGCGTATTTATATCCTGAAGAAGGAAATGTTTTAGTTTAGCGATTTCACCCTTACTCTTCCAGTATGGCAAGTTTTAGTATTCCAGAGTCATTATATTTTCACTATATATTAATTTAGCCTATAAAATTCACCCCTTCATTTCAGGCCCTGAAGAAGGGAAAGTTTCGTTTTTTAAATTTACTCCTTTATTAATTTGTCAAGCTCTACCGCTATGCCAAATTTCAACATTCTAGGTTCATTGAATTTTCACTATATGTTTATTAAGCATATAAATTTCACCCCTTCATTTTAGGGATTGAAGATGGGAAAGTTTTGATTTTTCCCTTTAATTGTATCCCAAACTCTACCAGAATGAAAAATTTCAGCATTCTAGGATCAGCGGAATTACTCTAGAATCTTGAAGAGTCAGTCAGTGACGAAAAAGCCTCTATTTGGCTTCTTCTAACTTGGATGGTATAATCAATAGAAATATAAAATTTCGTACTTTAGTTAAGCTTATGGACCAGTATTGAGGAAAAAAATCAGCCATATAATGGTTTCCAGTGCGAAGTTACAGAGGCCACAAAATGACACGAGTTGATTCCAATAAAGGGTAGTCTGGCAGAGCAGGCCCGCATGACATGTCATACCCTCAGAAATAATTAATATACCTCGCATCCATCTATGAATAATCAATCTGTTCATTTAATTTTTTATTCTTTTTTCAAGGCTAGTTTTACTGAAATAACCAATGTTAAATTCAATTAAGAAATAAATATTTAAATATTAGTGGAAAATGTATTTGAACTTGGAACTATTTCAATTTTATATAAATATTCTAATCAATACTAAAGACATATATATAATAAAAGAGGGAATGATTTTAACCTATATGTTGTATTCTCTCTATTTCAATAGAAATATATTTTGTTCATCAACTTCTGCCTATACTGGCAATATCATTCACTATTAAGGAGTATAGATTCTTTAGGCCTTCCCAACCAATTCCGATGGAATGCGGATACAAGCAACACGACTGAGATTGTAAAGGTCTCCCAGTCAACTTCTTACACTGTATAAGGCTCAAATTCGCCCCTGTCTCGAATATGGCTCTCATCTGTGGAGAAGGGCCTCCAAGCATTCTCTTGCCACATTGGATGCAATTCAGAAACGAGCAATTAAACCAATAAGAAACTCGGCCCTAACAAACCCACTCGACTCCCTGTCTCACCAAAGAACCGTTTCTGCCCTTTCTCTGTACTACAGATACTATTATGGTGTCTCTTCAGTCGGGCTGAAATCAATTACCCCCCCCCCCCCTAGAGCCCTATTTGCTAGAAACACGCAGTTTTCGGAAAGCTCAGCACCCCTTCGCTGTTAAATTAGATAAAAACCGAACTAATGCTTTCGCCAACTCTTTTATCATTATGACCTCCAGAGAATGGAACTCGCTTCCAGCCACCGTCTTCCCCTCAACTTATAACCTTCAGCTGTTTAAGACCCGCACCCACATATACCTTCAACTCCAACCCAGCCCATAAAATCCCGTCTTCTTCCTTTCACGGTGGAAGGGCCAACCCAGGCCTTTAGGGGATACACCTTTTTGGTGTATCTCCTTCTCACACCAATATCATTACGTTGTAAAATAGGAAAGATGTATAAGAAATTATTACAAAGATTTTACATACGATATCACCCAATCAGGGGAGTGAATTTAGAAGTTAGTTTGTATAATTTTGATAGTTCAAATTCGATTATACTTGATTAACTCCCTTAAGCAATTCAATAAATATATAATTAAAATGATAATTATTTTGAAATCTACAACTAAATAACCAAATCGAATAGAATGCTTACCAATGGTGGAACGAACTAGGCGACCTCCCAGGGCTCATGAACTCGCAGAGACCCATAGAATCCCAATTACTTTTTTTTTTTTTTTTTTTTTTTTTTTTTAATTTTATTTATTGCCACCGGGAACACAGCCCATTTAGAATAATACTTATTTTAAAAACAAACAACTATTACTTCTTTTAATTGATAATTATACCTAATTAAAGAAATCAGTAATATAAATTGTCAACTCACTGATAGAGTATCCAAGTCTCATTCCAGTCCAAAATCCTCCCATTTCAGTATGATATTCAAATAAATAATGGCCGGAAAGTTGCATCATCCGTATCAGTGGCCACATGTCGGCCACCAGGCCGGGCTGACGGAGTTTCGCACTCATTGTTGCACCGTTACTAAAAAGTGGAACAATAGAAAATAATTTCAATTATTTCATCATGTACATTTATAAAGTATATACTATATTTAATACTAAATCTTGTCTATATTTGAGGGAGGATTTTTGAGATCTTGAATCTCCTTCTTTAGCATGTTCATGCTATCCTGTAATGATACCATTAGCGTTAGCACTTTGCAATGAATCCCATAACATTTTCTCGTTTGGTGTTTTTGGGGAAAATTCGGATAAAAAAAACTATATTTAATTCATTCGAGATTGGATATTAATGTTCTAATTGCCGATGATAGCAGAATTCTATTAGACCTGAGCTGATATGGATACATTTTATTATATGTTATTACATTACATGTTGTATTCTCTCCATGGAAACGCGAGTGGCAACAATTCAATTTAACATGGTATCGTCCCCTTAGATTGTAAACCTGCTAAATCCATTTTTTATCATATATCGTCGTCTTAGAGGGTAAACTTGCTAACTCACAACAAGGAAATTTTACAGGGCAGAGAAAAAACAAACAAAATTTAATATTGTTGTTATGGAAAGAAGCTATTTTTCACATTTTTATTGTACAACTTACGATCGTAATTTTAAGTAGAATTTTTACTTGGACGATGATGGATCTCTTTTTCTTTCGAACGGTATTACTATGTCATATATGTGCCCATAATTATGAAAGTGGTCTAAGTCATTGATTGTTAGTTTCGAGATATTTAAAATTTTATAAAATAAACAAGATTCTAATTCTGTATAATGAGACAACTAGAAATCCCCAACGTTTCAATTTTATGCGATTTTTCAAAACCGACATCTTATTACTGTACTTTTTAAATGGATGGAAAATAAAATATGAAAAAAGAAATTTTTTAATTTTTTGACTTAGACCACTTTTATAATTATGGGCACATATGATAAAAATGGATTTAGCAAGTTTACACTCTAAGGCGACGATATGACATATTAATACCGTTCGAAAGAATAAGAAATGCACCATCGTCCAAGTAAAACTGCTACTTAAAATTACGATCGTAAGTTGTAGAAAAAATGTGAAAAATAGTTTCTTTCCCCATAACAACAATATTAAATTTTGTTTGTATTTTCACTGCCCTGTAAAATTTCCTTGTTGTGAGTTAGCAGGTTTACACTCTAAGGCGACGATATACGATATATGTATACGATATGTTGTCTCAGTAGATTTTTCGGTATTTTCGGCAACCAGATTCAATTCCCGAGTGGGTGATTACAACCATTCTGATATGTAATAAAAATTATTAATGACAGTCCAGATTTACTGGAAGACAATCTCATGATTTCTTAAAAAATTACTAGTTAACGCCTTCCAAATATTCAAATAAAAAGCAAACTCCTTTATAATCTATTTTAGATTATTTTTCTGTCTCATCTTAAGTAAATTAAGGAATTCAACCTTTAAAAAGTAGCAGTTTCATGTTTGGGAATTGTTTTTGCTTGCAAGCCTATATACAATTTCTTTCTTTTAGTGCTAAAGTAATGCTAACTTGTAACTTATTGATATATTTTTATTTATTAGAAATAATTAAGCTTACGCGTTATAATTGCCATGTTAACGCAATATAATTTTGGCATTTTTATAAAAACCATTTCTTATTCTCGGTCCTTCACATATCTTTCGCAAGTCCCGCATCGCCTCACATTCGACCAGAATCTAGATAATATAATAATTAAAAAAAAAAAAAAAAAAAAACGTTTCAAGGGTCACTGAGCTTTTATAAATAAAAAATTTCAGCTTGTGAGTGTAAACAATTTTCCAAATAGACCGTTGAACCAATAAATAAGAAATCTTCTATTTAGAAGTTTTGGCTATAAATTTACAAGTTAAGTGACATTGCTTATATAAATTTATTTCTTTTTATACTACTTTAATCTAGTACTTTTTCAAAAATTTTCAAATTTCATAAAAATAAAATATTCATATACTTATTTCAAATATTATCTCGATACTTAAATACATAGGAGGATACGAAGCCTTTTGTGTTTATAACTCCGAAATAAAAAAATCATACCTTTTTCGAGTAAGGTGTCACATTTTGAACAAATGATAAAACACTTTCAAAATATTCAAATAATAAACACATGTTTCAAAAATACCAGGAGAGATTAAATAATCTACTCTTATTAAACGAGCAAAAATTGTATATTTATTTATATATATATATTTATTTATATATTTGTATCTTGGTTCTATTTTGAAAACGGCCATTCCGATTTTGATGAAACAAAATCTATTAACAAGTTTTGAGGATGAAAAAACGATTTGGCTAGGACCTCATCAAAATTCATCTTAATTGATTTTTTCTTAATTAAAGTAATTATTGATAGATGAAAATCTCAATAAAAAAAAATGATTCGGCGGATGTCGACCTCTTGCATTTGAGGCAGTCACTCTACCATTGGACCAAAGAACTATTTTAAAAACCCTTGCTTTTTACTTTTACTAAAATGAATAATTTTGAATTAGACTTTATTATAAGTGTTGAAATAATTTATAAATTATATATAGATATGTATTTAATAAATAGAATTCATTGAATAAATTGCAGCGCGGCAAATTTGAAATATGTATAATTGAATTAAGCTGAAAGAAAGAAAACAATTAATTTTAAATCGAGAAATATTAAATATATTAATAATTATTCCTTTGCCCCCTGCCTTTGAGTGGGGGGACTCTTCTAATTAAAATTAAATATTCAATTCTCTTTTCTCCGGGCAATTATCCTTGCAATTGTCTTCCTAAAAAAATACTTGGTTGGTGAAAGTTATCTCTTCTGTCGCACGTCCCGAGACGCACACATTTTTTTTAATTTTATGTTTTTATTTCAGATCCTATACGATTATTTTTTTAATTATTATTTTCTTATGTATTTTTTATAATGTTTATCAATATGAACGAATGTGGGCAAATTGGTGTACGAGTAAACAAATATACACATAATATATGGACCATTAGAAAGATAGAAATGCAAAACTGGGTCGGGGGTGGGGATGGGTGTGGGGGTGCAGTTGTGGGGGGTCCGGGGTGGGAGGGTCGGTTGGGGTGGGGTGGGGCGGAGTGGGGGTGCAGTGTTGGGGGCGAGGTGTATGGTTTCGGGAGGGGGTGGGGGAATCAGGGGTTACCGAGCATCGCTCGGTGCCTCCAGGTACTATAATATTAAGTAAAATGCTAAAATATATATATTTTTGTATTTCACCTTTTTAAGAAAAACTAAATCCCTACTATAAAAAATCTATTTGAAATGAAATTTAGTTTTTAAAATTAAAAAAAAAAGAAAAAAAAAGTTTTAACATTTTTTTTTTACTAATTTGAAAGAGATACCTTTATCTATCCAAACATCATCCCCATAACTTAAAAACAGGAGATTAGGGGTCATATTTTGAAAAAATTAAAAAACGCTCTCAGGTATTAAACAATAAACAATTAAATTAAAAAATGGAATCCTGAAATTTCAAAAACTAAGTAGATACCACCACTATAAATTCCAAAAATTTACCCCTAAATGACTATATCTCTCCTTTAGGGCAAATCTCAAATGTTTTTTGTATTTCAATGCTGGTTTTTAAAGCAAATATTTTTTCAAATTTTTCAAATTTCCTTTGATAAAGGGAGAATTTCTCCTGAATCGTCTGGATTTTTAATAAACATTTCTAGGTAGATTTTTTTTCAATAGATATTTATACAGAGCTAAATTTACTTCAGCTTCTGCTGGTGATGTTTCAATTTTTTTCATATTTGAATACTGACTGACGCGCTCGTAAAAGGCATAATGGAAATCAAATGTATTAAATCACGCATAAAAATAAATTTTTGCTCATTTTGCTTTAAAATATCTGAAATGCGGAGAAAAGTATAATACAACTATGATTTTTTTCTTTGTGTGTCTGAATTCTGATACCCACGATAACCCAAGAAAGGAAAGTCAAAAAGTTCTTTTGTATCAATACATAGTATCTACTGATTAGATTTTGCAATATCTGGTTCAAAAGGCAGAAAATATTTTTTGAATTATTCTATTGAAATTTTAAGAGGATGTTATAGTATAGCCATAAATGAACAATTTATATTTAAGTTTATTAATAATACTAGAGCAGACCTAGTGTACCGAGTCATGAAAAAGTTTTCACTTTTTTATTATTTAATGTTCGGTTGAGCGATTCTTTCATTAGAATCTGTTCGATGAAAATAACTAAAAAGGGGGTGGATACAATGATCTTCTCTCTTTCTTCGGATGAAAATACTCTTGACATTTTGAAATTTGCGGGATGCGCCGCATCCACAGCATCCATGGGCCGAACCATTATATTCTGTTACTTTAATTTATAAGAAAGGTAATTAACATGAAAAATTAAATCCTTAGTTGATTGATGAATCTTGTAATTTACTTTTTAATATTGAGACTAAAATTAGTTAGAGCCTTTGTAAAAAAGAAAAAGGAATTATAGAATTTTATGTTTATAATGAAATTACACAAAATTGACTTTAAGAAACAATTTCATTACACTTTATTTGAAGGTGTTAAGTCCCGTTAAATATGATATATTATAATCAAATGTCCGGAAGCTTAGAGAACTTTGAGAAATATGAGGATAGCAGTTTTTCTTTTTGATTCTTGTCTGTGGGGTGTATAACGTTTAAGAATATCTATGTTGCCGGCCGAAAAGTGTTTCAATAGATTGTCTTAAATTTTACAATCTAGTTCTGTAAACGTGTAAATATATTCCTTACAAAATGAATGTCGATACTAAGCTCGAAGAAGCCAGAATTTGATATTATTAAAATCTAGGAAAATTTATTTATGTTGCAAATTAATATTAAAGTTGAAGTGGTCAGTCAGAATCATGTACCTATAATATTGTTTAGTCATCGATTATAAGATTATAAGAATTATAAGAAAAAATACTTCAGAAATTTCTGTATCAATTTATTTATATCAAGAAATCAAGAATTTGATTGGTTTGTTTTCTTTGGGACATCAATCCAAGCAAAATTATGCATATTCGGTTTAGGATTGTTGGTGTTCAGCACTTATATAATTTATAAGTTAGACCAGTGTTTCCCAACCTTTTTTATGCCATGCTCCACCTAAGCCTTTCTTATGCGCCATATGCAGAATTTTTCATAAAAGACATACATTTTTTTGTTATTATATAAATAGATATATAGAGTTACAAAAAACAAAATTTTGTTGATTAGCATTTTGTATGATTCTACATATCGTCGCCTTAGAGTGTAAACCTGCTAAATCCATTTTTTATCATATATGGCATATTAATACCGTTCGAAAGAAAAAGAGATGCAGCATCGTCCAAGTAAAAAAAACTAAAACTGCTACTTAAAATTACGATCGTAAGTTGTAGAAAAAAAATGTGAAAAATAGTTTATTTCCATAACAACAATATTAAATTTTGTTTGTTTTTTCTGTGGCCTGTAAAATTTCCTTGTTATGAGTTTTACACTCTAAGGCGACGATATATACAATAAACAATATTATATTATAATATATTATATTGTTTATTGGGCCTCTGAGGAGCGGGCCTCCTTTAACAAAAATAAGTCAGAATAGATAGAATAGCTCAACATTTGTCCATATTTATTTCAACTTCACACTTTCAGCTTCAGAACAAATAATTAAATTAAGTGTATTTTATATCTTGCTGTAACTAGTTACCTACTATCAAATTTTGGTAATTTTTATTTTTTCAAATAAAGGTAGGTAACTAATTTTGTAGATTTCTTATTTAAACTAAAACTAAATTTAAATAGTTACTTTGAGCTTTTCTATTTTGCTCTCTACCTTTCATCCGCTCTGTTATTATTATTATTATTTTTTTTTGTGAATTCTAAAATAATTTAATAATTTTAAATCCCGTAGTATCATACAGGATATGGTCAAATGTTGTAATCGTGCATGAAAAAAGTTTTTTTTGCTTTTTTTTGAAATATCTCGGCGTTTTGGTCTTACAAAAAAGCCCTAATACGTCAGCATCTGAAAAGTTATATTTTACGAGATATTAATTATTTACACATCAGCTTATTTTTAATTTTAGCAGAAAAAGGGCTAAAAATAAATAAAATAATTCGTAATCAAAAATAATGAGTGAGTTATATTTAATTTAGGGCGTAAACATAGACTAAAGACACGATTTTCTAAAATTCAACACCCCTACGCGCTTAAACTAGATACTGATAGAACAAACGCATTCGCCAATTCATTTGTCCCTATGACATCTAGAGACTGGAACTCTCTTCCCCGACCGTCTTTCCAGCTACTTATAACCTTCAAACTTTCAAGACCAGCATCCACAGATACCTTCGACCTCTAGCCAATCCCTAAATCTCCCCTTATCTTCACGTTACAAGGGTCCACCACGGACTTCAGAGGTTGTACCTTCTTGGTGCAACTTCTTGTATCAATATCATTATAAAAAAAATGCATATTTAAATGTATATGACACATTTTCCACACCGTAAAATAACAAATTTTTTTTTATCTTTCTGGAAAATTTGTTATATGCTTCTAAAAGTGAAATAAATAAATATAAAACACAAATAATTAGCACTAAGTCTAGTCCATTTTCGAATTGCCCCATATTAACAATCAAATTGCTCCCCTGTGCAGCGTGGGCCCTACGTTGGGAAACACTGATTTAAACCATTCTAGAATGATATTGACGTGATAGACAAAAAGTTTTCCTTGTGAAGAAAATCCAATGGAAATTTTGAATGTGGTTATTCAAAATGCCACAGAAACTTGAGCGCGTGATTATCATCCTTAGCAAGCTAGGATTTTTAGTCGTAAAAGATGACCACAATACTATTCCTTCATAGTAACAAGAGTTTATGTGTCAGAAATAAATTGTAGATTTATATTGTAGAGATTAAGTTGGCCGTGATTATTGTAGTGTTGTTGTTATTTATATAATTGTATTAGTATTATTTTTAGATTGAATAAACGTGCTTATTAAAGCTATTTCAGTACTTTTTATGAGCTTTTACATGGTGTCAGAAGTTAAAAATTTGCATCGAAGCTAAGAATTTATGCGATGGAACATTTTCAAATTAGATCTCCTTGGTCATTCTCTTTTAGACTTGAAGAATGGGTAACCAGGTTCGAGCGATTCAGAAGAATTTCTGGCTTAGAAAAAAACACAGAAGACGTTCAAATTGATTATTTACTATACGAGATGGGCGGAAAGGCGGAAGAGATCATGAGGATATTTCAGTTAGAAGAGAATAAAAAGTACGCCGTGGTAATCGAAAAATTTGAAGAATATTTTATATAAAAAATATAGCATTCGAGCGAGTCAAATTTAATTCGAGAATACAAAGAGAAGGTGAGTCCATCAATGAATTTATTACTTCTATATTTACATTAGCAAAAAACTGTAATTACGGGACTTTAAAGGAAGAGTTAATAAGGGATAGAATTATCGTAGGAATGAGGGATAAAAAACTATCAGAGTGTTTACAAACAGATAGTCAAATGATCTTCACATGGGATAATAAACGAACTGAAGATGAAGGTGAATATTATTCTGAATATAAAAAAAACTTTGAGTCAAAAAAAGATTTTGTGAGAGAAAAACAAAAGGAGAGGATAGGAAGAGAGACGAATGGAACGGAGGAAAAAAGGAATGAATTAAGTGAAGATCAAGATGGAATTGATGAAAACAAGAATGAATTTATTGAAGATCAAAATGAAATAGATGGAAATGGAAGTAGAGTGAATGAAGATCAGAATATTTCAAAAACTACTAGAAGTGGAAGAAGGATAAAACCTCCAGATCGGTGGAGCTATGATTAAAAAAGGGAAAGTGTAGAGATTAAGTTGGCCGTGATTATTGTAGTGTTGTTGTTATTTATATAATTGTATTAGTATTATTTTTAGATTGAATAAACGTGCTTATTAAAGCTATTTAAGTACTTTTTATGAACTTTTACATATATGACTATAATTCTGTTTATTTTTAGTTGTAATAATATCCATACCTTTTTAAAATAATTTGAAAAATTCCAAAATCACTCCACTAACTAACACGAAATATTTCACTTAAACATCCCTTTTATGTTTATTTAAAATACACAATAAATAGAAGTAGAGAATGCATTATAAAAGAGAGAATTCATTTTGTAAATGATTCGATTTGTTTTTGTCCATTAAGAATTAGCCAGAGAGACAATTTTGGATGATAAGAGAGATCGAAAAGGACAAACAGACCCTAGTGAACAACTGAGGAAATTTGAATGAAAGTAGATGAACGTGGAGAGCAAGGTGAGCGGGTGCGCGCGCCAACCAAGGGTTCCGCTCAAAACTCCACCCCTCTCATTTCATCTTTAGATTACTGTCCGGTTTCTGATTGATTGATAGATTTCAAATGATATGATTGGACATTAAGCCATGACAAATACACATTATTTAATAATTTTTACTTATAAAATCACCCTCCCTTGGAAAGAAAATATTAATCAACTGGTGTGTTCACCACACAACTTTCACATTTTCATTTATTTGAAGTCATCGCGATACTACTAATTTACACCCCTTCTTTTATTTCGTTTTTTTTTATTTTTTTCAAAAACGACTCTAACGATTTTTTAAAAAAGTTAGTGCATTTATCAAGTGTCATGAGTTATTAGTTGTGTCAAATTTTTAATCCGAATGGAATAAAGGAAGGGAATGTAAATTAGGAGTGTCGTAAAATAAATATTTTAAAAGACATGGAAGAAAATGATTTTTCAGACATTTCTATAGACACACAAATAATTAAAAAAAAATCAGAATTTTTGGAAGAAATCCACCATCAAGCCTTCTGGCGGACTAAGCCCACAGATTGTGCCAAGATGATTTTTCTACACGTTTCAGGTAATTTGAAACAAGAATAAACAAAACACCAAAAATAAGCCTGCCAAGTGCGAGTCAAACCTTGTATCGAGGGTCCTGTATCTTATAACTTTCAAAATATTTGATAGGGGTTTACTTTTTCTCGGTTAAGAAAACTGAAACGAACGTTGTAGATGTGCGTTGAGCTAACCACTTGACCCCTCGGTACTATTTCCAATTAGGACAGCAACTCAATTCAGTAGGCCAAAACCCATGAAGGATTGTCGAGCCAGAGATTTATTTTTTTTTTTACTTTTTAAACGGAACCCTAAAAAATGAAGAATTGCAATACTCTAGCTGCTTGACGAGTCATTGAAATTACATTCGATTTTTTTCCGATTTGATTATCCTTAAGGTACAGTAAATAAATATAAACATTTCTATTATATCCTTGAGTGTATTAATTTTGGACAAATGAAACAAACAACTACAGAACCTTTTTGGAGCAACTTTTTTCTAATCAAAATAAAATAAAATTGTATAAAATTAATGAAACCTTTTTCATAACTCAGTACACGCTTTTCTAAAATATAGGCAATATTTTTATCACTGAACAGATTGAGATTAAGTTGAAAGTTAAAACAAATATATGAGGTTAATTAATATCTATTTGAATACCAAATTTAAGCTCATTAGCTATAAGCCAAAATCTATTCATTTTTTCGTTTAGGATTTAAGCAATACTTACATAATAATTATTTGGCAAAAGAACGAATTTTCTTCTACTTCATTTTTTTAGTTATCTAAGGTATCACGATTCAAACACCTAGGCAGAAAAAAGGCTTGAAAACCCAGGTTTCAGATATTTCTAAAAACGATAAGCAAAAAAATAAATTATTATGTGCACCACATGATTTTCATCTATATACTTCTCTTTTTTGAATTAATCCAACCAATTTTTAGAATATAAATTATTTCATAAGCTCTCTGTTTTAAAATATTCGTTACTCTTTTTTGCGGTACGTCTAGTCATCATGCCTCGCTTAAATTCAAACAATATAAAATTTATATCCATTAAAGACCATCATATTAAAATCAAATCAATTTTAGAAAAAATTGTTCATGTCGTTTTATAGAAATTTGCAAGAAATCAAAAGTTAATCATTTAGAAAATCAATGGATACTTCCGGTTTTTCCGATTTCAATTAAAATTTCGGGTTATTTCTTCTAGACATTTAGTAAATACCAAGCCCAAGTTTCAAATCTCGGTGCTTTTTAACTTACCATTTCTTAAATATACGTCTTTCAAATATAGAGATACTTAATTAACTCCCTTCCCTTAATTTCAACCGGAGTAAATTTCATGTTTGTCAAAGAACAAATTAATCTTTATATGATAAGTCTTTTTGCGACACCTTTAATCAACTCTCCTCCCTTAAGTTAAATGAGAATAATATTTATACTCGTTCAAGGTCTTATGACACTTGATAAGAACCTCCAATCAAAAATATCTTTAGAGGCGTTATTGGGTAAATTTCAAAAAACCTAACTAAATAAAAAAAGCTAGAGTACCTATTTCCGGTTGTTTGATTCCAATCAAAAGTTTGTTGAGCTTCTTCTAACCAATTCTTAACTTCATTTTCAATTTTTATTGTTCTACGATTTAGGAGTTACAAATATTTTTGCGAGACAAGATTCTCATTGAATAATTAATATCTTAAAAAAAAATTACTCCAGTTATCTTCGAAAAGTTGTAGCTAATGATTTGAAATTTGCCATGTATGTTTATATTAATTTTATGCTACGTTTCAGATTTTTAACTTAACCTCTTTGGTGGCAATTGTAAAATTACTTTAAAAAAAATGTTTATCCCCCCCCCTCGCAATTTAAACTATTGGGCTTTTTGAGACCATAGGAAAAAGTAATCATCACATTTCAAAAGACACTAGCACGGGCGAATTCTATTATTTTCAAACTATTTCAAAAATTCAAAATGTTTCTGAAAAAAAGAAAATTTAACGTTTGATATTCTTGAAATAATGATCAAATTTTAGAGCTTCTTTCTCTTTTTTCCATTTTAAAAATATTATTATGATTATTTTGTTTAACTAGAGACTAATATTTTTTTATCTGTTCTTTCTCATGGCCTAGTACAGCGCTTCTTAAACTTTTTTCATTCATGACGCCTTTTTTATCATCAAGATTTTTTCGCGAACCCAGATATTAAATTTAAAATAAAGATATAGAAATAAATATTCTCCCATTGATAATTTATTTTTTGTAAACAATATACATACATATGAAAAGAAGTAATTTTAGGAATTGTTTCAATATTCGAAAATTAATGAAAGAAAATCACGTTTTAATGAGACGGACGTGCTTGTTTTTTTTGCTGCATATCAAATTAAATCTTGGTGCAATATTTGACGCTGGTGGACGTAAAGCATCTTTATCGTTTAGTATAATCGTTGAGCGATATATAGATTTAATAAGCATTAAAGCTGGAAAAGTCGTTTCATTTAAGTATGTATGTACGAGTATGATGCTTTAAGGCAGAAGAACATTTAATGCCATTTCAAAATTTTTGGGAAATTCAGCTCTAGCTCCGATCCAGAATTCAGTCATTTATTTTTCTAGAAAGTTGAGTTTTAAGTTTGAGCAAACATTCAGAATCGAAGAAAAAGAATAAATAATAATTTAGAAATTAGCATAATAAAATTATTTCTGAAATTATAATAGAATATTTTAGTTTAAGCCTGCTGGGTGGACTGAGTAAAATTTTATTAATGCACAAAAAGTAATCTCAAAACTTAGCGCCTGGTGATGCAACCGGCCGCACGGGCTGTTCAATCGAATGCATACTCTAAATCCATCAGGGGCGCTGAAACTTAGATAAATTGGTGCTGTTATCGTCCATGTTGAATATTTTTGTTTGTGGCTGATTATTGGATACTTGGAATTGAAATAAAATTAGAAATTAAATTTTCAAAATATTGCTACGTTTCGCAGTATATTTTTCTGCTTTCTGTTGAGGGCTCGTTGGCTTTTGACTACAAGCTAGCCAAAACAGAGCTTTTCCCAGTATTTATTTTGTAGACGTCAGCGAAGCTCGAAGTAGTGGTGGCACTACCGTAGGCGCTGTGGTCTGCTGATAGAAAAGGTTCGGGTTCCAGGATAATAAACTTCAATAAAAGTATAGATTACTTTATAAATATGAGAGTTTATTGCAACAGAAGTTATATTGTCGAGTACAGTTGAGTTTAACAAATAGTGATCAAAATTAGTAAGTTTACATTGATTGATACATCGAATTGAGATAATGTGATGTTTTATTCGAGTTCCGAGCGAGAGTGACCTCCAGCTCCGTCTAATGCCTTTTATACTAGACATCGTTTATGTATGTGTGTTAACATGTGTTAAAATAAAGGCAGTTTATCTGCATATGTAATTATAATGGTTGAAAAACTATTCTACTCCCCTTTCCAAAACAAAAACAATATATCTCTTTAAAATCTAAGGCATATGACATTTTGAAATTGGTCTATTTCTTAAATGAATTTCTCACGCTCGTCCTTGGTCCACATCTGGTAATTTGAAATTCGAAATCATGTCCGTCCCCTTAAACTGCCCTAATTTATTGGTTGATGGTCGTTCATTTAGAGATCAAACTGTCTTTCATCCCTGTCTCCCCTTGACCATCTAAAGACTCTTAAAGACCCCCCTCGCTTTGCGTAACAAAAGCATTGATTTCCTGAAACAAACATATGCCTGCCATATGTAAGATGAAATGATATTCCAATTTCAAATCTCCCATGAATTGTCCGGCTCACCTCGTGACACAATCTACAAAACAATAACAATTGTAAACATATGAAATCATAACATAACAAAACATAAATAAAATTTCCTCTTTTTCAAAATCCACTTTTAAACTTAACCTCCTCGTAATAAGTAATATATAGTTAGTTAATAGAGTAAAGGGTGTGTAGTTTCACAGTGAATGAAATAAAACTCAAGAAGAGGTTTATACAAACTGAGTTTGTATAAAACTCTTTGAGTTTTATTTCATTCACTGTGAAACTACACACCCTTTACTCTATTAACTAACATCATGTTTCACCTAAAACCTACACCACTTTCCATAAGTAAAATTAATATATAGTTCTTAGAAAATCATAGGATGGTGTCATCTATTAAATACAATGGAATGGAATATTTTTAATTATATGTCAGAAGGGTTGATGACACCATCTTATGATTTTCTAAGAAAATTTGAATCTATTACCATCGGCAAATTGAAATCTTTCATATTAATATATAGTTCATTTTACGATATGTCGATCACAATTAAAACAATTGACCGAGCAAAGCAATGACATCCTTTCTTTTTTTTAAAACACAATCATATTACCAAGGCTCAAATGATACAGATAACGATATTAATATATATAAAGAATCTTGTCAATGACAATACGTTAAAATTATTCTCTGAATTGCTTGCCAACAGGTGAAATGGAAAATTTTCTATTTTTTATTTTGTTTTATTCAAATTATTTAAAGTTACTTTTAAAACAATAATGATGCCACTATACAATGAGCTAATTCGTATAGTATCTGACAGTGTCCAACGCTTTTATAAAAGTCATCTCACTTAAATTCCTCTTAAGAATATTACTTTCAAAGTCCAACACCTCAACTCCGTCAAACCGAAAACAATGCCCACTCTCGAAGTGATGAGACGCAAGTGGTGTTTTGTTGCTTTTATTATGATTTTTATGCTTGTTGTCCGTTCTATATTTACCAACCAATTCTTGTTTTTAACTTTTGCCTTGTCCGTTCAACGTTAGACCTCCCACAAGAACAAGATATCCTATAAACAAGACCCGATTTATCATAATTCATCACTTTATCCTTAAGCCCACTGTATAATAATTTATCTTGAGATAAATTATAGTACACAAGCTTGCAGTTGGTTTGTCTCAACAAGGAACCAATTCTCGGCGATAAGCCCTTGACGTACGGAAATCTACAAAATATCAAATTTTTACTATTGTTTGTTGTATTATTATTAATTCTTTTTCTAGTTGTTCTAGGACATTTTCAACAATAGATCGAGGATAACTGTTAGCCCTGAGTAATTTTTTCACATTATTAACACTGGTAAATATTATACCAATGCATCAGCTGAGTCTTTTATGCACTTAAATTTATAAAATATCTATTGCTTTTAATAACATAATATTTCATGGTTAGCAGTCATTTAGGGGTAAAGCATTAATACTACACTAATCGCAGCTGCGACAAACCTTATTTTCGGCACGCCTGTACAGCGCAGGACTTATGTACTGTTTCGGGCATATTTTGTTTCTAAAATAACTTATATGCTGAAATCTCAATGCGCTTTCAATATGTAAATATAATTTATAGCTCTACTTGGCCATTATTACGATTATTATTTCTATAATTGCATTGTAGAGAAAATGTAAGATGTATATTAAATTAAAGAAAAATAGGGGATTGTGTCTAATGCTTTCTTTTTAAGTATCTGAATTAAATTTTCGCGACACCAATATTTCGCTTTGCGACCCCATTTGGGAGCGCGACCCATAATTTAAGAAACACTGGCCTAGTCCATTGAATGGAAATTCATTTGTCAGTCATTTTACTTATCTTCAAACAATTTCTAGAAAAATTGTAGAAAAAATATTTTCATCTTTACTACTTTATTAGGAATAAAAAGGGCAGTAGGATTTTTCATGTTTCCCCACATGCTCTTGGTTGTTTTGAGATAATTTTGAATAAATTCAATTTTACTATTTAAACATTTATCAATAATTTATATTATAGCCAGAACCAACAACATGATGCTTTTCATCCCGAATAAATTCACAAATACTAGCCTCATTCAATACAATAATTGGGCATCCCTCCGGACCTAGCGCCTCTCTGTACCTGGTGTCTATATCCATCATCACCTAAAGACTGTACTTTAAAAACGATCAAATTATAAACCTAAATCAATTTAATATTTGAAAAACATAAAATGAGCGTATTAACATATACCAATATTTTTCAAACCATTCAAATACAAACCCTTAAATATCTCGAAATAACAATAAATAGACTTCGCTGATAAAAAATTGCTAATTCAATAAAATTATCTGACAGCGTTCCGAGCTTAAAAATGGTTCACTTCTTTCTTAAATTATATTTTTAGATATAAGAACTGCATCTTAGATTGAAAAAATAGTCAAGCTTCAGGAGTTCCTAGGGATCGGTTCTCTCCCCAATGCTCTTTCTTATCTATATCAACGACCTTCTAAACTTGCCCTCCAATCCGGTACATTGTTACGCAGATGACAGCACCCTACACAACGCCCCTGCATCGCATAAAAACCGTGCAGACATTGCCTCCTCAATAAATTTAGACTTAGGCAGATTTAAAAACTGGGGATCCCAAAACTTAGTTAACGTCAATGCAGGGGAAACTCAGTGTTGACTTATTTCTAGGCGCGTCGACAGAAACCTCCCAAATATATCATTCGACTCAAACTCACTAGAATTTAGGGATAAAATTTCAATGCTAGGCGTAACTCTAGGGTCTGACCTTTCATGGAATGACCATATCTCAACCACTGCTAAAGCTGCAACGCACAAGCTTGGTCTCCTATTTAGGTCTAGACATACTCCCAGTCAACTTCTTATACTGTATAAAGCTCAAATTCGTCCCTGTCTCGAATATAGCTCTCATCTGTGGAGAGGGGCCTCCAAGCATTCTCTTGCCACACTGGATGCAATTCAGAAACGAGCAAATAAATTAATAAGAGACCCGGTTCTAACCAACTTACTCGACTCCCTGGCTCACCGAAGAAACGTTTCTCCTCTTTCCCTGTACTACAGATACTATCACGGTGTCTGTTCAGTCGAGCTGAAATCAATTATCCCCCCTAAAGCCCTCTTTACGAGAAACACGCGGTTTTCGAACGCTCAGCACCCCTTCGCTGTCAAATTGGATAAAAATCGAACAGGCGCTTTCGCTAACTCTTTTATCCCTATGACCTCCAGAAATTGGAACTCGCTCCCTGCCACCATCTTTCCCGCGACTTATAACCTTCAGCTATTTAAGATCCGTATCCACAGATACCTTCGACCCCCGCCCCGCCCATAAAGTTCTTTCTTACGATGGAGGGGCCAATCCAGGCCTTTAGGGGTTGCACCTTTTTGGTGTAACTCCTTCTCTCATCATTTTCATAAAAAAGCTCGTACAATGTTGCCAGATTTGTCAAACGAGCACGGGATTGGCTAGTAGTGGTACATAAACAGCAAAAAGTTTTGGGCTTATGAATTATGAATCCTTATTGTCTGTACTATATACTCTAGCATTAACTTGTTGCTAGTATTGTCGCGAAACAACTAGCTTAAACAATTCTTATATATTAAATATTTATGAAACAAAAAGGGCGCAATATCGAGATAAACTTAGACCCCTGGACGTGGAGAAAAATAATCTTCAACCATACATTTTTGTCCATTTGTATGCTGGATTGAAATACCTAGGATAACATATAAAGTTCATTGTGGTACCAAGATGTTTGTATTTCTAAAACGACGAACAAATAAAATTTTGTTCTTTCTGGCTTCAGAACTTTCGGTTCGAAAATACAGAAATTAAAAAAAATATTAAATTTTCAATTGGGGAGCTATTGAACATTTTTAACTAATCAAATAAAATTTGTCACGCATTTTTTTGTTAATAAACTCTATCTATATGCTAAGTTTCAGGCTTTAGCTCAAACCCTTCGCTGATAAAAAAATTGCTAATTTAATAAAATTAACTGACAGCGTTCCGAGCTTAAAAAATGTTCACTTCTTCCCGAGGGGTGAACCGGGACCTAAAATCGTGTACACCTACTTCCACTTCCACTTTCATTTCCAAGTAGAAGACAATAGATGACAATAGATTATCTAATGAATTCGAAAGTAATTCCAAATATTTCCAAAGACGGTGTACACCTAATTCCAATCTCGGCTCACCCCACGCTTCTTCCTTAAATTTATATTTTTAAATATAAGAATCTTAGATTCCTTATTGTAACTATTTGAATATATTCAAACAGGGTCGGCGCTTGTGGGTTGCAGGTGGTGCCCCGCATACGGGCGCTTCATCAGAGGGGCGCTATGTCGCCACGATAATTTCTCTACTTTTGATGTGCTAATGCTAAGTTGTCATAAATAATGTCCGATATAATGAAAATTATTAAATAAAGACAAAGATAAGATTTACCAACTAAATAAACATTTTTTGAATTGAAATTAATTATTTTGTTTAATTTACAAATTTTGTATGATAGAAAAGGGCGCTAAATTTCTTTTGCACACATCCATATAAGAGCCTTATTCCCACTGTATTAAAATATAATCGAAATATAAGGAATGTATGAAATTAGATAATAGTTTGAATGCCATTCAATTTTCTTTGATGTCAACTTTCAATGTTACGGCGTAAATGAGACTAATCAAAAATAGAACGATTCTATAGATTTTTGTTCGAATATGAATTAATTAAAATCTCATTTAAAAAATAGATAAACGTTTGATTGTAACAAAGAGGTCATAGAGGTCAAGGGTAGTGAAGGGACACGTCAGAGGTATAAGTGAATAACTAAGTATTTTCGATAATTAATTTTTAATTTCAAGAAAAAATAATATTCTTATAAAAAAAAAATTTAATTCAATAGAATTATAATTAAATATGAATGAGATTCGGAACGTGAAAAAGAGAGAGGAAGGGCGGAAAAATTACAAATTCATTTCAAAATTAAAATATAAATTAGTATAATAATAAATATATTTAATTAGTTCATTTAGTTGGTTCAACTGAGCTATGAATTATTTTAAATGAAAGATGGTATGTGGCCATTTATATGATAGACTTTTTTTATTTTACCATACAAGCTATGGTCAATTATTGTAATTGTATATGAAAAAAATGTTGTTTTTTTTTCGAAATATCTCAAAAACGACATAAATTATTTTGATAAAAAAAAATTGTGAAATTGTTAGTGAACCAAAATAAGTGGGGTTCAAAAATAATTTAGAATAATAAAATTTTTAATCGAAAATCGAAGAAAGCTGAGAGACTCACATTTAAAAGGATACAATTTAATTGCTAATGGATCCAAAATGGGCGGGCTGATATTTTATTAAATTAAATTATAAAATTTTCAATCTAAAAAAAAACAGGTAAGCTGAAACTTAATATTATTTATGTTTTAATAGAAGATTATAAATATTATTACTTACTACTTTTATTAAATAATAAAAATTCGTAAATGATTATAAATTATTTTATTAAATATTAAATATAAAAGAGATAAGACAGATGTATGCCAAAGTTATGTGGATAGCTAAATAATTTTGTGATTTTACCTGAATTTTTCCATCGAAATGTTTTTTTAGCCCTTTTTTAGGGTTCTATTTTGAGATATTAAAAAAAAACCTAAGCAAATACACTAATAGAATTTTCCACCTAATTAGAATCCTTCCCAATGCCATATCTAGTTGTTTGGGCCCCGAGGGCCCCACAAAAATTGCCTGTCTGAATTGTGGCAAAAAATAATTTTCAATCATGATTTTTTTCTGTCTGCCACAAGAACGAAATTCAAATAAAGTTGGTTTTAGTGCCACAATGATTGTATTGTCAAAACGAAAAGATGAATAGATTCTGGGTTAATTAGGTTCAGAAATTTTTTTAAAAAAATGCAGAAAATATAAAAAATTTGAATTCTTAAATGGGTAGTGAGTACTCCAACGGCTGTTGTTAAAAAACTGAAATTTGGCAAACAAATAGCTATTAAAAATATGCATCTTTGTACCACGTTTTAACTCTCTAAACTAGCGCTTCTTAAACTTTTTTAATTGGCGACCCATTTGACTGGAAAGTCATTGTTGCCCTTTTGTTACATCAAAATTCAGTTTCGCGACCCCAAATCGGGTAGCAACCAATAGTTTAAGAAGCCCTGATCTAAACTAAACCGTTCATTAGCAAATAATTTGAGAATCGATAAAATTTGTGGAAGCTTATCGATTCTTGGAAAAGCTTACCCTTTTCCATCAATTTTATTTTGAAATTATTGAAAATTTTTCAGAGAATTCAACACTGCTTTTCATTTTAATCAATCAAAATTATAGACTAGCCTGTAGTATATTCGTTGTAAATTTATATAAGTTTAATATTTTTTGCTACAATTCTGAGATTTTTATGCTAGATTTTAGGTGTAAGGGTGTTAAAAGGGAATTTTCCTTCGGGGATGAAACCATAATAATAAGAAAATAGAATAAAAATAATACTGCATTGTTTTCATTTTACTAGTAGCCGTCCGTAATCGTAAGGGTGTAGAAAAATTAGCAAAGTTTATTTTTCACTATTTTGCTGCCTAAAAATGTACTTTTTTCTTTCTTGGATTCCAGCCGGGCCTCCAGGCCTGGACCCGTACCCCATATGTGCCCATATTATAAGGACGCACTGATACTTCCCCGTACTACGTGTAATAAAATGCACCAAATATGATAAAGCAAAAAGGATCATCAGTACCTATCTGATTTTCGAAATCATCATTAGTTTGTAATAATTTTAGTAATTTTTTTTATTTATATTAATTAGCTTCGGATATTAGTAAATACAACAATTCTAAAAAGCGCATGCTATTCTGAGTGTTTTATTGCTTAAGTTTAAAGCTTAAGATTTCTCGACAAATATTTTATTGACAAATTTTATATGATAAAACAATTATCAAAATAAAAAATTTAAATTGCTTTTTTAAATGTAAAAACATTTCTTTCGATAGGTACTATTGATTAGTAATGAATAGAAAATAGATATTTTTAATAATTGAACGAGTTTTTAGTTTGGTATCCAGGCAACACCACTCACCATGATATATTTATTTACTTCAAGAACTTTATTCGATTCAATTCCCAATAATTGATTTCATTTTATTCGTTCGAATAATGAAATTTAATATATTTTTACTTTTCCACAATTAGCCATTTTACCTTTAAATTAATTCAAAAAAATTGCATGATTAATTTAAAAAATTAGGTTTAATTTTTGGACATACAATATCTTTTACTTACCACACCTTAATAACAGTTCAACATTCAAATTAAATGAATTAAATTAAAAAATATTGAAAAAACATTTTGTAGATTCAAGTGGTGGATTTAGATGGTCCTCATTTAATTGATAAAAAATTGTTTTCTTTGCATTTGGGAAGCCAGCAGCTTTGGGGAATTTTGAATTATTTTCCAAGCTTTCCTGCGAAAATATATTGAGGTTTATAATTTTTTTTTTAATCTTTAACCACAAAAAACTCCGTTTAATTTTATTTTGGTGCTGTGATTCATTTAAAGATATTAAATTTTCAGTTTTATAGTAGTGTTAAGTAATATAAAACAAAAGATTTGCATTTTTATGGATTTCCAACAGGAAAATAAAAATAAAATAGGTAATCTCTTATTTAAACATCTTTTATTTAATTAAAAAACGATAAATACAATAAAAATGATATGAAATACAAAAGTAATTAACAATGAAATGTATACCTATAGTATATGTATAATGTATTGTATATATATTCTCTTATATTGTATTCTTTATTTGTAATATGTACATAGAAGTTCACTTAAGATTTAATCAAAAAGATAATTTTTTGGCGATTAATCAAGATTAAGCAAATCACGACAATATAGTATTAAATATTAGATATTTTCTTTCATCCAAGCAGTAACGGGATGCAAGATTTAGCTAGCTCTTTGAGTTCCATAAAAAGTTTCCATTTAAAAACAATCACTTTTGTTAGTAACTCAGCAAATTGTCTTTTATTACCAGCATCCATGTCTCTTTGAGTATTTTCAGCATTTCTGAAAAAAACATTAAATCATTTTTTACAAAACTTAAAAAAATATAAATTATTAAAACTTTTGGAGAAATTTAGATAATTATATTAACCTGTAGTAATTAATTTTTAAAAAATTACTCGGTAATAAAAAATTTGTTTAGTCAATGGCTTTCACAAAATAATTTTTTCATCTGATCACCAAAATAAAGTAGCTAGATCTAGTTCTAACTGTGAATCTTGCACTAAACTGTCGGAATCAATCAAACGGGATTAAAGGACCACTGGGAATATCAAAACAGTTGGATCAATTTTAATGAAACAAACTTTATTAACCAGTTTAATGAAACAGCTTTGAGAAAACTCATTTTGATAAATTAATTTTTTTATAAATTGATTAATTATTAATAGGTGGACCAAAATTGATAAAACAGGTAGTGATCATTACAAAACAGAATTCTGGTGTTAAATAAACATTAATGAAAAATATTATTGAAAAAAAAACACTTTTGCTCTGTTCGTAAATTTAAAGGATTATTTCTTTTCAGTCAAGATTAAGTTAGAATGAAATAAAAGTTAAAAGAGGTATATTAAAAATTATTATTTTTAATTTTAAATTGAAATAAAAAGATTGATTTCTTGAAAATTTAGTGAAGAGTTATGCCCTGATGATGACCGCTCGAAACGTTGTCGAAAAAACAAATTAACTTTTGTTTCAATTCTATTTAATCTAGGCTACAAATAGATATAAACCTTTTACCTGAATTTAAAATTAAATGTAATATTAATTAACTAAGGAAAAAAATTATCCAGCAACTATTGGTTCATCGGGTATTATTTATTAACTAAGTGTATACAGAATAGTACGTGAGCACGGAGCTGAAGTTAAAAAAAATTACTCAAATATATAATTTAAAAACTACTTAAATTGGGGAGGAGACTATTAAAAAACAAATATGCAAAAAATTCCTGTAAGCCAGAAATTCCAAAAATGTAAAGCAAAAATGTGTTTCAATGAAGGAGAGTTAAAAAATGAAATTAATATAAAACTTTTTTTTTAAGAAAGTGAAATTCTTAAAAAGATGCAAGAATTAAAATTTTGACACGCAAGTCATTTTTAAAGTTAACAACAAAACAAAGTGCTTTTTAATGCGACGTTAACCTAATTTTGGAAAATTAGATTTTATTGAATTATTTTAATTTTCAATAAAATAAGTTTATATCTAGAAGATACTTTTAGATCGAACCACCACTGGTACCTCTAATTAGCAAATTGAAAATTTCTTGTGTTTCCCACTACGATTCGATTTCTGATTTTGATGTCTTCTTCAACCGGAGATGCAGAAAGTTATAGTTACATTATTGTTGTATTATTATTGCAAAATCAAGTACCATAGATCGATAATTTAAGTTGACTTTAACTATATCTATCTAGAAGCTGAACTGTAAAAAGTTATAATTATTATTTGATTAAACAGTTGATTTCAAGCCATAAGAATATCCCAAGTTCCCTAGTCTGAACACCCAAATCTCAACAAGAAAAAATAGATATATTTGTGGTTTATTTTAACAATTTTGGCATTAGACCAAGAACTCCGCACCTAGTAAGATATAAATAACAACAATTTCTACTGATTTCAGTATGTATCCATCTGAGAGGTTGACTGAAGGCCTGGCATTTTATACCAAGTTGTCATAGGTATTTAAATAATATCAAGACGTAGGATATTTTATTTTTATTTTGCTGAAAAATCACAGGTTGTAAAGTCCATTGGCACTTTGATGTGTTCAGTATGTAATTAATCGTAGTAGTTAATGCTTTTTAGGCAGATTCAGCAAATATTAGCTTTTGGCCTGCTGACTCTGAATCTAAATGAGTATTCAGCTAATTTTCTTCATTACCAAAGAAACTAATCATTTAAATATGTCAGTCAGATTCTAATCACAGTCAATTTTAAATAACATCTAACCTCATTTATTAACATTAATATTTTTATAACTGGAATATTTACCCATTTGATTGTTTTTTAGGAATTTTTTGGATACATTTATTATTACAGAGAACCATCCTGAAATCCTGAAATAGTTAATTTATCGTTAGAAAATCTATTATAGTCCTTTATATATATAATATAAATTATTTAATAATATTTTGTTTAAGCCAAAATTCTACTTTAAGACTTCTGGTTCAAATGACTAGTATTTATAGTTATAAGAAATACATTGTTGGAACTGAAATGAATTTTAAGAACTGTGGAAATTTGACCAATGATAATTAATTACCCCCTCAATGTGTTTATAATCAGTCATGGAAGAGAAATAGAAGATGCAAAAAAGTGGACTTAAAAAATAATAATAATAATAATAAATCAGAAAAGCAATTCAAGTGCGAATCAAACCGCATTGTGAGGGTTATGTACCTTATAACTTTAAACATACATGAGATATCAAATTCTTTCTTATTTGACGTTGATAATGAGAGATCGAGTGAATTGTAGAATTTTTTCACAATTTTCAGTTAAGTTGTTTATAAACGGTGATAGGTACAAAAATCACATAAAAGCTGTGACTTTAGAGCTCTCTACATCGTTATTTTAACATCGTTATTTTAATAATATATAATAAAAACTTCTTCTTTTTTAAAAAAACAGCGTTACCTCACAGTCTATTACAGTCAAACAATATTTTTTTATTTTTCACTTTACACATAAAATTCGACCCTGCCCAAAATAATAATTTGATTAAAATTTTAATACGATTTTTTATTTCTGAAAAATGAATAGATACATCTTCAAGATCTCAAATTTTTATCTTAATTGGTTTACGAGCTATAATGCTTCCACAGACTGAGAGAGAAACAGATAGCGATACTAATAGGGTCGCATTTTACTTTTTAAACAAAACTCTAAAAATAAGAATTTCACGCTTAATATTGGAGAGTTCAAGTTGCCAAAAGGATTAGATTTAAATTTTTCAAGAAAATCACAAGAGGGTGTCATCTATTAGATCGGAGAAGGAATGGATTGTTTTTAATTATATATCAGACGAGTTGATTTTTACCCTTTCGGGAATCGAACCCGAGTGCCAATAATAGCAATCCAGGCCAATAGGCTATCCTATCCTGTGAGATGCGATTCCCCTCGAGGAGTTAAAAAACAACACTTCCGAATAATTAAAAATAATCAATTCCATTTCGGATCTAATAGATGTCACCCTATTATGAATTTCTTTGAAGCTTAATATGGTTTGCGAATTTTTATCGGTGACTTCGTATATTCAAAAAGTGAATTCCCGAGAGAATCTTAATATATTAAATTGAAAGATTTTCTTAAGTCGGACAGATTTTAATGGGAAATTCAAAGTTTCAAATGTTTTAAATAAACCAATTTCTTGTAAAAATCATCATTTTTCTTATTTAGAGATTGTCAATCGTTTTAACAGTATATTATTTCTTTCAAATATCAAATTTAAAATTGAAAAGATTTTTTATATACTTACTTGGATTATAGTTAATGTCCATAAAAGGATAATAATTAATTTATTATTATTCATATTGTATTAAGGTTAAATCAATTAAGTGGCTACAAATGCTCCGATGAGCCGTCTCCTTGAACCGATTTATAATTTATATTAATATTGTCAAGGTTGCAATCGAAATTATAAAAAAACACGTGCATTGATTTATAAAAAAAGGTTTATTTCAATTTAACCTATATGATTTTAACAATCCATTATTTAATGAACTTTTGTAATGAACTATTTTCATACAGGGTCTAAAAAATCCAATATATCAAATGTTTCATTAATGTTAAGAAAATGTTTTCAATATATGTATAGTATATATTTAACCATATTAACAACTGATTATATTAATATTATCTTTAAATAAATTTACAATTACTATTTAAGTCTCATTTGCAGAATTCAAATCAGAAGTGTGAAATAACTTTTGGCCTTAGTGAGCTTCCTCAATTGTGTCACGCATTGTAGAAAAGTTCTCAGTCTAAATTTACTTCCATTTATAGATATTACTATACCATTTATTATGTTTAAAAAACCAACAATGAGTCAAATAATAAAATTATGGACAAAGAGACGAAGGCATTTATCAATTCGTTTATCCCTATGACTTTAAAAACTCCAACTCCCTTCCTGCTTCCACATATTTCTTTCTTTTTATTCATTTTTTTCTTGATATTGCAATTACTCCAATTAGGTACAATCAGGTCCTTTAGGTCAGGCTTAGGGGGCGTCCCTTAATTACCTGAGGCGGGGGAGGGGTTGGTTTTTTCCTTTAATTGTAGCCCAAACTCTACCAGTATGCCAAATTTCATCGTTCTAGGATCAACGAAAGTACTCTAGGTTTTTGATATGTGAGTCAGTCAGCCAGTGTGTCAGTGTTAAAAATGGCACTATTCAGACATTAATAACTTAGTAACTATAATAGGTTTATTCATGGAATTTGGGTTACTAGGCGTTCCAGTGGGCTTTATTAGACATGAAAAATTTCAAGTGTGTAGGTCTAATAGTTTTTGAGTTATGGGGGGGGGGGGTGTCGAAAGTCGCTCGAAATGGTTCGAACTTGACTGACACACTGGGGTGAACCGCGATTGGAATTATATGTACACCGTCTTTGGATTTATGTGAAATTATTTTGGAATTCATTAAAACTGCCTCTTCATTTATTGTCTTCTACTTGGAAATGAAAGTGGAAGTGGAAGTAGGTGTACACGATATTAGGTCGAGGTTCACCCTTCGGTCTACAGGTACTGACATGTTTCGCTGCACGTTGGCACAGGTTGCCGTGATCATGCGTTATCTATGCTTATAAAAGCGTCCTTTCGTGCTTTTATTATTTGTCCTTAACTTTACAATTATTTATTTATTTCTTCAAGCCTATATGATTTGCGATAATCAAAATAAAATTAATTTTCTGTTTTATTAAATAACATAAGATGTTTCTTAAAATTTTCAGTATTCTAAGGAAATTAAATCAATAAAAAAATCAAATAGTTTTCTTTGAAAAGATTTTTGTTTTGCCGATAGTAACAGCGTTGTTGATTCATTAAGAGAAATGCAAATTAATATATACATATACATATGGTCTAAATACCAAATATAAATATGGATGGATGGATGGAAGGCAGCACAAGAATAATGAAAAAATAAAATTCCTAATAAAATAAATTTATTGGAAAGTCATTTTTATCCTCTTGAAAAACCGAAGTTTCGGAAGATCTTCTTTCCTTCTTCAAAAATAACTTTATAAAAAATTTATTTTATTCGGAATTTTATTTTTCCATTATTCTTGTGCTGCCTTCTATCAATTCTCCAACGTTATAATATATGGTAATATAGATATAAGTACATATGTATTTAAGACAATATCATTCTAGAATTTTTATGTTGTAGTACAAATTCATTTATTATGTCCTCTAAATCTAAAGTTTTGGCAATTTTTTTTTCAACATGAATTATATGGTACCTAAATCACATAATCTTTCGTTTAACATGGAATTAAAGAAAATGTTCTTTCGCATCCAGCCCTACTAGCTGGCATTGTAAGACAAATGCTACACAATTTATAAAATTCTATAAAGGCTAATTAATTTCTAAATGTTTATAATTTTTGTCAACTGAATTAAATTATAAATTTTGATATTATTTTTGAATTCATATTGTTGAATTGTTCTAGGTAGGATATTTAATTCTGATTTTAGTGATTCTAAGTGAATATCAAATTTTCGGCAAATTTTTTTAAAATATCGTACTTCAAAAAAATTTCACTAGATCGTAACAAACAATCCATATCAAGTAATAGTTCGTTGTTAAATATATTTTGTAGTTTTGTTTATTTGTCAGGTAATACTGTACTTCTAATACATTTACCTAATATTATACCTTCATTAAAATAATCAGTGATGAAAGTCCGTTTTAATGGACGCTCTTCATTCATCTTGAAATTCATTCACAGGAGTCACACTAGACTAGAAGACAAGCCTATGCCACACCTTGGATTGAAAGAAATAATAATTTGACAATAATAACGTATTTACACTAAAAATACGTATTTTGAAAATTTTCACGTGAGATTAGGGGGAGAGTGAGGGGCTCGAGCCAAATCTAATGACATCTCACCAAGGGAGGGAGGGGGGGGGTCGAAAAAATTGTCTCACATAATTCAGTGAGGCCCCCTTAAACCCTGCACCTTGAAAAGTATAGGTAGAAATAAATATCAAGGAATGGTTTTGAGTTGAACAACTGGAGGTTGTATCTGGCGAGAAAAAATAGAGGTACGAAGAAGGTTATAGACTCTAATAGAAGTATTTTATAAGGGTAAACGTTTATTCGACTCTAATTTGAAAGCGTGGGATGAGAGTGTGAAAATCACGTATTTCTTAAGACTAAGACTTTTCAATGCCCGGATTCTCAAGTACCTTAGACCGAATAAGTAGGTAAATATTTCTTTTGTAGCACCTCATGCATTCTAATAATTAAAAAGTAGGCCAATATAGATTTAATCAATCAAATACAGTCAAATTCAAAGTATGAACAAGCATATTTATCATATTACACATAATAGATTGCTTAGGTTTTCAAATTTATGATATCTGGTGATTTAAACATGACAAGCAGTTTGTTTACTACGGAATATATAATGTACGAGTAGGTTATTCAGTGTTTTCTGGCCATTTTTAATTTATCCATCGCATGGGTAAAGTATTGTAATCGGCCTCGTACCAAGTGTAACTTCAAAGTGTCATCAGGTAAAGACTTGGGAAGCCATATGGTCTCACCTAAAGTCACAAAGTGAAGTATTCATTCAGAGGTACTGAGGATTTTGACAAAAATTACATGGGGTCTTGTGTTGAGCTCAAAAAGAGGGATTTTTTAATTTAATCTTTGGGTATAAATGTATGTATGTATATTGTATCTGTTTTATTCGTCAACGATTTTTTTCTACATCGTTCAACTGATTGAAATGAAATTTAAACATTCTATTGTTTTAAAAAAATGAAGCTCTGATTATTAGTTTTTGGTACATATCGGCTCACAAACATTAATAGTTTATTCAAGTATATTTTCATTTTTTCTAAATATCTTGAAAATGGCTTAACCAATTTTGATCAAATTTAAGATTCTATTAAAGTACACTGAGTACCTCAAAAAAGGGTTATATAAAGTTTTTGGGAAAATTACATTTTAAAGAACTTTACTCTGCAGTAGGGTGGGATAAAACTGAAATATTTTTTCGAAAACACTTTAATTCGAAAAAGTTGCCTATTGTAATAAGATGGAAAACGGCATAAAAAATTAAATTCGGTTAACATCTTCCGCTCGCGCATCGAACTTTAAACTTATGAAAAATTGCAAAAAATTTTGTAATTTTTTTCTATTAGTTAAAATTTTTCAAATAAATACACTAGTTTTTTATGCTTGTTTTATGGTTTAAATAACCTAAATAAATTAAATTCTGATCAATAATAGGTATACTTTTTTACGTTCGCGCAACGTCTTAGAAAAAATAGAATTTTTTTTTAAATGTTTTTGTCTGTGCTGTGTCTGTTACACCCTGTTACGGAACTGTTTTATATATATAGAAGATTTTAAAATAGTTTTCTCAGAAAGTTCACTCAATCTGAACACTCAGAAAAAGATAGGGTATAAAATTTTGCGCTCATCTTTATGAGAAATCATGCTATTAGAAATAATTTTTAATCTTATTTAATGAAAAAGTTAAGAAAATTATTTCTCATAGCATGATTTCTCATAAAAATGAGCTTCAAAATTTTATATTTTTTTCCTTTGAGTGGTCAGATTGATGAACTTTCTTAGATTCTTCCAGGTTTGACCATCAATTGAAAATTAATTCAAATTTCCTATTGATTTTTAAAAATATTTCGGATTCTAATTCTGAAGCCATGATCAAGTGAAGGTAAATTAGCTAGTTAACTCAAATTAATTTTCTGTTAAAATATTGTTTTATATTATTTATTTTTTGATTTAAGCTGTAGTATTAGTAATCATCGGGATCAAAAAATTACACATATTCTCACGTTTTTTGATTATTATCAAGATTAATAATTGATTATTTTGATTTCTTATCTACATATTTCTTACACGAAAGAAAAGCCTTCCTACGTCATTAGTTGATAAAAGTGAATATACGTGATTCATTTAACATTACATATTTTTAATATTCAACTTTTTATATAAAAGGAGGATGTCTCTCTAAAAGGTTAATCATATAAAATTTAAATCCAGAGTAAATATTTTCTTATTTGCTTAAAGTAATTCTAGTAAATAAAAAATGACTCGGCTTCAAATTTGTTTAGTTATTGCGCTTACTTGTCTTCTTTTGATAGCACCAATGGATGTAAGTAGTATTTTACCATATTAAATTGAAAGTTTCCTTTTGCCGAGAGTAGCAGATTTTTTATAAATTAAAGGAGACAATCAAAGAGTGTGTCTTCTGCTGAAAAAATAAATAAATTAAATAAGTTATTTTTCCAGCAGAAGACACCCTCTTTGCCTCCTTTTAATTTAGTATTTAATATTTAACCTAGGCAAAAAAGGTTCGATCATAGATTAAGGAAAATACCAATTTTGTTAGCCATTTTTTTTAGGAAATTAGCCAATTATATTTTTTGTTTCATATAAATATACATATTTAAATTGTTTACTTTTCGAGCTTCTACTTTAAACTTTTTAATTAATACCTTACATAAAATCGTAAAATTAATTACATAGTGGGTATATAAGGTAAACCCGAGAAGGTGGAGGCCAACCAAAACCCTACTATAATCGGACAACTCATTTATATAGAAATTTAATTAGTAACCAGTGAATACTAGTAGATGCCTATATTATATGAAAAATTAATTAGAAAACTCTTAAGTGGTCATTAATTTATTTTAACATTTTTCTAACACATGATAAAAAGACAAATAAATAATTTTTTCTTGAATAAACATTTATCGAATTCATAATTATTGCTTTCTTTAAATTTAACTTTATTTTTTTAGGCTTGTAAACGTAAATGCAAAGACTGTGGAAAATTTTATGGTTGTCCATCAGAGTGTCCAACAATAATGCAACACCCCATGGGAGTTCGACAAATGCCATATCAATGTGAAAGAGAAATCTATGATCCTTATTGGAATTGTAATTCATGGTGAGTGTTTTTATAATATAAAGCTTTTAGTTTATTCATTCAGGCTTGTATATATATATATATAATATAATTTTTATTTATTTATTATATTTTATTTTTATTTTTATTATTTCAGTAGAAGGATGAGCCCCAATTTACAGAGGATTCCTCAAGGCTACAGAAACAAGCGATGTGGCTGCAATAAAAACTATTATCCAGGCGCACATGGCTATGGCCATCACTATTAAATCTTAAAATAGTATATTTAATAAAAAAAATACCAATGTGATAATTATAAAAATATCAAGTGAATGAATTTGTAATTTAACTGAATATACCGATGAATCGAGTAAACTTTTCAAGAAAAATTTAATCTTTAAAAAAAAAATATTAATTTTTCTTAAATTCTCATTACTGATTTTAAAAAAAGTAATAATAAAAAAAAGAAAAATAAAAAGAAAAACTTACTTCGAAGAAGAATTGTAGCTAAAAAAGAATAAAATATTAAATAATATATAAAAATAATAACAAGCCCATTATCATTGAAACCCTGGTTATCTAGAAAATTATAAATCAAAACTACTATAATATTTAGTCTCAGTGGGCATAATTCTTACCAATTCTTCAGTACTTCTGAAAATGATCAACCAGGGGTGACCGAAACTATCTGAAAAATCTATCAATTAAATAATAATAATTGAATAAAATTACTGTTTTTATTTATTTTATGACTAAAAAAACCCTCTAATTTATCTTATATCTATTCTCTTTTTTAATGATAGATAATAATGCAAGAATGTGCAACACCTATAAGGTAACATTGACTCTCTCACATTATAGGAAAAAGAGAGGGGATTTTAGGGGTTGGATCTGAGTTGAAGGTACGTATGAATGCGGGTCTTAAACGACTGAAAGTTATATGTAGCGGGAAAGACGGATTCGCAAAGAGAGTACAGTCTCATAGGGAGGAAGGAATTATCGAATGTTTTGTTCGATTGATATCTAATTTCTCCAAGAATAAGTGACTGTACGATGTTTTAAAAATGTGTTTTCAGATCAAATGAAATTGTATGGGGATTGACTTAATCTAGTTAGAACAAAATCCATTATATAGTATTTGTAAAAAAGGTAAACGTTAGAGACGGTTCTCAGGAAGGCCAAGAAATCTAATGAGTTAGGCAATCCTGTATCTCTTATTGTCTTATTACCTCTGAATTGCATTCAGTTTAGCAAGATAATGTCTCTCGCACCAGACATATTCGAGATATTAGTGAATTTAATTAAATTTGTTTTAAAATGTATAGTCATTAAGTATATTAATTATTTTTAAATTTGCCGTTTAATTAATTCTTTAGAGGTTGATGGGAATCGAGAAATTTCCTTAGACGTTTGCTGTATAAGCTTGAAATCAATTAATTTTTAAGATGTTTGACAGAAACAATACATGGTATACATCCAATGATGGATGATCATTGATAATAGTCTACACACGAACTTCATCATATAGCGTATAAATGAGACTTGGTTGCAAGGATAAAAACAAATTAAACTTATTTCAATGCTCTCATTAAAAAAATCATTTAAAATTCTTTTCTAAGTTGGGCTGAAAAGAATTTTACATTTAGATTCAATAGCAAATTAAATTATTGTGTTATATGTACGGAGAACATATCATTTTGAAGAATAATTTTTGTGCGGCTGTGTGGCTATTTCTATGAGTGTTTGGATTCCAATATCCTACAATTATTTAAGAACAGAAGTTCTAAGAAAGTAATTCTGGTACCAAAATATATTCCAAGAATTGAAAAGATTTTAAGGTATAGAGGGCTATGATGCGGTTGTAACTAATGAGCTGAAATTTGAGTAGACATTATTAAATGAAATCACTCTGCGAAGTTTCAACTTTCTTAATAAAACTGTTAACTGAACAAATTTGCCGAATTCCTTTCAAAAAGTGTACCGAGTCTTGAAAGAAAGGAATTCATCCAAGCAGTTTATTTTTTCTTTTGTTGCACCTTGAACTCTGCAACCAAATCGTTTCATTTGACAAGAATTAATATACCCTAGCATTAAATAGGGGTCAGGTTGGCCGAGTGTCATAGAGGATGCCTTCTAATCAAGATAACTCGGGTCCAAGCCCTACTGGCTGCAAATATTTGACCGGGTATAATCTGACCCCTTGAGAGGAAAGCGATGGAAAACGACCCCTGTGAAAAATTTCCTCAGAAAAATTACAATGGAGAGGATAATCTCTATAGTAATCACTGACGTTCGGAATCGACTATGGCACTTGAAGAAAAAGAAGAAGCATATAATATAAATATTTATTTTTATTTAAGCTACCTAAAGAATCTATAATCGAGAATCACATATAGGAGAAAAAAAATCAGATGTTAATTTAAAGATGAGTTAGCCGGAATTTAAAATATTGAATCTCCCCAATTTTTTTTTCTCTCAATTTGTGTCTAGGAATTTCTACAAGGTGTAGATTTTTTTTTTGCGATCGAAAGAAAGGAGATAGTAAAACGTCTTTTCCCTATTGAGGAGTGGACACGGGACATAGGTGTATGTGCATTCGGGTCTTTTTTTTTATGATAATGATGAAGGTTTGAAGATTATAAGTGTCGGAAAAGAGAAAGTCTACGTTTAATTTTTCTTGAAGTCATGTGGATATTAGCGAATGAAGTGACTCGTCACTTTTCCAATTTGATTGCGTAGGGGTGTTGGGAGCCGCCGAATTGCGGGCTGCGCGCAAAGCACCCTCTTGAAAAAGTTTCTTCCAGTTTTTTTTTTTTTTTTTTTTTTTTTTTATAATGATATTGATGAGAGAAGGAGATACACAAAAAAGGTGCATCCCTAAAAGGCCTGGGTTGGCCCCTCCCAGAAGAAGAGGGAATTTTATGGGCTGGGTAGGAGTTGAAGATATCTGTGGATGCGGGCCTTAAACAGATGAAGGTTATAAGTCGCGGGGAAGAGTTTTCCCATTAGAAAACACTTAATGGCAACTAATTCTACAGAATTCTAATAATATTAAAGAACAAATTTTAGATAATTTTAGGGACTGTCAATAAGAAAGATTTTCTGGCCTACTTAGCCAATAAGTGATTTTTTTTCACTATCTGAAAAAAACATTCATAAATAAACATTTTAACAATTTAAGTTAACAAAACAATTGCTTATTCAAAGCTGAAAATATTTATAAAGATTAGTGACACTATAAATAAGCTCTCGGTGAATTAAAGTTAATCGCAATCATGTGCAGAATCAGAAATAAAAATGTTTTGATTCTATCTAGTTTAAAATGAATAAAAAAGAGCATTTTAGAAGTTATCATTATATATAATGTAACAATGATGTGGCTAGATAAAACCGTTTATGAGATGAAAGATATTCCTGTTATTATGTCCTGGATTTTTGATTCCATTTATTTAACCACTTTGGAAAAGTGCAATTAAACAAAAAATAATTCAAATGCATTTATTTTTCATACAAAACTTTAATAAATATTTACAAAACATAAATAAATAAATTTAAATACTATCAAAATGTAAGATGTCAATTAATTGATTCTATGAATCAACTACTTATTAATCTCATTGTGAGAAAATATTTCTTTTTGATGTTTAGGAAATGCCATTGATGTTGTGCTAGGTGAACATAAGAAAAATTTGTTGTAAAGAGAAACTTGGTTTTGAGTACGCTCTAAATAGCTTAGACCCGAAGCTAATAAAATAGATTGATTTCAGATTTTTTTTTTAAATACTTCATTTGTTTTAAAACTTTTTTTTAAAACTTATTTAATTATTTGAGAAACTAAGAAATATATATCCTTCCCTTTATACTATATAATTATGTTTCCTAGCTACACCTTTTTGTTTTAAACTTTAAAAGATCATTAAGTTCATGATAATTTACTAATAGAATAATGAAGTAACAGGTTGTTGTTGTTTTTTTAGTATTATTTACTAGTTATAAATTTATTAGTTATTTCAAAATTCTTCTTTGGTTTGTTTTTCTTCTCGTCTTGTAAAGATTGTCGATTCGTATCAGTTACCGATGAAAGTCTAAAAAAAAATAAGTGATAAAACGTTTTTTTTTTAATTTAATAAAATTCCCGAAAAATTGAATAATTTTCTTGAATCTTAAAATGTGGTATGTTTACAAAACTTAAATATATCAAGTTGCACTATGATCGTCTTGAGCTTAACTTAAAGCCGATATCAAAGATCTTATTAAATATTGATAAAAAAAATTAAAAAAAAAATCGTAACAAAATACCCCTTAGATTAATATTAAATTTCTAACACAAATTCAAGCATTTTAGTTTTCACTTTAATAGAAAGGTAAAATTATGAAAAGCTGGTAGGTACTGACGATGACGTTCCCTTATCTATTATTGAAGTCCAACATTACAAATTTTAATAAATACTATGCAAAAAAAACAATAAATTGTTTCATAATATAATTCATTCTTATTGATTAATCCTATATTTAATAGCTAAATATATATTTCATGTAAATTGCAAATTCTTCTCAGGGAAAAATCATCGTATAAAAATGCAGAAAATTTATTTTTTAGATGATTAGAAGGCATAAACAAAAAAGTTTTTCAATAAATACATTTAGAAGTTTATTATATTTAAATTTATTACTAGAGGCCTCTCTCTGCCTTCTTGCTGCTTGCAACCCCCTCTTCCACGCCCCTACTATCTGCAGAGAGCATACCGAGTTTTCCCTTTTTCATCCTATTTTTTTTTCAAATAGGTTAAAGATCACAGCAGAATAAACAATCTAATTGGTGATTACAACAGTGCTCAACGAAGCCTGCCTTCCGGGTGAGTTTAGTATTAAATTCAATCAAAAATTTTCAATTTTTTTTTCATGTTGATATATTGTTTGGAACTTGGAGAAAAACCATTTTCAATCATGATTTTTTTCAGCCTGTGTGTCTGGATGATTTCAGATGCCCACGATAACTTAAGATCGATGAGTCTTAGAAAGTTCGTTCTTGTGTTAAAATGTTTGTATTTCAAATGCTGAAATGGATTAGATTTTGAGCTTTCTAGCTCCAGATCTTGAGGTTAAAAAATATATTGATGTGATTTAGCAATAATAGAAAACAAAAAAGGTTAATCAAAGGTCTGTGTTGAAATAACTAAATTAATAATTAAATTGATGAATTTGACAAGCTTAATAAGAAAACAAAAATCTGATTAAGAAGTAGAATCTAGTTATTGTTGGGAAAATTGAATTGATTTGATTAATTGAAATTTAGATTATCTTACTCGAATTTAATATGGACTAATAAAATTATTAGTATACTGCTAGACATTTGCTTATTCATTAGAGATGATGAAATCATCATCATTTGAATATTCTCCATGAATATTTAATTTTTTTTGTTTCTGAAAATCTAAAATTCACTAGCTTTGAGAATTAATGGGATAATTGATTTATACATTAAGATTCGGAAAGCTGGTCTATGACGTATTATATATTATTTATTCTTCGAGGAAACTGTAATTAATAAAGAGATGGTAACGATCACAATATTATTATTTAGTAGAACTAATATTCAAATCTAAGATTAAATCGATTCTCACGTGAAATAGAACTTTTAACGGTTGGTATACGATATCAATAAATAATGTATTAGAAAGTTAAATATATTCAATCAAAATGGCTTCCATATTTTTTCTTATCATCGATCGAAATAGCTAAAAATTAAAAAACAGAAAATCTAATCTTAAGGAATCGACCTGATATAAGCTAGATATAAAATTTGAAAAATATTAAACAGATTTGTAGAACAGGGGTGTAGAAATTAATAAACATTTTTAGTGAAGTGAATCTCAAAGATATTAAATACCTATATGAAATGCTCGAAACACTAATTTTTTAAGGGGTAAAGAAATTAAGTAGCATGTAATACAATTCTGATTTTGAGTTGGGTGTTCGCGTACTTTTGGCATATATTCAGTAGATGATGCGTGAAGCCGGCGGGGGATTTATCAGTGAGGTCTAAAAAGGAGATACTGAGAATTGAGACTGACACTAGAAAAGGTATAGACATATATTATTATTCATAAAAAAAGAAAAAAAATCTTGAGTGTCTTGAATAAAAATAACCTCACACCCAATCAGATGAGGCAGGATAGTTTACAAAATTCCCCTTGCGATACCCCAACTAGCTTAGCAATCCTTTTATTTTTAAAAATCTTTAACAAATTTACGGCTGTAGTTTATTCTGAGAAATTATCTTGATTGGTATAAAATAATTAGTTTAAACGACTGATGAAAAAAAATCGTTATACATTTTTGAGTAGGGTTTCATTAAATAAACCTTTTTAAAAACCTTTTAAGCATGTCATTTTTTACGATCGAGTCGCACGTTGGGAGCCTAGACTAATCTTTAAGAAACTCTATAAAAGACTTGGACTTTTTTCATTTTGATAAGAGAAATAGAAGAATGAGAAAAGAGTGTTTACAAAAGACAGATGAGACGATCTCCGCGCCTCGAATCATCCCCAAAAGAAAATCTCTTCGGATTCAAAAATAAAAACTAAATTGAAAATAAATTTCCTTTAAGACTGTCAATCGATCACAGGTCAAATGAATATGTGTGTAAGTGTAAGTGAATATTCGAAATTTCTTACCTGAATGTTTCCAAAACTCCAAGAATCAAATCAAAGATAGCTCTTTGGGCTAATTCATTAACGCAGCCAAAACTATTAGAAGGTTCTTTTTCATTGATTGGCTTTTATTTAAATTTTTCTGTTTGATAGCAGCATCATCTTCTTCTTCTGACCAAAAACTTTCATCAGATGTTATATCTTTCTTCACTTCTATTGATCGGCATACTATCTTTTGAAACAATAAAATAAAAATTAAATCCAATAAAACCAGAAAAATTGTATATACATATATTAGGTAAACAAAGAACTTACTTCATAAAATGCTAAAGAAAAATAAGCACAACGATAAAGTACTTCATTTTTATTTTAATAGCCTAAGTAATGATATAAAATGAATATTTCAATTATAAACGTGAATGAAAGAGAAATACTTAAGTAGAATAAAACAAAAGGTCAACTGTTCGAAATCCATTTATAATTATTTCAATAATAAATAATTATTATGCACAATGAGCAAATTAATAAAAGAAAAGAATGTTTTGGTGTTTGGATAATATTCGTTCATTTGGAATTGTTTTTTATTGCTGACCTCATCAAGGTTTAAATTGCGAAAATATATAAATGAAATTTTGAGGTCGTCTCTTTTAAGATTTTTTTAGAATTAAATTAGAACATTTTTAAAAATAATAAGATTAAATTAGTAAATAATTCAAATATATCGATTGTAGAACTTATTGGTACATTGCAAACATTCATTAAACAAGATATTTATTTCTGGATAATAAATTTCTTTTTTAACATATTTTTCTTTCAAAATTTTATTAATAATACAAACTGAACGATCAGCAGAGAAATATTTCTTTTTCTAAATGATATACGGTGATTTATAATAGTTAGAAGGACTATTTACAAGATCAAGTAATTGTTAAGGAACATGGTGTAGTTCTAGGTAAAATATTATTTAAATACTTGCAAGGTGAGATTCACAAATAATTAAAACAAAATATATTTAAGAGTGTGACTTATGGAATACATGAGAAAATAATTTTTCCACTTTATCTCAAGAAGATTGGTTCATACCCCGAAATATGTTGAATCAAACTTTTAAATATATGTATTTTGCATAAATTATGAAACTCACCTTCATATATTTAATCAACTATTTAGATTAATTGAATTCTTCCAATATACGAAGCCAATTAACGAACAAATCTCAATCGCTTTAGAATATTAATTATATTTAATACCTATATTATATAGTATAGTGAAAATACCAAAGCTATAAAATATGCTACCCGACTTCTTCTTAATTAGTGGTTCATCTGAAAACACATGTATACAATAATATGTATACATTTTTGCTATTTAAACATTGATCTGAATTTTTATTTTAAGATTGTGAAAGATTTAATTGCACTTAATTTTGGATCGCATTTCGCATAATTAATTTGATACTTGGGCCATTTTGAAAGGAGTGTTTTTATTTAGAAAGTGGTGTGGGCTTTAGGTGAAACATGATATTAATTAGTAGATTAAAGGGATGTAGTTTCACAATGAATGAAATAAAACTCAAAGAGTTTATACAGACTCAATATATTTCGAGTTATTAGCTTCCATCTTCAGGACTCTACAGATTATTAGTTTTTAACTATAAATTCCTGAAGATTTACTAATAACCCGAAATATAATGAGTCTGCATAAACAAACCTCTTTGAGTTTATTTCATTCATTGTGAAACTACACTCCCTTTACTTTATTAATTAGAAAGGAGTGGTTATTTTAGATTCAGATGCTCAGCTAAAGAATTTTCTATTCAAACAAATAAATTATATATAGGTATACACATTTATATGTATACTGTTTATTTACACAAAGAAGAGGACACCCTTTTCTCTTTCTGAATCCATTATCAGTTTTGTTCCTTACCTTCTTTTGATTTGATTGTTGAGGTTTAATGAAAATTGATGCAAAAAAAATAAATTAACTTTTTTAATATTAAGAGTTGGATTGGAGTCTGGAGGATTAGGTAAAGTTTGTAGGATCCAGTGAAGCAAGGCGAGAATTCGTCCCTAAAAATCATGAATATTTTACGAATAAATTATTACGATTTGTTTCTAATATTAGAACATTAGAGAAGAGGTAAACTCAAAAAAAATAATAATAAATAAATAAATATAAAAGAAGTTGAAAAATTCAATTTTTCTAAGGTTTAGTAAAAATAAATATTAAATATCTTCATCTCTGAAAAGCTGTTTTTAGAATGAAAAGTAGGTAGTAGTGTCTCCTTGCCTGAACGCGTGTTCGAAATTAGAAAATGAAAACATTATTATTTTATTTATATTTTTTTTAAGGATGATTTTTCTTTTAAATAGTGCACAATTCTACTGTATTGTTTCACAAAATTGTGGAAGTATACTTAAACACCCAAAATCTAATTAAAAAATATCCAATAAAATACGAGTAGAGCCAAACAACAATTTATGCCGCTTTTACATGCCAATTAATACTAACTAGACTCAACGTTATTCTGGATTCAATGTATAAAATAATTCTACTTGATTACAAATGAAACCAAAAAAACCAATCTATAATTTATTCAGATCTACACCTGAAATCAATAGCAATAAAATGGAAGAATCGTAAACTATGTCTTCATTCATATATTTTAGTAAAAAAAATAATGAAACTTTTTGTATTTTTTCAAATATTAGATATTTAATTCTAATTATTCTGGAAAACTTTTTCGGGTTGGACCATAGAGAAATGAATAAAATTTTCAATTTCTGCATGGGAGGGCCTATCCGGAAAAAATCACTAGATCATCAACCTCTAAAGTTTTAACAAGAAAATCCAAACAATTGATACATCTGGATGCGATTCAGAAGCGAGCAATTAAACTAATAGGAGACCCGGCTCTAACCAACTCACTTCGACTCCCTAGCTCACCGAAGAACCGTTTCTGCCCTTTTCCTGTACTACAGATACTATCACGGTGTCTGTTCAGTCGAGCTGAAATCAATTATCCCCCCTAATGCCCTCTTTACGAGAAACACGCGGTTTTCTAACGCTCAGCACCCCTTCGCTGTCAAATTGGATAAAAGTCGAACAAGCGCTTTCGCCAACTCTTTATCCCTATGACCTCCAGAGACTGGAACTCGCTCCCCGCCACCATCTTTCCTGCGACTTATAACCTTCAGCTATTTAAGACCCGCATCCACAGATACCTTTCGACCCCCGCCCAGCCCATAAAATTCTTTCTTCTTCTTTTTCACGATGGAGGGGCCAACCCAGGCCTTTAGGGTTGCACCTCTTTGGTGTAACTCCTTCTCTCATCATTTATCAAAAAAAAAATCAGGAAATTTATTGAAAGAAAAGAAATTAGTCTTATCAGCTCCTGTAAAAAATAATTTGAATAAATAATACATCATTATTTTATTTTTATATATATAATAAATTAAGTATATTACAAAATTACATTAAAAAAAATACAATATATTTACATAAATTTTCTATCATAAATCTCTGAATTTCAAAAGTATAGATATTTGAGAATATTAGACACTTCTGATTTATGTGAATTCTCCTCAAATTTATTATGTTTTCGATAATGTTCTAACCAAGATGATGAAGAAGATGACAAGGAAGATGATGCTGAAGACGACGAAGAAGATGATGATGTACTAAAAATACGCTTCTTTTGTAATGGCGATTGTTCAAGTTTATCATTATCTTTGTTGATCAATATTAACGATTTTTTATTATTTTGCATAAAATCAGCCCACGGATTGGTGTCAATATTTTTACAACGTTTCAGAAATACATCACATTCCATTTTTGTACAAGAGTTATTATGAGATGAAAACTTCTCTAGAAATTCTTTAATGATATATTCGTATTTATTAAAATCAAATTTTTTAAAGATATCCAAAAACTCCACTAAGTTCACATTTTTCAAAACTGAATAGTTTAAATAAGTTTTCTAATAAAGGTTCTTTATTTTTAAAAATGATAAATATTTCTTTGAAAAATATCTTGATTCGTTATTAAAAATTTTAATTGATTCATGAAAAACAAGGATGTCTAAATTTGATATAAATTTCCCTTTGAATTCCATAATGAAATCTTGAATTATATTTTGTAGGATAAGAATTTTTTCGGACAAGAATGTTTAGTTAATAATTCAATTAATTCTTTAGAATCAACTTTTCCTTTTAATAAGGAGAAAATTTCTTTTAATAGAAATTCTTTTCCTTTAAAAATCGAAAGCAATTTATCTTCTAAAGTAGGATTTCTTCCCAATTTTTCTCAGTAATTCCTCTAAATCTTCATCTAATATCATCTTATCTTTAAATTCCAAAACGAATTCTTGAATAATTTTTTCGATTGATTCAAATGGACTTTGTAAAATGAGTTTCCCCAAAAGAGATAAATTAATTTTCCCCTTGATCATACTTAAGAAATCTTCCAACAAATACTCTTTACCTTCAAATAAATTTAAAATATCGTACAATACTTTTTTGTCAAAAGGTTCGAAATATCTTAATATATTGTCGAATTTTTAATTTTTAATTTGATTAATAAATTCTTCGAATTCTATCATAGAACAATCAATATCTTTGAAGTTTTTGAATGAAATTTATTATTATCGAGTTCAATAGAATTGAATTTTATCTTATTAAAAATTTGTGTCAAAACTATCGGATCAATTTTATCTTTAACTATCCGGAGGAATTCTTTTAATAACAAATCGTTTCCATCAAATAAATTATACAACACCTGAAACCAATCATGTTTTTTCATTTTAAGGTGATTGATGTTTATTAAGAAATCTCTCCATTCATATGGCTCTTGGTTTTTCACTTTTTCAAGAAACTCAATTAAATAACTTCCGAATTCAATCCATTCTAATCCTCAAACAAATTGGAAATATCTACTTGAGATAATTGTTTTGGAAAATTATAAGAAAATCTGTTAAATACGAATCAATCTCAGGACATCGGGTTAGCAATACCTGTAAGTTATTAATATTTTTTATTTCAGTAATAAACTGATTCATTTCTTCCTTTTCGATAACGCTAAATCGATATTTATTTAAAAATATCTCAATTGAATTTAAATAAAGATTCATATTTTGTTTGAATTCAAATAAATTTAGAAAATTTTCCAATGGAATTAGGTCTTTAATTTTAATTAATAATTCTTGAATAATTCCAACTTGATGATTTTTAAATAGTTTGAAGAAATCAAATAATTTAGATTTCTCCGCTTCATTTAATTCACGTAAAAACAGATGGAATTTCCAATTATTTGTGGGAACTCCTTTAAATTTTTGAATCAAATTTTCTAATTCTTTTTCACAAATTTTACCTTCAGATTGATATTTCAACAGAAGATTTTCTATTTCACGTTCATAAATATTTAATAAATGTTTGTTTCGAATAATTTTAATAGCTCAAATCTATCTTTGAATACTTCTAAAAGAAATTGCAAAATATTTTCTTTTCCTGAAAAAACTTTAACTAAATTTCGTATTGTTTTTAATTTATCAAAGAAATATTCAAAATCGTTCTTTGAACATTCTTTATTATTATTATAGAATTTTTCAATAAAATATTCAATATCTTTAAGATAGTGTTCAAAATTATCTTTATCATTTTCTAAAATTTCACATAAAATTTTCACATCACCAGTATTGTTCTCGAATAGCTTTAATAATTTTTTAAATAAATCAAATTTATTACCAAAAAGTGACGATAGTTTAATAAGATATGTTTTCAAATTCGTTTTATCAATTGGCACTGAATTTGGTTGGAAATTTTCAATTGTCCGGAATAAATTTTGAATATCAATTATTTCGCATTCGATATCTTTATATTTCTCTATAAATTCTTCAAAAATATCACGAAACAAATCAATAGATTTATTTTCTAAAATCTCATATAGAATATTTAGAGGGATTTTTCCTTTCAATGATATTAAAAAATTTTCCAAGTAATTCCTCTTTACCTTTAAAAATTGTAAATAATTTTTTTAATACATTTTGTTCTTTACTAGCCTCTTTATAAGGAGCAAGTATTTTTAATCTAATTAAAAATTTTTCAATATCATCTAGAAGGCACTTATTATTTTTAAAACTTTCGATAAATTCTTCTAATAAATCCGAATAAGTTTCGAAATTTAATTTTTCAAATATTTCAATTAAATTTTTTAGAGAAATTTTATTTTCGACAATTTTTAAAAAGGTTTCCAAATTGTTTCGATTGTTATTAAATAATTTTAATAATTGTTCTTTGAAAAGGAACTCTTCGTAATCATAAGTATACATTTCATTTTGTACAGAACATTTAGTTAAATCCGGCTTCTCTAAAATTTTATCTAAATTCATTAAACTCTCGCCATTACGTAACGAGTTCAGTATTCTCTCGTATTCCTTTGTCTTGGTTTGGCATGAGCATTTATTCATATCATGCCCGCAATGGCCACATAGTGGTTGACATTTGCATTCGGTTTTTCAAAGAACCACACCGATAACACATTTCTTTACACTTGCATAACTCCTTCGACTCTTGGCAGGTGTTACAAGGTAGTGTTTCTTCAAGATTTTTGATTGTATTAGTTTGACATGAACATTTGCTCACAGTATGTCCGCAATGCCCGCATATTGGTTGACACTTGCACTCGCTTTTTAATGATCCACATCGATAACACACTTCCTTACATTTGCATAACGCTTTCGATTCTTGGCATGTGTTACAAGGCAATATTTCTTCAAGGTGCTTGGATAACGATGACACTCCCTTTTGAAGTTGAATTTCTTGCTTCCCACATGAGCACGAATAGAAAGGCTTCTCGCATTGATAACATACATCCGATTTATCCTTTTGAAGGAAGGATCGTTGATCATTTTTTTATTGCATTTGTTGCATGTATTTGTTTTTAACTTGCTACAAGAGCAAGCTAGAAGATTATGTCCACATTTTTCACAATTATCAGATTTTTTTCTTCTCGACGTGCTGCCATCGAATTCTGTGAACATGAACAGAAAACATGTGGTTTTTGACATTGTGAACATTTCTCAAATTGTTTATCTTTAATATCGCTTTTTTCATTTTCATCAAAATCAATTTTTGATCTATCAATGCAATTGCAAAAAAGTGATGATTTACCGCATTTATCACATAATTGAGTGTACTTAGTTAATATATCACTATTAGAACTTTTTTCTTTGCATCCACAGAAAAGTGTTGGTCTTCCACAAGACAAGCACATTTCATTTAAATTTCCTGTTGGTTCTTCATATTTTGTTCGTAACGAACTAACTTGTTTTAACTCTTTTTGACAACCACATTTCGTGAGAGGTCTACTACAGTCCAAACAAATTTCTTCTAATTTCAAAATGTTTTCTTTCTTTTTAGGAGAATTACATTCACATAATACTAAAGGCTTTTTGCATCCAGCGCATTGCATTTCTTCTGTTGTTTGATAATCTTTTCGATACTGGTTACAAGATAAGGATTGTGATTTTTTACAATCCAAAGAATGTCTATTCAGATATGAAGCATCTATATTAATATTTCTACAAATACAGGATCCTTTTTCATTCCCACATTTTAAACATACTTCAAAATTTCGGCTAGAAGATTGACGTATTTTCAAACGAGATTCTAATTCCAAATAAATTAAATATTGTATCTTCAAATCTTTTCCCATTATTATATTTAGAGAGGTATTCATCAAATGAGGAACAATGTATATATTCTTCTTCTTTGCAAGGGTAATTTGATGGATTCCAAATTATAGTTCGATCGATATCAATTGATTCAAATTGTTTTGGAGCAAATTTCGGTGGCTTATACATCCAATAAATTCCTTTATTTTTCAAAGGTAAATCATCTTCATATGTAGCTTTCTCAATATGATGATGATAGTGATGTTGTTGATTTGGAATAATAAATGGATTTTCTTCTTCGGTCTGGGATAGAGGATGTGTGTATTACACCCGAATTTCCTCTTTCATCAAAAGTTAAAATATCATAGCCAGATGAGGAAATTTCTTTTGAAGATCTTTTCGAACGAACATTAGAATCTTCCTCGTCATCTTCATCATCATCATAATCTTCATCGCTTTTTTTAGAATAACGTATTAAGTTTTGATCTACATATTTATCGTCACTTATACGTTCCTCCTCTTCAACTTCTTTATCATCTTCTTCTTCCTCAGAAGAGGATGAATTATAAGTATCTTCAAATGAAGATGAACGTTTAATTCTTCCATACCTGTTGTTGTTGTTGTTGTTGTTGTTAAATGAATAAGAATCACAATCCACTTGTTGACAATCTTTTCTTGGAAGTAGAATCTGAATATTATCAAGAAGAAGAAGACATAATTACAACCCATTAATTATTTTACAAAATAAATATTAATGAATATATAAAATGGACATACTTTATCTATACAAGTTGACAATCCAGTGAGATAAGTGGTTTTCGATTTTTCCCTTGGCATTTGTACTTCTAATGGATATTGAGTCCTCCAGGTGAACACGGAATGGGAGTTGGTGGTCTATTGATGGTGTAGTCATATTCAAAACTGCAAAGAAACATATATAATAATATATGTATACCTAATTCATAATCTTTCAAATCGTTTTTAAAGAAAGAAGTATAATATTTACGTTTTGAATGATGGCAAGGGAGCAGGAACTTGAACCTGATAACCGTGTTCTTGCCCACCAGGTAATGGTCTCACTTTAGGTTGAGGTTTCTCAATCCGAAATCCATATGACCACAAGGAAGGAGTTTGCGGATCAATCGGAAGTTGAATCTGCAATTTTATAAAAATTCAAATATAAATATTAGAAAAAATTTAGTTTGCCGAAAGTACCAGAGTTGTTGATACTTAGAAGAAATCAATGAGTTTGTCTTCTTCTTGCTGCAAATAATATAGTTGTTAGGGATTGCATAATTTCTTTTTTGTTCCGGGGAGAATGGTGTAGGTTCTAGCGGATTGAAAAATATTTAGTATTTTTTTTTTTAATTAAAAATATACATATTTTTTAATTTTTAATTTTATCAACTAAAATTTCTAAATTTGACTTATATCACCAGTATAAAAATATTCTCTATGTTCGACCTTTTATATAGGTAGCTATAACTATATAGCCTCGGAGTAAGGTATAAGCAAACAAGCAATGATGATGTATGCGGCAAACTTTCGAAACTATAGCCTCTAATAAATTATATATTTAAGAGCTGCTGTTAAGCCCTTTCAGCTCGGCACTCCGAGCGGGTGGCACTAGGCAGGCGGTGTCTCGAGATGTAATTATTAGGTGTTCAAAATTGATTACATCCCAAAAATACTCTGGATTTAAATTGTATTATATATAAAATGTTATTTTAAATTATGAAAATTAATCATGGAATCAGGAACAACCATCAACAAATATTCCTAATTAATTTGGCATATAGAAAGTAGAATTTCAATTTTTTTGCTCTCTCACTCATTTTGTGTAGTTAAAGGGCGAATTACAAAAAATCTTAAAATAACTTTCTAGAGATTTGTAGAATTGTCCAAGGGAAGGAACGGGAAACCAGCCCTGTGAAAAATTTCGACAGGAAAATTACACTGGAGAGGATACTCTTACAAAGTAATCGCCGACGAGTATGGCACTTGGAGAAGATGTAGAATTGTATTAAACCCAAAGCAAGTAAATATCTTACCCTTCTTAATAGATATTGGCTCATCAAATATCAATGCATTTTGCATATTTTTACCGTTCTTTGAGGTCTACCATAGAGGTCGAATTTTTAACAATCAATAAATGAGTTTTTAGATATTTGTATGTATAATTTTTTGAAACAAAATGCAAGTAAGAAATTTGATTTGATTCATTTTGTAACTTAATAACAAAAATTCCAAATTTTTTTGTAGACAATACTTGAGATGAATATTCAAATTACTAAATTTTATTCGACTATCTTAATCTGATGATGAGAAATTAATTTTTATTGAACAATCTCAAATATTCAGAGAGACTGAGGATATATTTATTCATAGAAACTCATTTGTTTATTTTCACACCTTGTATTAGTTTCTGAATTTTGAACAATACCTTAGGTAACAAACACCCTATACAATTTAGCCTATACACTTTTAGAGATAGCATGTAAATTTTCCCACATTCTCTTTAGGAAAATGTAAAAAGGCTTTGTTCCAGACCGAACAAAAGTATTAGAATTTCAATATTTTGCCCCGTCTTTCGCCCCCATGCGTTTATTTTAGGTAGTTTATTTTTGCTGCAATTTTACATTGTTCTAAAAAGCAAGTTCCAGAGAAATAGTACCTTTAGATTTAGGAAAATTGTATGCATTTTGGTTTATTTTAAATTCTCCAATGCTATTCATTCGAATCTCATTTAACCACACAAAAAGTTTTAGCCTCGTAACCACTCTATAAATGAACGAACTAAAATTTTGGGGTACTTTTTTTTAACGTGACTGTCCAATCACACTGCGAAATCTCTATATAGATACACACATACTAGCCGGATCGTTTCCAAGCCATTATGCTTATATCCCCTCCACTAAAAATAATCGCCCAAATATGTTTTTTTTTGTTTTTTATCAAAACTACGTGGTAAATAATTTCATTTTTTTTTAAGTTACTCCAAATATATTATTCTAACAAATATTAGTTTTTCATCAAGATGGTGAAAGTCCTTCAATGAAAAAAATAAAATAATGATCATATCCCCACCCTTTCCCTATCTACTCTATGTTAAAAATGTCATTTTTAATTGCAATTATTTCATGTTTGGTGTGGTAAATCGTCTTCAAATTTTAACAGTGTGTGTATTATGCTTTTAATGACTTAAATTCGAAGTTTCGAAAACTTCTTGAATTTTTGCATTTGTGAAAGAATCTACCTTAAATGGATTAGTTCATGATAATCCTCTATATAAAAAATAAAATACAAAGAGTATACCCCTTTGTTGAAACTACGATAAAGTATTAATTATTGAATGAATCCAAATAATATTGATCGTTAAGAAAAAAACAATTTAAATTATTTAAATCTAATTCGTCACTTTCATTTCATGAAAGTAGATGGTATCAATATAAAAATTTAAATAGGTCATGTGAAATTTAGAAATTATAAAATGACTATTCCTATTGATATTTGAAGTAGGTACTGATAAATTCACATACCTGGTAAAAATAATTAGCTCCGTCCTTACATACATGTTTTTTCTGGGCAGGTACAGTAATTGAATAGGGAATTTGGTAGCCAATTCTTGATTCTTGCTTTCTAACTGGAATCTGTATTTGATAATTGATACACTAAAAATTAAAGAATTATATTTTATTAATAATTTTTTTAACAAGATCTCAGATAATATACATGATTTAGGCAAGGATATACTTACTTTCAAACATGGGCATGCATTTCCATAGTGTAGAACCTCTACTTCTTTATCACAAGAATTACTTATCTCTCGATTGTATTTCTGAAAATTCATATTCATAAGTATTTTTCGTGATTCAGTGGAAATTATGAATTAAATAATCTTCCTAGATAGTGGCTACATATGAGGCATTCCACGCCAAATCGGACGGTTTGAAAAATGTTAATTTTTGATTTCCTTCATTTTTTGACATTTTTTAGTACCCATCAAAAAACTCTTCCTGGTAAATTTTGAAATTTTTTTGATCCCCGGTTTAAAAGATATCAAATTTCGGTTTTTTGCTCATAAATTCTTCAAAAATGGTCCAAATTCATCATTTTTTTTTAATACAAAAAATTATTTGAAGTGTTTTTATATGCGATTTTTGAGTTTGAAAATTTTAATCTTGTTTTTGAAACTGTATGTACTCTTCGATTTTTTGATATTTTTTTTTAACTTCTATTCATTCTACAAATTTTAAGACCTGGTTGATAGTGGTCCTATGATAATTACTATTTTTTTTTCGATTAATGAAAATTTCTAAAAAGACTTTATTCGCTATTAACCATTATTAAAACCACTTTTTGGAATTCAGTTCTCTTTTTTTAGTTATTTTGAATTGATTTTTATCGTTAACAGGGGTTTAAAATAAATAATTAGTATTTTAGTACGTTGAAAGAAAATCAAAATAAAAAATTGAATAAAATAGTAATTATCATAGGCCCACTGTTAACCCGGTCTTAAAATTTGTAGAATGAATAGAAGTTTAAAAGAAAAAATTATCAACAAAATTGAACAGTAATACAGTTTCAAAAACAAGATTAAAATTTTCAAACTCAAAAATCGCATATAAAAACACTTTAAATATTTATTTGTATTTTTTTTAAAGTAGGTATGTAAAAAAACAAAAATATCAAAAAAAAAATTTGAATTTGGACCATTTTTGAAGAAATTATGAGCGAAAGACCTAATTTCGATATCTTTTAAACCAGGGATCAAAAAATTTCAAAATTTACCAGGAAGAGTTTTTTGATGGGTACTAAAAAATGTCAAAAAATGAAGGAAATCAAAAATTAAAATTTTTCAAACCGTCCAATTTGGCGTGGAATGCCCCATATATTTTAAAACTAATCGAGAGACACAATAAACTCAGGATAATTAACTATTTAATAATTTCGAAACATAAGTCCATAAACTTATGCTTAACTTTTTCGACTCAGTGAATTTGCATAACTAGAGTTTATGCTAAATTGAGAGTTATATTTTTGACTTTGAATTCAATTATTGCTATTAATAATAATGTACATTACTTACGCATGGGCAGCTCTCTTTCTGCAGAAGAGGCTCGAAAGCGGAATTGAGCTAAAAATACATAAATATATTAGTGAAATTTAATATATGTAAACAAAGATTTAAGTATCTTTTGAGTATCTTTTAATTTGAAAAAAGATGGAAATTATTTCAAAAATCAACCCAGTATATAATATTATTAAATGAATTTAACTTTAAAGGACATCATAGATATTAGAGAAATATTTTTACATTGCATATCAGAGAGGTTCGTCCCCTTAGGAATCGAACCCAAGCGCTATAACTAAGCTTGCCGGGCCAGTAGCCAAGGCGCTTGGGTTCGATTCCTAAGGGGACGAACCTCTCTGGATATGCAATGTAAAAATATTTCTCTAATATCTATGATGTCCTTTAAAGTTAAATTCATTTATTAATATATGTAGTTGAAAATATATTTGAGTTATTTTCACTTTATTTAAATAATCCAGATATTTAATTTCAACAGAGACCAAAGAATTATTTAAAAAAAACACCCCCAGTTTCTCAGTCAGATTCCAAATAACATATTCAGCATTATTACTGCTTGGAACGTCATTCGATTAGGTTATTGCGTTCTTTTGCCTTCACCAGGTTTGCAGTTGAAGTAATTCCACTTGACAGCTTTTTCTATTACTATAGTTAGATAATATGCTCTACTAGTATATCAGGCGGATGCAATTTCTTTCTAGAAAACCCATCAGACAGAACGAATTTTGGAGAAGTTAGTTCGAAACTCACTGGGGGGTTCTCGGTTTTGATTTCATTTTTAGGGTTCCATATATAATTAAACGAAAACCTATTTACCTAGACTGTGTGTCTGTCCATCTGTCGGTCAGACCATGGTAGCTCTTAAATAAAGAAGACAAACTTAAAATTTATATGTTATTTATTTTTTGCAAAATCGAAAATCGAATTAAAATTTAAAGGTACCTATATGATTATTTTGGGGAGTAGTCAATTTTTGTGAGGTTGATAATAAAAAAGTATTTATTATCATGAAGACGGAGGGATTCTTTTAACAATTTTATTAAGTAGAATTGGCTACATTTTGAATTCATTCCCACCCTTTCTCATGATCAGTCACTACTCTTCTTTTCGGTAATTCTAGAGTCTGTGAAGACTTGTAGAATCTGCATATTCTAAAGTGCGCCAAAGGGGCTTCATGCATTCGATCAATTAAGCGAAAAAAATAATAAAAAGGAATTATTTACTTTCACCTAGAAGTTTAGAAATAAAAGGCCCTTCGTTAGAGAAATGAAGTACTCCCAAATATATCAATTATGATATAAGTAAATCTAATAAATCCGGCCACTGGGATGCCCAAGCGGCTGGTGCTAAATGGATTATTGGTCCGCTGATGATATACTACATACACTATTACACTACATATATATTTTTTAGAATTTATTTTGTTTTATTTTAAAAATCACATCAAAAAAATTAATTATATTACGGTATTTGTCAGCATTTGGGACGCATTTATTTTCTTTCGAAATACGCCTAAAATATGGGGTGCGTCATATGCGCCGGTAATCAAAATTATGGATTGAAATTTCAGTCTGTCTAAAACTTCTCGTATAAATTAATATTCATATATAAGAACAGATAATGATTTGTGAAGAAGAGACTCTAAATGATTCTTCACTTAGCTCGTGAGATGAATTTTTGGATTTTAAAATTCTTATTAAAAGTTACTTTACTACAATGTTCCCTAGTAACATTTTTTGTGGACATAAATAACTAATAAAATTAGTACAGTAAATCATGATAGAAATTTATAAAAAAATTATTATCCTTAAAAAATGTGTAAAGAAAGAGTCCTATAAGCCAGCAATTATGGTAATTTTTAAAGCTCCTGAAAGTTATTGGTTATTTTGAAAGCCTATCAAAATCACTCCTTTTCTCATTCTGTTTTATTTTGAATTATGTAGTTAGGTACTTTTAAATTATCATGAAAATACCCGGGAGAATGAATTTGAGTAAAACATGTTTAAAATTAGGATGAAGAATTATATTACATGGCACTTACCTCGAAACTATTTCCTACTATCCATATAAGCACTATCAATATCCATGTGGATTTAATTTTCCTCAAGCATTGCTCTATATCAACATCAAAATGACACTTGGTATAATTTAAAAACAGTAAAATCGGGCAGCATTGTCTTTATATAGATTCTTAAAATATACTATTTATTAAATAATAGAAAAATAAAATAAATAAATATATTTAATATCGAATAGTATTAGCAAATCAATACCATAGATCAAATGTTTTATAAAACAATGATAGAATTACGTAAAATAGGAAATTTCGCAATCAATCACTTCCGGATGAGATTCGTAAAATATTTATTCCTTTTCCTGAATAATTTATTTAATTGTTAATATATTATATATACGCGTGGTATGAACACCCTTTATATATAAAAGGGTGATTCACATCACCTCTGCCATCCCTTTATTTTCTTATTGGATGGTTATAGGAAGAAGTTAAAAAACAATTCAACCTCTAAAATTATTTAAACTTTCTTTTAAAGACATTTTAATTTCTGTTAAACAAACCGGAAGTATGTACAATTGAATAAAACTTAAAAATTTCAAATTAGAGTTATCGCCGAGAGATCTCTTTAAAAGAAACAAATTTTATAGAAAAAAATATTTTACTTAGAGTTTGTTAGTAATAATATTTTTACTTCAATTTAAAAATGTATGTACTACACTTTATTTTTTAAAAAGTAATCCCCCCCCCCCCCGTTTATTCAATTCTTAATAATTAGAAGAGCTTTTTATTTCCTTTTGTTGAAGTTATAAGACTTGATCGTTTTTATTTGTAGCATATATACTATAATGCAAAAATTTTCAACACCCCCTTCCTCCCCAGAAATTTCAGGACGCACCTGCGTCTCAAAAATAACATAACATAAATATGTATCTAACATCTCCAAACAAATAATTACAAGTCTGCTTAAAAAAATGCAAGCTTTGTAGATATGCATTTGAGTGCGATTTTATAAGAGGATTAAACTTTTTGGCCCAAGACGCTATCCGTTAGAGCCACCAGCACGGAGGGCCGAAATTCACGAAGAGCTCCTTATCAATATAAATTGTAGATCCTTTGATTGATTTGTACGAAATTTAGCATAATCTTTAAAGAATTTGGTGTCGGTTCTAGGTGAAACATTTTAATAGATAATAAGTAAAAATATATTTTTCTAGGTGGGTTTATTTGTGGGTTTATTTCTGAAACCCACCTAGAAAAATATATTTTTACTTATTATTTCAAATTTGGCATATGCATCCTATACGGTCTTACGGAAATGACTTTCCATTTGAAAGGTAGAGTGAACAAAGGGGGGGGGGGCAAAAGTATTAAAATGGTCAAATTTTTAAACAAAAATACTAGAAAGCTATTTACCATAGAAGAGTTCCATATTTAAAAAGAATAAGGTATGATTAATTTCTAATAGGCAGCCCCGCGCCGTCCATTTGTGAAAAGTCGTGCGGCGCACGGCGGCGCCAAGGCCTTAGACCTGTACTCTTAACTGGTGTGGAAATTCAGTTGTCTAAATAGCAGGGGCTTCCACTATACGAGGTGCGGCTATTAATCACCGGACTGATGGTGCTATTGGCAAACAGCGAGCGTGCCGTGTGTTGCGGACCGGAAACCCCTGTTATAAATTTTGTTTGAATTCTTAAAGGAATTCTCTTTTTTTTAATTAAGGTCACTGCAACCAGATACGGACCCGAACGCTTTTAGCACCCCCGACCAGCACCACCTATATATCCCCTTTCCGCTCTTTTCGCTGACCCCTGGGTTCTTAGTCAAAATAATATGATGAGAGGAAATAAGTCATATATCTGAGTTGACAGTGAATTATAAATCTACTTGCTCTTACATTTTGTGTAAAAAATGGTCCTTCAAAAAAAAGATGCTTTTAACGGAAAGTTTCCAGAAAGTCATGTGAATTTTCGAAGTGACGCCCTTCAGGAAATGGGAGGGCTTGATGATTTAAAAATACGCCTTCTCATTAAGGTCTTAACCAATCAAGATATCTTTTCTTGAAAACTCCCAGAGATGACAGAAGTTAGAGTTCAGAGTTAGTTTTGAGAGAGCCAGTGCAGTCAGTGAGTTGTTGGAAAGCAGTGAGTTTGTAAAGACCACCAGAGTGAGTTAAAAATGTACAATTCCCCTTATACCAAATAAAACAAACCATGATGTAAAGTTAAAATGCGTTTTAATTCAACCCTTGCATAGAGTAGCGAACCTTTTTCCATCAACAGGACACACATCTTCCAGCAAACGGCGTGCTAGACCAGAGAACCCACAACTTCGAGGTTTCACGCTACCCTTAGTAGGCATCCATATCCTCCGGGACTATGATATTGCCCGCTATAAATAAACAATTAATGTGTTCGCGCCCTTAAACCACTGGCGTGCGACATATTTAATTCGCAGCAGTGGGATAACCATCCCGAGTCGCGACACGTGACATGTTTGAACATGATTGTGTCTGGTGATACTTCCCTCACTCTCTGCTCGCTAGACGCCTTAAAACGTGAAAAAAATGTTGTGGCCGCAGTAATTTGGGCTCTGTGTAATTATGAATAGATATAAAGGCGTTAATCAGTATTTACCAGGACGGCGCAAAAGGGACTTGGCGCGTCCCTGCTAATAGGCCCAAAATTAAGAAAGGGAGATCTTTCGTAAATGATTATAAATTATTTTATTACATATTAGAGAGGAGCCAGGGGTATGTAAAGTCATGTGGATGGCCACACATCAGTTTATTTTTAATATTAATATCTACGTACTTATTTCTCCTTTACATAGTCGTTAGTTATCTGAAAATTTAATTCCACAGTCCCTTCGACTTCACAAAATTACTTGTTTTGAAAATCACATACAAAAGATACACATTTTGTAATATATATTATTTTTATGATAAATGCGGATTTGGAAAATTCCTTGACACTAAATATTGGTTTCTTATTAAGAAAACTGATTCTTGATTATACTTTCTTGCCTTGTCTTGGAAAATAAAAAAATATTTCTTGTCTTGAACTTGTCTTGATTTCAAGACAAGATTAAGAAGTATTTTTCTTAAACACTATTCAAAGGATCGTCCCTTCTTACTTCTGTGTTTTAAAAAGATCAAAGAAAGAACTTCCGTGTATATTAATATTATTTTTAATTGCACTAATTAAGCTCAAAACTTTGTGGACAGCGAGCCTTGATGATGGTCGGAGTAGATCAAAACGTTGGAAGGAAAATAAATAAAATTTGATTTCAATTAATTTTGGCTACAAATAAAAATCTTTTTTTACCTGAATTTGAAATTAAAAATAATATTAATATATCGATTTTTAAAAAATAAAAGTTGAAATTGGTATGCTGATTTTAAATAAGGGAGAAACTAATGTTACAGTCGTCTGGTACCCATATCAGTTAATTTTTCAATGGTCATCCCAAAAAGCTGCCCGTATGACCAAGTTGTCTCGCATGCCGGAAAAACACTCGGCCCTCCGAAATGTTTATTTTAAATAAGCTACTGCTTAAACACATTAATCTATATGTTGACAGGAGACATTAGTCAAGTGTCCAATGATTTTTATTTTCAAACTCTTTTGGTTTTTAATAAACTAAGATTTTAACAATTATCTATTTCTTTCTCTTATGAAACTGTTAATTGATGTAATTTAAGTGAATCGGTATAAAAATAAACGAACTAAAATAATCATAATTGTTTTTGCATAATAGAAAAATGAAAGTTTTTTTTTGACAAACCTACCCGTATATTTTGTTAGCCAATATTTTCACTATTCATTTATGAAACCCCTATCTTCATGCTTAAGAGTTTCTCTGCTCTCAGTCGAAACTTTTTATCCAGTTGTAAATTTGAATTACCCGAGTGAAGGCGAAAAAATAAAATGACTCAGAATAACATAATTTTGGTTGCATTAGTAATGGTCCTTAGCTTACAAATAATTTATTCCTATGAAGGTTATTCATCTATTTGGTACCCTTCAGACCCCAATTGGATTTTGAATTGAAATCGAAATCCAATCCATCCTGGACGGATCAACTTTCATATTATGATATCCCTAATTTTCTCATCGTATCAAGAAGAACCTTATGGAGAACAATTGGAATTTGCTGCTGATAATCAACTCGAAGTATGTATTGTTATATTTGTCAAAATTTAAATGAATCCATTGACTGGCTGGCACATCGTACTCCGTACTTTCTCTATTTTCTTATATACTATCACTACTATGAGGGCATGCGCTTCGATGAGGTAATATCACTAATTTCTTCAAACATAGTTTGGAGATAGCCTATAGATTTGCCGACTCCCAACCACCTCAGAACTAAGTCTCGACGGAGACGAAGACTAAAAAAATGCATACACGTGCAATTTTTTTAGCTATATAAATTAACGAATTAAAAACTCACATTCCTACAAATTAAATACAACTTAATGATCACAGAGTAGTTACTATGCATATAACCAATAAAAAACAAACTTAACAATTTTCGTATAAATATAAAACAGGTAAACAAGAAGAAAAATATGCAATATGCAAAATAGTACATATTAACTAGGTATAATAAATAGTTTATTTATGTAGATTTTCCATGTATATTTCCTGTTTGACATCGCAGCCTTTATAAGATCGGCATTTTCTGTTTTTTTTTATGAATTCATAAAATTCTAGACACCTCATGTCATAATTAAGTTTTAGGCATAATTCTGCCTTTACCAGCTCAACCCGCATCCTGTTGGGCTTGTCTGTCCAAGTATTTCCCATAATCGAAAAAATTCGTTCCACGTATGCATTACTTATAGGTATCGATAGAATCTTACCAACAAGTTTTGGTAGTTCAATGAAAACATCAGAGGAAAATATTTTTATCCATTTTTTTATCAGTTGGCAAATCGAGCGATTTGGTGGAAGGAATGATATTTTTAAGAATGCAGATATCATTATATAGTCGCTGATCTTACAAAATCTCGTAAGTCCGATTTTTGCTCAAATACGTATTATACGTTGATACCGACCAACTTTTCACGGCGCACCTGTTTATTGAAACCTTATTATTCTATTTCAATTTAGTTTCGCGCTACGGGTAAATAATAAATATTGCATTGTATTTGTATGTATTGTTGTTTAAAATGGTTTTTCTTGTTTTCTGGCAAACAATGAATTTAGGACTTACTAGGTTTTGTAAGATCAGCGACGATATAGTTTATTGGGATCTAATTCTATATTTAAGTATTTTGCAGCATCTAAAAGCATATCATTTTGTTCATATTCAATTTTACTTACACAACCCGGAGAAATAATAATTAAACACTAAGCCCAGACTTAACTCACTTCAATCCGGAGTCTTCGGGTCAAACCCGGAGAGGTGGTGAGCCTACTCCCAACACCCCTTCACAGTCAAATCGAAAACTTTATTCCCCAACACGTTTATTTATCCCCATGTCTTCTAGAGACTGAAACTCTCCCCAACCTCATCATTCTTTTCCAACTCTTACAATTTTCAGAATTTGAAATGTGTATCTGGAATGCAAAATTCATTTCACATATAAAAGCCCTGTATCGTGTTGCATTAATATCATTGAAAAAAAATATATACATGAAAAATCCCCAGAAGTAAAAATATTCGGTAAGTACACCCAGGAGCCACGCCATATTATTTAATTCACTTCTTTTTTGTTTTGAACTTTTGTTCATATAAGTTACAAGTTACAATAATCTGAAAGACGGACAGATAGACAGATATAGTATCCATACTAATTTTATTTTTTTTCAGTGTGTAACGTGGACAAAAATAATTTTCAATCAATATTTCTTTCATCTCTGTGCGTCTCTCTGGCTGTGTATCTGGATTCCGATACTTACGATAACTTATGATCGAAAAGATATGGAAAGTTAGTTCTTGGTGTCAAATATTTGTATATCTAATGCAGAGAAATTATTAGATTTTAGGTTCTCTAGCCTGTTTCAAAAATTCAAAAAAAAAATCAATTATTTTATTGATATTTTAATGTTTTGTTAAAAATAAAAGAATTGTAGGAAAAGAGTAAAACCTTTTGATAACCCGGTACATCTTCGTTAATTAAATTTTCTTTTTGATATAATTAACTATCAAAAATGAAAATTCTAGCCCTTTTCGTCCAAACTATGTATACAAAATTTGATTGAGCTTGGTCGAAAAGGCTAGAATTTTCATTTTTGACCCTCACCTCCATTTTGGGTGAGAGTTTTTGCATTTCTAGCCTTCTGGGTGTCCACAGATTATGTATATAAAATTTGGTTGAGTTTAGACGAAAGGGTTAGAATGTTCATATTTGACCCCTCCCCCTTTTTTTTATCTGATATAATTTTTTAAAACACATAAAAAATATTTATTTTATGTTCTTTTCAAAAATATATTCAGTTTTTTTCTAGTTAAATTTTTTCATTTTTTTACCTCTTCGAAATGTTCGGAGATCTTTATGCCCCACCCTGTATAATAATATTTTTTATGAACTATTTGTGAGTATTTAAATAAAAAATACGAGGACTATATGGAAGAAAAAAGTGACGAATTTCGATTAAGCTAAAATATTATACAATATACATATCTACAGGTAAGATGTGTTGTATCGTGTCGCTCCAGAAAGGTACCTATCTAAAGAGTGCATTATTCACTAAAAGTGATTATTCTATATTCTCGTGTGGTGTGGTAAGGGAAAAATGTCTGCAGCCTATAGATATTGACATAACTATGGGGGTGGGGGGGGGGGGGCAAAGGAGGCCCCAGAAAATATTAAAAATTATAAATAAGTAAAACAGATCCTCGAAAAATAAATAAATAAATTAATATAAGTAAAACAGTTAAAAACTTAAATAATAAAAACAGTACCTTCTGCTGGCATGACACCGAGCAAAACATTCGGTCGTATGAAGCCTTCTGACCTAGGCGATTGAAACGAGTCACTTATTTTGAATTAATAATAATTGTTTATTTGCACGAAATTTACTCTGGAGAGAGACGGACTGGTAGAACTTTTAATTGAAAGTAATGGAAGGCAGCCCAGGGATATTAAGGAAAGAAGACCCTGAAGAAGGAGGAAAGAATCCTCCGAAACGTCGGTTTGAAAGGAAAGGAGGAAAGATTCCAATAAATATTTGGATATGTGTTAATTTTTTCTTTCCTCACTACCCTCGGCTGCCTTCCATTGCTTTCAATTAATAATAGGTAATTGTTTTACACATAATTATTTTAAGTGTGTTGATTTAATTTTTAATTGTCAATAAATATTGGATATACCTAACTTTGTAAGGATATCAGAGGCTTGGGGCTCTTATTCAAATTCCAAATACGCCTCCTTCTTAAAAGAATATTTTTATTTAAAATAGAGGGGGAGAGGTGGTAGAATATTGTAAACAAAGAAAATAAATAAACGTCAATGATGGGGAAGTTATCTCTGAAGTCGAAGCCAAAAAAAATCAAATCTATCTATATTATATTATGTAATTTAATAAATGGTTCAATAAATTGTTAAATTATCCCATGATTAAATTTGCGGAGAGGTTACCGAGTGTTAAAAATAATTTTAATTTTTTTTCCAATTAAAATATCTTAAAGAAATTTATTTTTATTAAATAATATTATTATTTTAGGAAAGATTTATTTTTGGAGGAAATGATAAAACTTCAACTACAACAACTAACTTAAAGGAATCATCAACAAAGGCAGTGACATCCAAAACGACACCAGTAACAAAACAAACGGTTACTACGACAAAAATGCCTACTACAACTAGAGGAACTAAGTATGTTCAGGTTTTTGAGAGCAGAAAGGCACCTTTATTATAATTATTATCTAAAGAGACATTAATGGCATTTTAATCTTCTTTATTAATTATTATGTTGATTCACTTTTGGTTAATTAAATAATGTTAATAATTATAGCTATCAATGGTAAAAGAATAAATAGACAAATCTCCTTCCCAGAAGACTAAACATTAGAGCAGAGCCTTAAAATTAAATTCTTTCTAGTTTAAAATTGATTTGATAATCTGAACCTGAGCTCATTTTTGAAAACATTCCAACTCTTTTCAAAAATAAGATGCTCAAATCTTTACTTTTATATTAAAATAGCAGGACTTGAATGAAAAACTTTTTTTCATTTTAAGCTAAATTTTTTAATTTCCGTTATATATTAATGGAGTGAAAGATTTTTATGCTTACATCAAATATTGCGATTCAGAGAGGAGTTTTTTTGTCTCCGAGGGTGTGAGCCAGCTGCTCCGAAAGCTTCAGTTGGTTCTCGGGTTCGACTCCCGGGGGGATGAATCCCCTCTGATATCGCCAATTAAATAATATTTCTATTAATATCTTAGATTCTGTCCTTGCAAATTAAATTCCTTTCTCACTAGGAGCAGAGGCTCAAACTGTGCGACCCGGCCCCCGGAAGAGCCGCGGCCTCTTCACAGGTGCGCCGCGAAGCTTGATAATTTATTGAAGCAAGACATTTGGCTTAACTAGACAAAAAGCAAAGTAATAAGCTAAAAATTTATTTATTACTTATTTGTATCTCTTACTTACGATTAGACATACTTTTACTTAGGTGTAACCTAGGATTTATCCGAAGTCATTCAATGAAATCTTAGGCTGTACATATCTTTTATTTTTGTTTATTTTTGTTCATATTTTATTTATTTATTTTTTTAATTATTTGTTTACTTATTTTTTATTTATTTATTTTTTCAATTTCTATTTTTCATTTTTGTTTTTATTGATTAGACATAATATGTATAAAATTTTAACAAGTTACTACTGTAAAGAGAGAGAACTATAAATATTACCACCGTTTGTATAACCCAATTTTATCATCTATTTATCTGTTTTAAGGAGCCCCTCTGCGCGGCCAAAATAAATAATATATAATAGGGAGCCATGTAAAAATTTTTTAATTGAAAAAAGGCGCCTCGTCTCGGAAAAGTTTGGGAACCCCTGCATTAGAGCAATGATTCCCAGCAGGGCCGGTACCGGCGTTGCAAGGGTTGCTGGTCAAATGCGGGGCATTGAGGCCCCAGCCACCGCGTCCATTAGGAAATACTCGTAAAAATATTCCGATTAATCAATCATAAACTCGCGTACCACTTAATAAAGTATAGTCTATTTATAGAATTCAAGTGCACCCTCTTCACCCCTGAGGGCGCCCATGATTGACACTAAAAATTAATGTCAAATCCATAAGTAGATACCTATTCTCTTTATAAAATACAATATTCAAATACGCATTAAGCTTGCGAAAATATAATTTTAATGTCCAATCAAAATCCAAAAACTGTCTCACAATGGTTACACTTTTAATCGAATGTTTCCTACATTTGATTCAATTGCGAATCAAATGTAGGTAATTTTTGTCAAATATTGAGTGAAAAATAATATCTGAACTTATATATTTCTAACTTGAAATAATGATGTTAAATAAAATTTATAATTTTTCTCATTAATATATCAAAGAATAATTGATATATATACGAGAGTTGTTTTGACCGCGCTTTTTTGAAAAATGATATATTTCGCGAGACTACTGCGGATGACGCTATTGGAGTCTGCGGAGTCTTAAGTCTGGACCAAGAGAGAAAAAGATGTGATCCATTTAGCTACAATCCAACGTCATTTTGCGTCAATAGCCCGCATGACATTCGGATGGATCACCATATATCTTTTTCAAAAATGCGCGGTCAAAACAATTCTCGTTAATATACCAATCATTCTTTGATATATTGATGAGGAAAATTTATAAATTTTTTTTTAAAGGTTACACTTTTTGTATCGTCTTCTAATACATAAATTTTATGAAAAGAGAGGGGTCATAGATATAGGGGAGAGAACCAGCTATACAGATTTATCGATCTTCGCAAGGGCGGATCCAGGAATTTTTATATAAGGTGCCCGATGTATATAAGATCTACTTTTTATCTCGAAAGTGTGTCGCGATCGAATTGTCAGGGGGGGGGGGGGGTCAGAGACGCCGCCCCCCACACACATAGAACTTTATTTTCAATTTTAAAATTTTTTAAAAAAATAAATGTTTTTTTTTTCAAATTTTTTTACAAATTTCATATCTCGTATTTTAAGTTCATTAAAAAAAAAAAATAAAAAAATTGTTATAAATTCCCTGTCGATTTGGCCGCCGTTTGGCCTCTGCGTGCGACGCACGTGTTGTACTCCGCCAGGCACGGGCTCTATGGGGGGGGGCGGTCGCCCCCCCCCGGATCCGCCCTTGTCTCCTCATTGTGCGAACTTTCGTGTTGCCCCACTATTCTAGGTATCTGCGCATGAACCGGTCACATCCGTGCTTCGTATTCTCATGTTAGAGAAACAGCGATAGAAAGGGGAAGACACAGACAGAGCACAATATTTTGCAGCAAGTTACAGCGTGGTTGGCGTCGTAATTGTTTAAATAGTAAAAAATACATCTGTCAATCTAAAAAATTTTCAACTCTCCCCCATAAGAAAATTCTGGTCATTTTGTATAACACAGGTCGAAAAACTTTTTTTCCTAGGTTTCTGTTTTAATGCAGAAATTCTGATGCTAGGCATCAAAAAACACGAAAACATCCATTCTTAGCTTCTGTCTGTTTTACGTCGATAAGTAAGTTTTGAAGATGTTAATTGATTTTACGAGCAGCAGGTGGTAGCAATTTGATCAAAACGGTAGCAAATTGTATAATACTCGCACGAGGCTCGATAGATTGGGCGATTTATTGCGGATTGGGAGACTTTCGTGCTCACCATGCATATGATCCTAAACTTCGGAGATACCAATAAAATATTTATTAAATAAAATAAAATATAAAAAATTTATATATAAATAAAATATTTAAATAAATATCATATAAATACACGAGGGGTGAACCACGACCTAATATTGTTTACACCTACTTCCACTTCCACTTTTATTTCCAATTAGAAGACAATAGATGAAGGGGCATTATCTAATGAATTCCAAAATAATTCCAAAGACGTGTACACCTAATTCCAATCGCGGTTCACCCCTCGTAAATACATAACTCAGTGGAGCAAGGAGAGCGTTTTCACCAAGATGTAATGGACTTTGAACGATGTTACCAAAGGCAGTACAACGAGAATATGATAGGAGATTACATTTGGGGTTTAATACGAGAAAGTCCATACAAACATAAAAAATCACTAAAAATATTCATTTTTGAACTTGATTACATTTGTATGCCTTTACAAATCATTATTCTTGAATTTAAAAAGACTCCGATGTTCAGCAAAAAAATTTCTGACTGTAATAAAATTATGAAAAAAACAGTCATTTTTCTTAAAATTCGAAAAACTGCTCTGGTTTCTACAAAAGCAAACTTTGATAAAAAAAAATATTTTTTCCTTTATTAGTAACGTAGAAGAAACCAAAACTTGACATTCAGAAGTCAGACCCAAAAATCGTGTCGACTCGGTGTAATAAAGAAAGAGAGTGTGAGAAGATGACCGCAATTAGAATTTTCACTTCTTTTCGAGGATCCCACGACACATTTTTTTATGAGCTTTTATTTATTATATTTTATTGGTCTTCAAATCGATGTTAAATTCCTTCCCCATGCTACGTCTTTTTACTCCTGTATGTACGTTCTTGTTTTTGCAAAAGTAAAAAGTTCATGATTTTTGTGACGAGCAAAGTCTTGCCTTATCAATTTCACACACGCAAGACAGAATAATAAAATGTAGCGTATAGAAGGCCCTTTAGTCAAAAATACTCTTGGAATTTTTATTGTTCACATAGTGGGAAACATCACAGAAAGTAGAATGCTAGAACATAAAGTGTAAATTTATTATTTTCTGAATCAAAAACAGAGTCATTAATTAACAGAAGAAATTATTTTTTAGACCAACTCTTCCACCCCCGGCAACTACTAGAACAACTAGTAGAACAACAACAAGAACAACACCAAGAGCAACAACACCAAGTACAACAGCACCAAGAGCTACTACAACAAAGCCGACTCGCCGAACAACCCAGAGAGTAACAGAGCCACCAACAATGACGACGACCGAAACGGCCATGACGATGGAACCTGATAACTTACCCTATGAGAATATTTATGTGAATCCAGATAATTGCTCAATTGGTACGAGTATATATATAATAAGAAATGTTCTCTCAGGTGGTCCATTAAAGACGGAAAAAAGCATGTCAACAGAAAATAAAAAAAAATTAGCTGACGTGTTCTGATGTGGCCATCCACTTGACTTTACCATACAACCTGGCCCCTCACTTATATTTAATATTTAATAAAATTATTTATAATCATGTAGGGAAGGGGGGGGATAGTTTTTTGCATTTTTAGACTCCTGGGACCCACTGATTATGTATACAAAATTTGATTGAGTTTGGTAAATGGCAAAGATTTTAATTTTTTACCCTCCGCCCCCCCCCTCCATTTCGGGCGGTTAGTTTTTCCATTTTTAGACTTCTTGGGACCCACTGATTATGTATACAAAATTTGGTTGAGTTTGGTAAATGGCCAAGATTTTCATTTTTTGACCCCCCCTCCCCCCATTTTGGGCGGTTAGATTTTGCATTTTTAGACTTGTGGGGGTCCACTGATTATGTATACAAAATTTGGTTGAGTTTGCTCAAACGACCTAGATTTTTAATTTTCAACCCCCCTCCACCCCCCTTAATTTTGGGTCGATATGCACAAAAATCTAATCAGCTCTTAATCTCAATGGACCAAAACTACCTGTGAAATTTGGTTTCGATATTCAAACTAGTTTTGACAAAAAATTATTATCTCGAAAAATATAATTTTTTCGATGTTCACTTATTAGGCTTTTTTGTAGAGCGAAATACCATGGTTTCGCTCAATTTTTTTAATCGAAATAGTTTCAGCCGTTTTTGAGATATTTCGAAAAAAAGAAGGAAAAAAAAACCACTTTTTTCATGCACGATTACAATACTTGACCATACCCTGTATGGTAAAGTAAAAATATACACACCACGTCTTTTTACTCAGATTTGCTTATATTTATAGCAGTGGCGGTTGGTGATTTTTCAACTAGGGGATGCTTTCCAAAAAAGTTCCTTTCATTTTTACTTTACCATACAGGGTATGGTCAAGTATTGGAATCGTGCATGAAAAAAGTGTTTTTTTTCCTTATTTTTTTCGAAATATCTCAAAAACGGCTGAAACTATTTCGATTAAAAAAATTGAGCGAAACCATAGCATTTCGCTCTACAAAAAAGCTCAATGAAGTGAACATTGAAAAAAATTATATTTTTCGAAATAATAATTGTTTTGTCAAAAAGTCTGTTAGTCTGTCTGGTTGTCTGTTAGTTAGTTAGTTAGTCTGTGCGTTACCAAATTTTTGTGGACGAGCTAGCTCAAAAACTAGTTTGAATATCGAAACCAAATTTCACACGTAGTTTTGGTCCATTGAGATTAAGAGCTGATTAGATTTTGGTGCATATCGACCCAAAATTAAGGGGGGTGGAGGGGTGGTTGAAAATTAAAAATCTAGGTCGTTTGAGCAAACTCAACCAAATTTTGTATACATAATCAGTGGACCCCCAGAAGTCTAAAAATGCAAAATCTAACAGTCCAAAATGGGGGTCAAAAAATGAAAATCTTGGCCATTTACCAAACTCAACCAAATTTTGTATACATAATCAGTGGGTCCCCGAAAGTCTAAATATGCAAAAACTAACCGCCCAAAATGGGGGGAGGGGTCAAAAAAGAAAATCTTGGCCATTTACCAAACTCAACCAAATTTTGTATACATAATCAGTGGGTACCAAGAAGTCTAAAAATGCAAAAACTAACCGCCCAAAATGGGGGGGGGGTGGAGGTTCAAAACATGAAAATCTAGGCCATTTGAGCAAACTTAACCAAATTTTGTATACATAATCAGTGTGCCCCTAGGAGTCCAAAAATGCAAAAACTAACCCTCCTCCCCTACATGATTATAAATAATTTTATTAAATATTAATTAAAGTGAGGGGCCAGGTTGTATGGTAAAAGTCAAGTGGATGGCCACATCAGAACACCTCAGCTTATTTTCTCTTTATTATTATTATTTTTTTTTTTATTTATTTATAATTTATTTACAATCAACCATTTGAACAGGTTTTAAGTAAATTTGATAAAATTGATTAACAAACACAAGAATACAATCAAAAATATTAAGAGGTATTGCGAATGCACCTTGGTACTTCACAAACGAAAGTCTGCATAGTGACCTTATTGTCCCTTCTGTTAGAAAGGTAATCCTGGACTCGTACAACAAACATATTAAAAAACTCGAAAACCATTCAAATATATCAGCCATCAATCTCCTGGACAATAGTCAAGTAACTAGGAGACTTAAGAAAAATCATATTCTAGACACCGAGGAGCGCGCCATTCTGCACAACTGGACTAATAAATTCAATTAAGAGTGACTTCGATGGAAGACTTCCCTTTCATGTGTATAAATGACAAAGTATTGTGTATGTGTGTTTGTTAATCTCTTTATTTAGATTTTATTTTAATCTTCGCTTTTTTTGCGAATACGGCATCATTTTCGTTATTTTTCAAATTTAACATTAGATTTTTTAAAAATATATCTTAGGCCTTCGCTCCAAACGGATACTGCTTTGTGTGAGCTCAGAAATTAAATCTTATGACTTAATCTCCGCAGTCCCTGAGATGGAAATCGACTATCTTCCACAATGAATCAGCCTGTCCTATAAGACAATCTTAAATTTCTCCTAATTCTATTGCTATAAGCAAGCTATGACTTGTCTATAGTACTCTTAGTTATTTCCGATGACATATATTGAGAGTTCTTAGAAATGGATTAGTGCAAAGATTACCGAATCATCTTTATTTATTCCATTTTTTGTATTATTTCTATTTTAATAGTTCCTCAGCGAGAACAATTTTTATTCGACTAAAACTTGTTTGGACTTTAATTGGAAGATATACCAAGCAGAGACTTCAAACCTTCTATCCACACCCTTATCGAAAAAATCGTTCATTTTAATTGCCCCTTGAAACTATGCAACAATTTCATTTCATTTCGAGAACCAATAGTGGTATATCTACTTTTCTAAACAAAAAGTGTTTTTTATAAGTTCATTTAAAATTTTAGGTTATGTTTTTTAACGTGGCTGTACTTCTCACACTACCATATCCTCTTTATGAATGGATCGTTTTCAAGCGATTGATCTTATATCCCCTCCACTAAAAATAATCGCCCAAATATGTTTTTGTTTTTTTTATTTTTTATCAAAACTACCAGGTAAATAATTTCAATTTTTTTTTTTACGTTACTCCAAATATATTATTCTAACAAAAATTAATTTTTCATCAAGTTGGTGAAAGTCCTTCAATGAAAGAATATAAAATAATGATAATTTTCCCGCCCTTTCTCAATCTATCCTATGAAAAAATTTCATTTTTAATTGCAATTATTTTATGTTTGGTGTAGTAAATCGTCTTCAAATTTTAACAGTGCGTTTATTATGCTTTTAGTGACTTATATTCCAAGTTTCGAAGACTTCTTGAATTTTTGCTTTTGGGAAAGACTACCTTAATTAAGCTTCATATCAAATAATGATAAAAATATTTTTCTGGAAAAATCTATAAAAAAATTTTAATTTCAGATTTTTTTTTCGATTCCAATAACATTCGTTATTTGAGAGCCTGGATTCCTCCTAAGAGGAATATTTCGAGTGTTTGTATTTTGGACTTTCTATACTAGTACTACGACGAATAAACGTTTCAATTTACAACAAAGTTGTAATCAAAACGAAAAGGAACGTGCTGATGGACGTTTATTCAGCATGGACTCCACGGGTATATTGAAAAAACAGACAAGGTAATAAAGGATACTCAATAGTCCTCTCTTTTTTCTCTTTATTTTTATAGGTATATAAAGTTTTCAAAAAAAGTGAAAACTAAAGTTTTTTTTTCAGAGAGAAAGAATTAGCAAATACTACTTACTGATGTACATAATTATATGGTATATTATGTAAAACTTATCAAATAAAATATTCAAAAGCCTCATAGCTTGGATTTAATTTGATAACAACAGAAAATCAGGGAAAATATTTATGCTCAGTACAAACCAAAGTTAGGCAAAATCAAGCGCTTTTATGATTATTCTGAAATAATTATCTATAAGCTAGACTGTTGGTATGCAGTTAAAACAATAACTTCTTTACCAGTTTGCACTAGTGTCATAAATTAGATATCGAATTACTAATGAGAAATCAGTTGACATGCTTAAATGATATCAATTTCTATACTTCTAAACCACTTCATTTTTATTATTTCATGGAATAATGCAATATATGGTAGAAACATAATAGAAATCATTTTTTTTTTTATTTAAAACTTACGATAAAACAATAAATGTTAAAACAAAATTATCCTAAATTCTATTTTTTCAAAAATTTAAATAGATTTAGTAAAATAATTTAAAGCTTTTGCTCGGTCCCAAGTCCCAAGTACGTTTGGAGAGTGAAGCTTGATATGCGACATCGTAGTAAATTCGCTTCTTTTTTCTTATTCGTTTAAAGACATGCTGCAATATGAGGAAATCATTTTTAAGCATAATTTTTTACTTTACCATTGGAGTATGAACAAGTATTGTAATCGTGAATGACAAAAGTTGTTTTTTACTTCGTTTTTTCGAAATATCTTCAACACAGGTAAAACTATTTTGAAAAAAAATGAGCAAAAATCACGGAGTTTTATCTACAAGCAAGTCTTATATAGTGAACATCAAAAAACTATATTAATAATTTTGTCTAAAAATCATTAGTTGATTGCCAAATTTTTTGTACGCTCTAGCTCAAAAACAAATGAGAATATTAAAACAAAGTAGGTATCAAGTTATTTTTGTGAGATTAAAGAGCTGATTAAATTTTGAGTGAAATGGGACTCAAGACCTAAGGAGGTATTAAAAAATTAAAATTTGCAAATTATCAAATCGAGAAACCAAAATAACTTAAATTTCTTATGAAATAGTTGAATTTTTAAAAGATATGTGAATATCATAAAGAATACATGATAATATATGAGAAATATGAATAAATCTAGTTGTTTCTAGAAATTTCAGGGTCCGGAATGAGAGCGCTCAAATAAATTATTTATTGCTAATATAAGTCCTAAGCCTAAATCCTTGGATAGATTTAGGTCAAATTTCTCATGTATATTCTTTATGAACTTATGAAAATATTTAGTTATCTATGTGAAATTGATAGGGGTATAAAAACAACAAAATTATAAAATTTTTAATATAATAAATAAACCAAGAAAGATATTCACCATGGTAGAGTTCTATACTTAAAAGAATATGTGAATATTTCTTATGAGGCCCTAAATGTGGGATTCCTGAAAATGAAATTATTACTATATATTTCCAGAGCCATTTATCATTCTCAACCAAATTTTGCATAGTGGTCTTTAAAACCTTTCGAGATAGTCCATTCACATTAAATTGATTGTAATCCGAAATGGGGGGTGGATTCCAATAAACTAAAATTCTAAAATCTCCAAGGCCAGAAAAAAATGATTTTATATAATTTTAATATACTTCCGGTCAGGTGTAGGATAAAGTCATGTGAAATCTACATACGGTGTCAAAATATTTTCATTTTCAAAACAATGGACTCTCATTAGATTTTGAGCTTTTTAGCTTCAAAAATCTTTATTGAAAAATGCAATAAATAAATAAATAAATAATTAAATGTTATAAGAGGATTCATAGAGCTAATGAGCTGAAATTTACGGAAAATTTAGAGAAAAATAGCTATTCATAAATATTTATATTTTTTATTTGAATTAAAGAATCAAGAAAAATTTGTCTGTATTCAAAATATTTAATTTCTTTATTGTTGTTTTATATTTATTAGATAAAGCAACTTTTTTCTTTTTGAAGTGATATTTAACTCCTATTTGAAATTTCATTGATAAAAGAAGTTTTCCCGAAACGTTTGAGTCTTTGGGGATTGTTTTTTTAAAAGATTTTTATTTATATTTTTATATCAATAAAATTATCCAAATGTTAAGATTAAATGAATAATAATAATTTTTTTTTGTTTTAGTTTATGTTCTCAGCAACAAAACACATTTGAAAGCAATGTGGTGCTCCTTTCTTTATATCTTAATCCTAAAAATGCTACAAATAATAGAAGAATTTTAATCCGTCAAGGAGCAATGATGGTTCCATTTGAAAAGGCCTTTGAGATGCAGGTGAATGCTGAAGACACTGATAATTCTCCAGGATATTATTACTAAAATTTAGTTATCCAAAAAATATTACATTATATCTTATATATATTTTAATAATTATTTAAATGTTTTTGTAATTTACCAAGTCATGAGCAAGTAATAAAAAATATATTAATTATATTTCGAAAAAAGGCCTTTGGATAGATTTGGTATTGGAGAAAATCAGAGGCATTATTTAACGGGAAAGTAAATGTAGTATTGTGGAAGAAATACAGTTTTGTTTCACCAATAACTTTCTACTGGAGGGATGAGTTCCCTATTACATTACATGTAATTATTAATTCTATATATCTCAAAGAGATGTCACGCTTATCGCGATTTTCGCCACAAGGTTCAAGGATCGATCACTACAATAACTGTAAATAATTATTTTCTTTGAATTTTAATAAATTGTAAATAATTAAAAGTCCACATTATAAATAGGATTGTTAACATCAATTCGATTTTTTTTTTTTTTTTTTTTTTTTTTATTCCAATTTGGCACCTTTTCTGTTTTTTTAATAAAACAACATATTTCTTCAAAAACAAATGGAATTTCAGTTTATGTTTTTATAATAGATAATTATATAATTTCAATTTTTTCATTTCTCTCAACCATTTTTTTTTTTAATATTATGATGATACTTATTATGTTTTAGTTATACTATAATATTCAAGTTTAAAAAAAAATGAAATAAAATATATATTCTTCAAATAAGTTTTTCAATCACATATACACGATTTATTATATTTTATATATATATATTTGCATATATCTTAATAAGTGTTTAAAATAGTATATATAACTGTTATTATTTTTGACACGTTCTTTGATGATTGTTTTTACAGTAAAAATAATAATTTCTAAAATAAATAAATACGAATAGTACAGTAGAACTCCCTTAGAGATTCATAGAAATATATAATATATTTTTTTAATAACCTTAAAAATACAATATATATTTATCAGATTCAAGTAACAAATTATCTTGTCCTTCTCTTTATATTATACAGTACTCATTACATTTAGAATAATTATCCGCTTCGTTGTTGAGGTTTTATTCAACCCTGAATTGTTTTGATATTATTAACTTTATTTAGATTCTCAATGAGTTCTACTGTATATCGAAAACTGTGAGACATCTTTATATATGTTATACGTATATTTAGATTTTGAACTTGAATCATTGTTTGGAAGAACGACTAGGCACAATAATTAATTGTAAATATAGATTTGGAGAAGATCTTACACATAGATAATATAAAGAATTAATCTAAGAGTAAGAAGAAAAGAGAAATTGTCATTTTAACTCTTTTGATCTTCGTTATTTGATATGAGAACAATATAAAAAATAGAGCTTAAAATTTGAAATATATATATGATTCAAATATTCAGTTAATAAAAATATTTCTATTTATTTTTTTATTTTTTATTTTTTTTTTTTTGGATAGTATTTTTTGAGTTAATTAACATTTTACTAAATTCATTTTGAAAATAAAATAGAATTTGTGCATTCTGACTAGAAGTAAGTTTTTTTCTTTATGAAATTTATTAAAAAATAAAAAAAATATATTAAAAATTAAACCTTTATATTAGAAGAAAAAAAAAATAATTTATAAAAAATTCCAATTTCAAAATCACAATGGCCGCTAAGTAGATGAAAAAATCTTAAGTACATTTCTAAAGAATAGGTATTTGAAATTTAAACACCTTTTTATGGTATAATAAGACAACAACTTTGAAAATATAAATATAATTTTAGCAGCTGGGAGAGACCATTCTAAAAGATTATGAAAAGCATAATACATGTAGGTATGCACAAAAATATATTAATTAAATCTAATAAATAATAGCGAATAATACCCGCGTGGTTCTGAACCTAATTGTATTCAGTTCACTCAAGGACAACTTAAAATGCTAAATATGATTTTGCAAACCAATTAAGCAACAGCAGTGTTTTTTCTTTTTAGTTATTTCTTGCATATTTTTCCATCTTTTTATACATCAATCGATTTTATTTAAATATTTTTTAAATTCATCTGTCAATCACCTCGATTCCCAGGTTTAGAAAAGTTGATCGTCAGTCGATATATAATATATAAAATAAGTAGCAAGATGATGATGTTAGAAATGATCTAATTTATCATTTAATAAAATTAGAGGCCAAAATGATTTCGATAATATTACCTATACAATAAAGTACATTTTATGTGAGAATTTATAGACGATACAAATTTGGCATGGGTTGAATGGAGGTGGGTTGTTTCGTTAATCCAGTCTTACCACTATATACTGTTCTATGATGATTCTTTCTATATATATATATATACCATGACTGTAAAATACATTTATTTCAAAGGCTTGTAACAAATAAACAAAAAGTGAAGAATATTTGGGCCCTTAAAAAAATTATATTTGTGAATTTGAAGCAATGTTGGTTTCATTTAAAATCACAAAAAATATTCTACACTATTGGGACTTGAAAATATTGGGTCTGAACATCTAAGAACCCCTTGCCTTCTAAGAATTATTAGCATTTCAAACATGGGCGTACTCAGATATGGTCACGCGGGTCAGCTGACTCTCATCCCCTACACGGAAAATGATTCTTAAAAAATTTAATATAAATGAAAAAAATATAAATACTTACTGAAAATTATATGGTGAAAAGAAATAATTTTCTTATATAGTTAATTTAGTTATCTAAATTTCTTATAATTTATTTGAAATCCTTAGGTTTCTTTTGCCCCCCCCCCCCCTAACCAAAAAGCTGGGTACGCCCTTGATTTCAAAGTTAACAGTTTGTTGATTTGAATAAAAATTAAAAAAGTCTACGATAAGGATGGAAAAATCACCTCATAAATAAATCTAATGAATTGTGATAAAATAATCAATTCTTTGAATTTTTTACTAACGTTGATTTCACAGGAATCAATAAAAAAAATAGGCCAAATAATATATTTCCAGCAATTAAATGAAAGGTCGGACCAAATTTTTTCTTCAGTTCGAAAAATGTATCGAAAAAAAGAAGCGCTAGTTAACGGGAAAGTAAATACATATTATTCTTATATGACAATAGATTATTTTTTCCCAATAACTTTCTGTCAAAAGAGGGTGGCGGAATTCCCTTGATTTTACATCTAATTATTAATTTTATATATCTCGAAGAGATGACATGTCTATCGTGATTTTCGCCAAGATTCCTACTAATTAATTAATAAACCTAAAGAATTTTTATTATTATTTTACAATTTTCTGAAATTTTATTAGAAACTTTACACAATTAATTTTATGAAATTAGATAATTAAAAAAATAACACAAATTTACTTGACCAGCAAGTTTTATTTTAATTAAAAATAATCGTCATAATAATTTGTTAAGATATGTTTTTACAAGGAAGGGGAAGAGATTTATATTTTTTAAATAATTTTTTCATGATTCAATAAGGTATCTAATTTCACATTTACAACGAGTAGTATAGTAGTTTAAAATACAAACAAAAACAACAACAATAACATCAACAGTATACCTAAATTAGTTTTGTTTTTAATAATAATTATAGGCCTTTAATTCCTCAAGCTTAAACATATTAATCTCGAAGCATATAAGATATACATATATATTTTGGACGTAATTCATAAAAATAAAAATTGAGAAATAAAAATAGATAATTTATATATTTTAATTAATATGTATGATTGAATATACCTTTGATATTAGAATATTTTAATACTGAAATTTCAAATCTATTTGTTTTCAATTAACGTCTGGAGCTGGAAAACTAATTCCCGAGATAGATTCAAAATTGCTTTAGCGTCATGACGTTCAGCCATTTCTGGAATAAATTTAAGTATAGAGTTTATTTATTTTCATATAGGTAATTAAATAAACATATTTTATAATATAAACGTTATTAAAAATATCAAACAAATTAGATATCAAGATTACAATCTATGTAGTATATCTTGAGTAGTCTAATCATTAAAAAAGCTATCAAAGAATTAATTAAGGTGTATAGGGCCAAGGGTGGTGGAGTAGAAGAGGGGAAGCTGTAAAATTAATGGCGAAAATTGTCAAATATAATTATATAATAAATGAATTTAACTTTAAAGGACCAATCATAGATTTTAGAGAAAACACTTTTACATTGCATATCAGAGAGGATCGTCCCCTTAGGAATCGAACCCAAGCGCTAACTAAGCTTGCCGGGCCGTTAGCCAAACCCTTAAGACAAATTTCTCTCTGACATGCAACATATATAAGTATTATAGCTAAAGCTAATAATATATCTATATAATATTATTTATTATGTTACATGTCAGAGAGAGATTTGTCTTAAGGGTTTGGCTAACGGCCCAGCAAGCTTAGTTAGCGCTTGGGTTCGATTCCTAAGGGACGATCCTCTCTGATATAAAATGTAAAAATATTTTCTCTAAAATCTATGATTAGTCCTTTAAAGTTAAATTCATTTATTAATATTATCGGTCTGGGTTTATTTTTGAAATAATTTCCATCTTTTTTCAAAAAAAGACACTCAAAAAGATACTTAAATCTTTTCTTTCACTGTATAATTATATAAATTTTCAAAATACAGCTCTGATAAAATTTATAATCGATTGTTATATCGTTTTATTATTATTTTTAACGAAAATAAAATTCTAAGGACCAAAAATAAAGCCTTAGTTATGGTTCATTAAAAGTTAGTTTCAAGTCTTGAATTTTGTAAATAGTTTGAAATTTTTTATATAAAGTTAATTTAGTTATTATCTATATAATATTATTTATAAAAAAAATAATAATAAAGTGTTTGGTTTCAATACTTCTAATAAATAGTCATATTTACCGTTAAAAAATTTGATGATATCTGTGAAGTCCATCGAGTTTGATAGAATAATATCACGGTAAGATTCCACTAATGCTAAAGCAATAAAGAGGACAAAATGTGCAGAGCTAATATTTCTTGCTGCCCAAATTGTTTCCCAGACAGCAAACACATCATCATATAACAATTCTAAAAAATTCAAAATTTATTGCAATTCTTCTTAAAAAATAAAATTATAATAATAAAATATTATTATAGAGTCAAAACTTTGAGTGGTAAATTTCTCAATATCAATTTATTTAAATATTCTTTAATGTCATTGACAGATGTTTCGAGACAACGATGTATCATCATCAGTCTCACAGACAATCTTTAAACATGGTTAGCAACAATTCCAAAAATCTTACAAAAATAATTTATTCTAACAGCAACTAAAAAATATTAATCTAAGTTTTTTCATAGTCGTTTGTCTAATAGAAAATTATATTTATTATAAGAATTCTAATTATTATAATAAAAAATAAACTTTTTTTAAATAAATAGTAGAACGTTTATATGAAAACTCAACGTTTTGAAAAAAATTACCTTTGTCGATCATGAAATTTTAATTTCATGTTAATACAATTTATATCGCATTTACATGCACGGTAAATTATTGTACTTATTTCTTAAAAAAATACTTAATAATATTTAAATAATCTAATAGAAAACAATTTTTTCGTCTGTTAGCAATCTATCAGCCTCAAAATAGCCTGATTCCAATATTTTTTATACAAAATCAAGACTACTAAAGGAAATATGCCAATATGATTATTCAAATGCAGAGACCTAAAGATTCTTGTAATCAGAAAGAGCCCTATTTTTTCATGTTTGATAAATGTGATTAGAGATTTAGCTATTATATCTACTAGTTCTATAATTTTTAGGACTTTCAGAAACTATAAATAAAAATAAATGCAATTAATCTGAAAGTTTAAACTATATGATCTAAATTAGTGATTCCCAATGTGGGGCCTAAGGCCCATAGGGGGGCATTTGATTGTTAAGAGGGCAATTTGAATATGGACTCATCCTAGTGGTATGTATTTGTGTTTTATTTTTATTTATTTCAGTTTTAGAAGCATATAACACATTTTCCAGAAAGATTTTTCAAATGGAGAAAATATGTTATTTTGCGCTGGTGAAAATGTGTCATATACATTTAAATATTTTTTTAGTCTACGTTTACTCCACTTCATATTAAATTAATTATAACACATACATTATTAATTTTTATTTATTTTTAGCTCTTTTTCTTTTAAAATTAAAAATTAGTCAATTATCTTAGGATTCACAAAAATAAATAAATAAATAACAGCGCGGAAGAAAGAAAGAGAGCAAAACAGACAAGCTCAAAGTAATTAATTAAATTTAGTTTTAGTTTCAATATAAACATCTACAAAATTAGTTTATTTGAAAAAATAAAAATTAACAAAATTTGATAGTAAGCTGCTACAGCAAAAATAGAAAATACACTTAAATGAATGTCGAACCATACAAAATACTAATCAACAAATTTTGTTTTTTAACTTATTAGTAGTAGTCATTTACTCAAATTTTTACGCTGATTTTGCTTGCTTTGAGTACATATATATAATAAATTATAAATTGAAAGGGTCATCAGATCATTCACAGTGCTAGCGTCTATTGTGGTTGTCTAAATACAGGCGTTGCCATCAAGTGCTGCCATCTGTTAAACTCAAAGCGGTCAAATTTATAGTTATAGAGACAATTCTTTCGCGTTAGACGTGTCATATCAAACGTACCTAAAGATTGCGTTCCATGAAAAAATGAATTTGAAAATATACATTTTTAATATCAAATATATATAGCATATATCTTTTTTTTCTACATAATTATTTTTACAATAATTTGGGCATAGAGCAACACTCCCTTCCCATGTCCATATTTACAACAATGTCTTATCACTTTTATATTTTATTGTGGGAAAAATTTTGTAAAAACCTACGACTTGCTCTTTTTGTAACTCTATATAATTATATAAATAACAAAAAAAAATTGTCTTTTATAAAAAAAAATTACTTACGGGGGATAAGAATTTTAGAAAGGCATGACACAAAATATTTTGGAAAACATTGATCTAAATAAAAATTCGTATTACTTTGTATTTTTACTTTATCCAATATGAACCAGATAAAGTATAGGAATCGGTCTCGCGCCAAGCGCGACTTCAAAGGGTCTTCAGCTTAAGACTGCGGAACTCATGGTCTCAATCATAGTCACAAATTGTAGTATTCATTTAGGTTGAATTTTAGCACGTGGTGGTTTTGCTAAAAATTATGTGGGGTATCCAGAGGCATTTTTATCATTTAGTCTGTGTGGATGTATAACGTATGTTATGTACGTTTGTTACCCTTTTTTTCGGCGACGATTTTTCCCAGAAGATTTATATTTCAAATGACTCTGGATAAAGTCTAGCAATGATCCGTTGTAGTTTATATTTTAATTAATTTTTAAATATTTATTAGGTACTATATGCAGCATGATACTACACTCCACCCTCAACCAGGCTGGTGGCTTTTAATGACATTATTTCTTAAAAATTTACGAGTTTTGGAAATGTTAATTTTTAAATATATAGACTCAGAACCTTTCTCCTGCCTAAAGCCCTAATAGATAGAAATTCTTTGACTTGGAACTTAATTTTATCGGCATCTTTTAGCCAGTTTTCGAAATATGGTGGAACAATAGACATTTTTTGCATACTTAAAAGAACCATACAATTTAAAAATTTTAATAAAATAAAATAATTATCTCTATAGATTTTATATGCATTTATATGTAAGCATTTTTTTTATATTGTAAAATAAAAATAAATCTGATTTAGTGCGAAAATATTAATGACCTACATATTTGAATAACTATTGATATAGTATTTGTCGAAACCACTAATACAAAATTGAAGTCATGATTATATTCGAAAATCTTTTTTTCTTAAAACTAAATAATTTTTAATTAAAATACCTCTTTTAAAATCAAGAAGAAACCATCTATAACAAAAATAAAAATGAGTATAATCTCCATTTTGAACCATCAATTCAAACATTTCGGCATCTAGGATTTGAATCAATGACCTGAAAAATGTATAATTAATTTTTAATGTTATATATATATACTAGTATGTAAATATTTATAATATAAATTTTAAATTAATTTACATATACCTCATATTTGCAAAATGATTATCCATAGCTCCACCATTAGGAAAATTATCCACCATTCGATTCATGAGAAGGGTAAAACAAGCATATGTTCTAGCTTCATCATCTAAAATGACCAATAAAGGAGCTACGAGATCGCACATTCCTTGCATATAGCCTAATTCAAGATGCTGCCACACATAGCTAAAACAAAATTTTGAAAAATTATTAGAAAAAAAACATTAATAACATAAAACTAAAGATTTTAGCATCTTTTTTTTTAATAGTTGGAATGCTTTTCAAAAAATCAGCTCTGGTTAAAAATCAATGTATGTATATTTAGAGATGAATCCTCTCTGATATCGCAATATAAAAATATTTCTACTAAAATCCTAAATTAAATTCTTTCTCTATTAATAATATATTTAAACAATTTAATAAAAATTTTCAAATTATAGTCAAAAAGTTATTAATTTACAAAAATTTCACAGCAATCCGTCATAAATACATATACATACATACTCCCATGATCTGTGGAAAAAGTACTCCAAAAATTATCCTACTCTACATGAAATAAAACTCAAAACAAGCCCAAAATCTATTAAGAAATTGAAAAAAGAAAAAAAAACTGGAAACAGACAGATCCATGGCATTTTGGGTCCTTTTTGGGCATTGAATACCCCGAAATACGTATTTTATTGGAATTAGAAGCTTTCATAAAGAGGTCTTTCTAACATTTATTCTAATAAGTGCTAAATATAAAAATAGAAAAATGATAATGTAGCTATTTTTATTGATCTTTTAAAACACAGTTCATTTCTACGAATTAAATTATAATTTTTTTCAAAGATACAATTTTCATGTAAAACCGGGCCAAATATTGGCTATTACATTAAAATAAAGATAATAACAATATTTAATTGAAAAAATGTGTTTTGCTGAGAGTAGCAGAGTTGTTGATTCAAAGTAAAAGACAACTTCATTGATTTCTCTTTATAATAGCAATAGTCTCTTCACCTCAAATTATTTATCTATTTATTTAATAAGTTTTTCTCTATTATCACTAGCAATGATATTTGAATTTATAAAAATAGAAATATATATTATATCTTATGCTTTTTTATTATTTTATGATAGTGTGGAGGAAAAACTGAACCTTTTTTTAAGACTTGGTGCGCTCATCACAAATTTTAATGAGTTGTCAATTTTTTCTCATCAGGGAACGATTTAAGCTATAAAGTTGAAACTTGGCCCAGAATAAAATTTATTGATATAAATATGTCTGCCAAATTTCTGCTTAATTGTTGCAAACATTCGATAGCTCTTAAGCCAATTCGACTTTGTTCTGATTTTCTATATTTTTGAACAGGAAGTTTTGAAGCTAAATCACTTTTTTGTTTTGAATATCCAAAAATGATGGCCTCAAAGCGAAATTTCTATGACTTCTATTCTTGAGTTATCGTGTGGGTCAGTTAATCCAGCCAGATACATAGACAAACAGAAAAACATATTTTAAAATAATTTTTCTCCAATTTTCAGACACCTTCTTACCCCTTACCTCCCGAACGTATCAAGTAATATTTTTTACTTATTTAGTCCTAAATCTTTCTACCGTTACGTGTAAGGGTCAATTTTTTTAACAATAGCTAAATCTGCTTTTTGACTAAGTTTATAATATAATTATTAAACACTTGATTTATTGATTTCATACTCACGTGCACATTATATTTCGGACTTTATCTAAATTTTCTGGGGTAAAATAATGATAATTGCGATCACATCGTTGTACATCTTTATCAATTCGATGTAAATTTAATCCAAAAGTCTCTAAAAGCTCCATCTAAAAATTATATGATTAGCTTTATAAAATATATTTAAGGAATGTTGTATTAGTTTTAGATGAATCATTATAATATAGAAAAAGTTTGCTTTGCAGATTTCACAACAACAACTATAATTGACTTCCTTTTTAAACATTTATAATTTACGATAAAATTCGAACAAATTCATTTTCCAGAATAACATTTATTAAGTACACAAAGCCATATTTGCCAATATTCTTAATTTTTCTTTCCTAAACATACCCCTATTATTTTTACCCTATTAAAAACCCCTCTCAATCCTTCTATTAAACATATTATACAATGAGATCTGCAAATTTACTAAAAATAGCGAAATAAATAAAATGAATTATAATATAAATGAAACTGACAATCTCTGGTTCTACAAAACCTCGCGCATGCGCAGGACAAAATTTCGTAACAAGCAACCATGAATCGTGAGAGGCAAAACAAGATTACCCCAGGTGGTAACCAATCCACCCACCCTCGAGTGGCAACCGGGCATTCAGATTCTGGGGGACCCGGACCATCACGAAATTAAGGAAGAAACAATGGAAGAATAACGCCAAAAATCCATACATACCTGGGCACCTTTAACATCAACACACTCATCCGGCCAGGAAAAAAATTACATAACCTGACTATGGAACTCGATAACACGTTCCGGAAAAAGATAGAGGCGTGGAAGGTCCAACCAGAAAGAAACACCAAGCTTTGCGTGATCCCAAGGGTCCAAACGCAACAAATAAATATAAATAAATAAATGAAAGAGTTATTGTATATATTATATCACACCGAATCTGTACCATTGTTCTCTAGATCCTAAAAAAGATGGATGAGAAGTCCAAAATACGAAAAATTTAATTTAAAACAGGACCCTATTAGTGTCACTAAAGTGTCTGTCCTTCATTATCTCAAAACATTGTAGCTTGTAGGCTGGATAAGATACAGACATGAAATTGAGAAGATATTTTAAGTGAAATCAGAAAGGGGTACAGCAAGTTTTTGCTTGAAATCGGAACACCGGAAATTGACATTTACATAAAAGATTTTTCGTTTTTTTTATTTTCTCAAAAACGACAGTAACGATTTTTTTTTAAATTGGTGTACTTATCAAGTGTCATGAGTTATTAGTCGTGTATAGATTTTAATCCGATTGAAATAAAGGAAGGGGGTGTAAATTAGGAGTGTCGTAAAATAAATATTTTAATCATTCATATATCGTCTTCGGTAAGTAGCAGAGCCTTGAAATTTGCTAAAAAGCTATTTAGAGGCAAACAATTACCGAGCATCGCTCGGTGCTCCAGGCACTATATACTAAGTTAGGAATCCTGAGTATGCGACTACCAACCGCGATTGGCCGCTTTTTTTTATTTTGTGAAACCTACCAAGCATACTTTATACTAATTTATATCTATAGAGAAGATAATTTTAAATCTCAGGTTTAGTTGAAAATTATTGATTGTAATCTATTATCCAAAATTAATTTTAAACATATATATGTATAGAATTTATGAATTCGGATACTTACACTATATACACCTCCTTGAGAGCTCGCAGGAGAAACACAATTAGATCTTGATGGATTGCTTATACCTTCTGGAGGAGCTGAAGAAAGCATTCCTACTTTTCCACTTAAATTGTCACTTTGATTGTTTCCGGTTTCACTTAAATGACCACTATCTACAGAAGGATTCGTGTGATTGATAATAACAGTACTTGAACCTTCAATATTTGTTTGATCATTTCCAGAAATATTTTTATCCGTAATATCCTCTAAAATAATAATGAAAAAAATTTGAGACTCTGATTAAATATTTCACACTAATATTCAAGAGCGTTTTTGTTTTGTTTTGTTACTAATTGAATTAACTTCATAGGAATTGTATAAGGTCTTTCATTTAACTGAGGTGATGTATGGTAGTTGATATAATGAATATATTTTTCCGGGTAAGTTTTTTATCTTGAGACAGTCTTATAACTCAAAAACAGTGTATTATATGGAAAAAAGTTTCAAATAAAAGTGTATTTATATCGAGGGGGAAACTAAACTACGGTATTGATTGTCGACATAGAACAAGCTTTCAAGGGTATTTCAAGGACAAGTTCTGTTTTTTAAAAGAAACTCTATATTTTTCATTACGTCTCCTTAATCTACAAAAAAAACTGAACAACTTTCATAGGAACTATTTTTTATACGACATCAAATAAACAAAATACATGAATCAATTAGATCTCAAAAAAATCTTAATAATTATTTTTAACAATTATTTAACTTAATTATCAAATAATAATGATTAAATAAATAATTATTAATTCGAAAGTCACAACAATGAAAATAAGTGTTTATAATGATATTAAAACTTGGTTATACTCAGATTTAAGAGATTATTTTCTACTTAATAGAACTACTTAAAATTTTTGAGTTTAAAAAAGTTTATTTCTCGTGTCAATCCAGTAGATAGTTATATTGTATTACTATAATACAAATGGATCATTTTTTGTTGAAGACAGAATTGAAATGGTCTTAATTTATGCGATGAATGTGGAAGGAGTGTTAGGGGCTGCCATTGAAATGGATGTCGAGCGTTTTCCTGATAGGAATACACCCTCTCAAGCTTCATTTTATCGTGTTCAAAATCTGTTTAGAAAAGAAAAAATAGGAAATGTAAAGGCTACGAAGAAACTGAAAGAGGCCAAAATAACGAAATTGGAAATGGAATTCATCCAGAAGACTTGCGATACACTCATGAATATCACAGAACAGTGGAGTAAAATTATTAAATTATTAATTATTATTAAATTATTTATTTAATAATTAAGTTAAATAATTGTTCAAAATAATTATTTAGATTTTTCAGATCTAATTGAATCATATATTTTGTTTATTTGATCTGGTATTAAAAAAATAGTTCCAATGAAAGTTGTTCAGTTTTTTTGTAGATTAAGTAGACGTAATGAAAAATATAAAGTTCTATTTAAAAAAACAGAACTTGACCTTGAAATACCCTTGAAAGCTTATTCTACGTCGACAAACAATAGCGTAGTTTAGTTTCCCCACGATATAAAAAACTTTTATTTGAAACGTTCTTTCATATAATGCACTGTTTTTTGAGTTAAAAGACTGTCTCAAGATAAAAAACTCACCCGGTATATAATATATAAGGTTAATTTTAACTAGAAATGGAGCTTAAGCGTCCCTAACTTCTTGCTCCTAGTAAGGTGGCACCACTTCCACCATCCATGTTAAGTTACGACCCTTATGGAAACTAGTTATAAGTTAAAAGCCCCAAAATTATAATGAATATTCTTTATTATAAATTTACCTTTTTTATCTTGAATATTTTCTCCTTCGATATCAACTCCTTCATCAGGAGAAGAAGAACTTTTATTTTCCTATAAAATTTTAAATATACATATTATATATTTGAAATATTTATTTATTTATAAATAACATAATATATTTAGAAATATTCATTTACTCTATCAATAGAATTTGGAGGACATTTTGGCCCTTCACTTCCTAGGGTATTTCTTCTTGATGAATTACTATTAGACGCATTATTATCAGTGCAAAGAAGTTCATTTGCTGCAGCTTTAACAGCAGCATCTTTATCCTCTTCTTCTTCAACAATTAAATTCTGATCAACATCATCCATATCATCATCACTATCATCATCTTCATCAGAACAAAGAACACTTGCAGCATCTTCAAATACCTAGAATTTATTTTAAATAAGAATGATGTTTTATTAAACATTAATTCGATTAGTTTGTTGAAAAATAAAAATAATTACATCGTTACTTAATTCTCTAGTTATGTTAACTAGATTGCTTTGGCCCGCGGGTTCGCTGGTGCAACTTTCGCTGGAAAGCTTTGCATGACTCGCTTCTTGCGTTTCTTTGTCACGTTGCCGAACTATTGCCTCCACAGCCAGCCATTCAGACATAATATTCTCGTAAAGTTGTCGATTTGCTGCATCCAGAGTCTCTCGTTCAGCCAAGGTAGAGTCAAAGGAGTAATGTCCCAAAAGGTAGGGCCACACCTTCAAAATCACAATGAAGGATAAATACTAAGATATTGTCAACCCGACTGCATTCGACTTTACAACTATTTAAGGTAGTTGTTTCACCATATAGGTTTTTTTTTTGAAATTTAGACAGATTATTATTTAAATACCTCTACATCGATTGGTGGCAAAACGAAATTTATGAACAATATAGTTCCGGAGATATTAAATTACAAAGATAGAGTTTTTCAAACTTTTATACATTCCACTAAATGGGATATCGGAAAGTTTACATACATATTTAATTATAATTAAGAAACTCTTCTTACCATTGTTATAAAAAACTAAACCAACATTAAACAATAACTAAAATACATTTTTTAAGAAAATGTTAATTCATAGTTACAACACAGTTTCTGAGACAATAATGAATAAATAATGAAAAATGTATAATGAAAAATTTACACAAAAAACAAGCTGTCAACAACGCTTGTATTTAACCTAAAAAGTGTGTTAGCTTTAGTACTTTTTGACGTTTTTTCGCTTCAGCCATTGCCGCATCAGCTTTTAATCGCTTATTAACTTTTTGTTTTATAAATCGACCTTTATAATGTATTTTATCTGACATTTCTATGATAAAAATATTCAAGCTCGGACAATGTTGCCAGATTTGTCAAACGAGCACGGGATTGGCTAGTAGTGGTACATAAACAGCAAAAAGTTTTGGGCTAATGAATTATGAATCCTTATTGTCTGTTCTATATACTCTAGGATTAATTTTTGCTAGTATTGTCGCGAAACAACTACCTTAACTTCTCCGATAGTCCCACATCCCATATCCTTCATTACTTGAGGAAAATATTCTAATCTTCGTTTTTCTCTTCCTCTAAAATTCTCCAAGTCTCAAAGTGTGTTCTATTATCTGAGCTCATCTTTTCCTCTTATGTTCCTACATTGTACCATTTTCTCTAATACTATTCAAAACTTCTTTATTTGGAATTTTATCCACCAATTTAATTAAATATAGCTAAAGTTGATAATTCTTCAAGGGTTAAATTATTTTCAAATAAAAAAAAAGCTTATAAAAAAATGTTTACTTGCTACTGGTTCAGTCACTTGACTATGGATGAGCCCAAGAAAGCACACACCACACTAGAACAGTTTAGTAATTCCGAAATGAATTCAAACGATTCCTACCTATTTGAATTAAGTAAAATAGCAAATGTAAATAACCCTAGTAACGAAAATACGACTCTAGATTTGAAACCGGCTATGGTTTTATGGTACATGCAAGTAATTTATTTAAGCATTTTCTCAGCCACTTGAGTCTATTCTCGGGACTAAAATCACAATTTAAATATTAAATTACTAGATGTTGAGCTTTTGAATGTGAAAGGGTCTTAGGAAAACCAAAGATTAAGTTTCTTTTCTGGAAGTATTTTTTTTAATCTGAATCTATTTGAAATATTAAATATTTACAACGAAATTTTCTCTGGAGAGAGACGGACTGGTAGAAATTTTAATTGAATGTAATGGAAGGCAGTCCAGAGGTAGTGAGGAAAGAAAAAATTAACACATATAAAATAAGGTGTAATTTATTGGAATCCTTCCCCCTTGATTTGAAAGGAAAGGAGGAAGGATTCCAATAAATTACACCTATTTTATTTGTGTTAATTTCTTTCTTCACTACCTCTGGACTGCCTTCCAAGTTTCCTAAGTTATATAAGTTTTTATTAATTTTTCAAGTAAAGAATCTATCACAGCAGTTGTTAACATTTTTTATTTAATTGTCCACTTTCACGATTGTTCAGAAAATCGTTATTCTCTTTTTGGAATATAGTCTAAATCAAAATGGTGGTCAAACTTCACTTTTATATATTGTAAATACATAGCTACAGGATAAATAGTGATCCCCTGAAACCCTGAAATTGAGGGAAAGTTTTTTCCGTTTGGGAACACCTGATCTATTATGTAGTATTTAGAAATGAAGTAACTTATATATTGTTAATTTTTTATGCTGAAAATCTTTTTTTTTTCTAATATATTATCAAGGCGAGCGAAGTTTAATATATAAGATAATAATTAAAGGAATCGTAGGGAGTTGGACATGACTTTAAATTAAATTAAATACAAGTTTTCATTAAATACGCCAAACGTTTCGTTGCTGTTTTGCAACTTCTTCAGTGGCTCATTTATTAAACTTATTTATCTGGATTTTTGACTTTCTCTTAGTAAAAAATCCAGACAAATAAGTTTAATAAATGAGCCACTGAAGAAGTTGCAAAACAGCAACGAAACGTTTGAAGTATTTAATGAAAACTTGTATTTAATTTAATTTAAAGTCATGTCTAACTCCCTACGATTCCTTTAATTATTAATCATGGACACGAATAATGAAATATATAAGATAATGTTTACTTCTTTGCGTATATTATGTGAGACACCTCCAAAATACGTAGAAGCTAATATTTCTTCTTCTGCGCCAAGGCGTCCTAAAGGATCAGCTTGCTTTAGCTGAAGCCAGCGTTCTTCAGTCAAACCATTTGAAAAAGTGTCACTAGCCTCTTGCTTCCAAAATCCATTTGCACTAAAATTATTTTCTCTTTTAATACTTTTTTATTTGAAAATTATTTAATTAACATTTTTTACCTATTTTCTGATTGCATAAACAAATTTGGATTTCCTCTATGATAAACTAATCCAGATAGATGGGTTCTTACAGTAGAAAGATGACGACAATATGCTAACCATCCATAAAATGCTCGAGAAATAATCTGACGCTTCATAGTAGCACATACAAGTTCAATTGAATCTCTTAAAAAAAGAATTAGAATACATTTTTTAATTAAATTATTTTTTAGAAAGATTTTCACAATTATTGTATTTTTAAACTTTAATAGATTAACATATTCAAAATGAATTTTTCTCATTAATAAAATATCAATTATAAAAGGCAAATAGCTCTCTCATCACCAGATTTAAATAATGTGAAGTTGAGTCTTTATTTCTTTAGTTTAAACCCTAAGAAATATACTGGTGTCATTCCTTAAAACAAATAAGCATAATTTGTCTTAACAAAATTAGATTCTGTATAATATAACACGAGGCGTAGCTATATTTTCAGCGCCATAGAGCAATTAAAATCGGTGCGCCTTTCTTTTATTAATTAATTTATTCATTTAATTAATTAAAGGGCAGCTACACCCTTTTGACGAAAAATAATATTGAAATTAATATAAAAAGCTTGGCAGAAAAGATCTGTTCCAATTTATTTAGAAATCAAATTTAATTTTTTATAGTGAAAAAAAATAAAATAAAAAATATTATTTAGTTAAGGGGTGTCCAACCTTTTGGCTTACACGGGCCACGTTTGAAGAAAAAACAAATGTTCGGGTCGCGGATAAAATATTATAATTCTCTTGATATTTGTTATTCAAAAAAGGTAGTTAAAAATGTAGAAATAAGAACTTTATTATTTTTTCAGCTCATAGTGACCTTCTAATTTTACTTTTCGTAAATTTTATACTTGAAAATAGCTTCTGGTATATGCAAATACATATCTACAACCTACATACATATAAAAAGTGCTATTGTGTTAGTATTTGTTTATATTTTTTTCTGGATAGATTATTAATAAAATATTCAAATAAGTAGATATTCAATTTTTCTTTCAGATCGGTATTTAATTGTTGTCCTAGAAGATTCAATCAGAAAGTTTGCAAGTAGAAAATTTATTTCTAATGAAAAGAAGTCGAAAATAGACCAAAATGATAATTATTTTTTCGAAAATCTTGAAATCTAGTTCCAGATTCAAAATTTAAAATTAGCACTTCACAGTAGATTTTCAGATTTCTTATTTTAGAGAAAAAAAAATTATCAGGCCAAATTGTTGTGTGTTTTCCAGTATCTACATATAAATCTCAATATTTTAAGAAATTCTATGACTTTATATTGGGCCACGGGTGGGGCAGCCCTGGTTTAAATCGAAAGGGATTAAAGAAGCATATGAGGAATGATAATTTATTTTTTAAAAGGGTCACGGATATAATAATCCCTGACTATCCATTTTCTATTGACATGTAAGAACGTGCAAATATCTAAAAGACAAGTCCTGACTAGTTTTAGTCCAAGAGAGAAATTACTAATTAATTGTGATTGTTCTAGAAAACCTCAATTCCTCCTGTGCTAGAATGATAACTATAGACTTGGTTGGTGTCGTAGCATATAAATTGCTGAAAAAATAAATATTTTAGAAAATGAAAATATGAGAAGAAAAATAATTTTTAAATATTCGAAACTTCATTATTATTTTTTATCTTATATAGGTAGTTGAGCTTATATTTTATTCTTGAAAAACGCTTCATGTAATGTACAAATGTACATTTATATTTCTAAAAAGGGAATCAATATATCTCTACATATATGTTTTAAGGAAGTTTATGATTTTATGTTGGGCCACACATTGCACTGTTGGGGCGCATGCGGCCCACGTGCCACGGATTGGACGACAGCCCTGATTTAGTTATTTAAAAAAAAAATCATGGCTGAAAATGATTTTTCTCTACGTTTCAAACATTTGTAATCTCTAATCACATTGAGCAAATATTTTTTTGCGTGAATTCAATAATATCGCCATCAGGGCGGTAGGCGAAGTCCCTTCTGTACTAGCGTGCCGAGTAATTTTAAAACATTTTATAGTTTGATAGTATTTATATAATTTAATTAATAAAGAATTAAATAATATAATTAATCAATTTTTACCCAGCGGTGAGTTCTCCTTTTTCTATTTTTTTACAAGTTAAAATATTTGATGAGACCGGTGCAGTAATAGTGGTCGGCGGTGGCGTTAAAGGATTTTCAAGAGTTGATTCGTGAAGGCTCAGAGATTTACTCGAGGAAGTTGAACTACCGGTAGTTGATGAACTTATGAGGAAACCTCGACGAGTTTTCGGACGTCCAGCACCCCCCTGGCCACAGGGCGATTGCTGATTCACTAGATGTAAAGTATCTAAATACTCTTGGCTTGACACTAAAAAATACAAATTACTTTTCACTCTGACAATTTTTTATTAAAATATAAGTTGTTAAGATTGTTTAAAAACTTACTATATTCTTGCCGAGTGGCTTTGTTAACAATTCGAAAAACATAATCTGTTGAATCGGATGAATCATAATCACTCGAAGAGGTATGTTGTTGTTGCCCTTTGCCTCTACGTTTCAATTTCGGAAAAACTTTACCTTTAAGTGAGAAAAATAATATTTTGAATTCAAAGTTACTTTATATATATATAAGTAAACAGAATTGAAAAATTAACAAAGATAATATGATGGTCCTTTCTATAGATAAATGTTTAAGTAAGAGCATATTCAGATATGTTTACGGGCGGTGGGGCTGTCTTCCTCATACATAAAAATTCTTAATTATGTTTATTAAATTTATATAGCATATAACTATATATAAATACTTACTAATATATATGTTATAATATCAAATCAAATATATAGTATATTATATATATAGATCGTTAATTTGGGGGAAGCCAAACAGCCGCAGGCTTCCTTACACATTTTATTTTGCATTAAGCAATATTTTTTTAAAAATTGTAATATGTATTGTGACGCCAATAATTCGGTCAAAAAAATCATTAGACCCTGAGGAAAAATTTCGTTCAAGTCTGAAACGTCGACTAATAAAAATAGATCACAGAATTATTGGGCTTATTTTATATTGATCTATTACAAAATAATTAGAATTATAGTAAATAATAAGTTATTCTTATATGTGAGGAATAATTGCAATGAAAAAAATGACATACCTTTTCCTCTTTGAGTCCAAAGAGGAGGATCTAATTGTCCATGTGGCATAAGTCCGTTTTCAAGACATCCTAGAAATGCTAGTAGATGGCCTCCTCTCGGAAAATGAATTGGAGGTCTTTGAACTCCATCTTGCCCAACAAGTATGACCGTTCCACCCCCGGAATCAGACGAATCTTCCCCTTCAAAATTATATATTTACAAAATTATTAATCAAGGATTAACACACAAGTGATGATATAAGCAAAAATCTGATAGAAGAAGAATATCATTATTCATTAATCTGAGCATTACTGTTTCAGAATTCAGTGAAATAAGTGAGTTTGACCGGTCAGCAACCTGTTTAATAAAGACTGACATTTCAGTATTTATGGCTACCTTTACGTAACCGAGTAAATTGCAATTTAACTTTGCTGTTTATGCGTACATTGATACAAAGTCACTAGTTGAAATTTAACGAAGATTTCCCTACGAGTACAACTTACTTAAACCAAGTAGTCTTCACGAAAAGCTATTTTTGAATAATTTAAAAAATTTAAGACTAGGGAAAGTCAAGCAGAAGTCTTTAAAATTTCTTGTAGTGCTGTATGTCGAATCTTGCATAATAACTTGGGGTTTTATAAATACAAAAAAGTAGGAATAGTGCGAAAACTGTCACATATGAATTTTCTGCAATAATTCTTGTATTATGTGAATCGATTTTAGAAGTCTAAGCAACTTAATTATGTCAGATGAGGCATACTTTCTTCCCTAGTAGCACAATGTTTCAAACTATATAGTAACTATATAGCGCCTATATAGATCCCAAGAATCAATTTTCAAACTATATAGTAACTATATAGTGCCTATATAGATTCTCGAAATCTATATAAGCGCTATATAGTTACTATATAGTTTGAAACATTGTTCTACTAGAGTTTTATCGGAGTATTTGCTTTTCAGAAAATCCATCAGCAACCTTTGCATAGTTACTAAATTATCGTATAGTGTGTGATTCTGTATTTGGAATCATCAGACCCTATTTTTTTGAGGAGAATAATGATGAACCAAATATAGTAATTTCAGATTTGATGCTACGATGGTTGTCTTGTCTATCAAAAAAAAAAAAAAAAAAAAAATACTTCATATTCAATGAATACCTACATCTAGATTTCCATGAAGAAAATCCCATTCTTCTCTTTTGATAAACAAATAGTAATTGTTTCAGAATTCAATGAAATTGTGAATCTTACGTAGAAATACTTTGAAATTTTATACATTCCTAATTAAATCAATTGAAAAGGAAAAATAATTAAGAGTTTGGATCAATCAGATTGCAACCGGACGAACTCATCCCCTCCACTGTATTCTAATAGATTAGGACAAATGAAATTATCAGAGCATATTGGCGTACCCTATTTTTAATCATTCAAATGAAATATAAAAAAGACTACAAACCTTGCTGATGGCAGTGAACATAAACGATATCGTCTAATAGGACGTTCATTGCATATTCCCAATACATACTAAAAACAAAAAAAAATATATTTTCAAAAATAATATCAAGTAGGTACATTTATTTGCAAATAATGTTAAATTATATCAAATTATAATGAATAATTCAAAATATAAAAAGAAAAACAGGGATATATAGTAAATCCAAAAAATAAAAACAAAAGCAAAAAATAAAACATACAAAAGTTGAGCTTTAGTGGATGGACGACGTAAATGAAATCTTGAATATGACATTGTGGTAATGGATTGTCCAGGGTCACTTCCTCTTCTAAATAATGGCAAAAATAAATATAACAAAATGTAAAAAATAAAATGAAAGAATAAAAATTTGATTATTAGGAAAATTATATTTTAGATAAATTAATTAACCTTTTGTCTTGAAGATCATCTTCCGCGTCAGCTCCATATCCGTTCATAAGTTGATTAGGAGTCCATTTGATGGTCAACGATTGATTGCATTGGTGAAGACTTAAATATCCAGGCATTGGTTCTGTATGGTCTTTCTAATCAAAATACAATAATATCTATAAATTTCTATTGTTTCATGGGTGTTGTGGCCAGGGGCGTAGTCAACATAGGGGATGTGAAAGGGAGGCGAAACAAGGGGGGTCAGAATTTTTTTAAGTGACATAACTTGTGCATACTGGGATTTTTCAGACACTTCTTACAGCGAATTGCTGCTGATTCGGAGTTGACCGTTGTGGGGAGCTATCTCACTGAGTTGGAAAGTGTTAACCAAAATGCTATGCCTACTTATATTATATTCTTTAGTGTAATGTATCATATTACTTATTGTATCTACAGTTGTACTTATATTACTTAGTGTATTGTATCAAATTACTTGTTGTATCTGCTCAAGGCCGTAGCCATCGGGAGGGGTTTTATTTACCATTTACTTAAAAATGACATTAACAATTATTTTTAAATATTTTTGAGAGATTGTCAAATGGACCCTGGTAATCAAAAAAAGAAATTATAATAATAGTGATACATACTAAACTTACTGGAAGTACACGGACATTATTTTTTCCATAAAGTAGAGTTGCTCTGCTATTTTGATGTAGAGATTCTACATAATCTTTTGCAGTATTCGATGTTCCTCCTGAACGGAGGCTTTCCTCAGCAGATACGCCTTGTAAACTACGACGAGACTAAACAAATTTATTATTGCAAATAAATATGTAGAAAAGTATTCTAAGATATTTAATTAATTTCAAAAATTACATTAAAGGGTCCATTATGGCGCCTAGCTGCAGGTGGAGTATTCCTGTTTCCTTGAGATATTCGATGGCGTTGAACCAATTCATCTGCAGGCGGATCTGTCCAGAATTGCTCTTGTCTCTTTGATTTACTATAATCCAATGCGCAGGGACCCACTAATAAACAAAATCCATTGAAATCAATCATAAGATAAATATCAGAACACGGAGAAAATTATATGGGTTGTTATTTTAAAAATTATATAATAATTATGAAATATTAATAAAATATGAAAATTATATTTAATTTATTTTAAGTAAATTGAAAATACCTTCTAAAAATACTCCCTAGGCTGACATAATTTTTTTATATTAAAATTAAAAATATTAAATTAATTAAATAATTTTAAAAAAAATTCTGAGAGAAATTAAAATAATCAGTGTAAAAAAAATTGTTGAATAGAAAAACTTTTGGTCACCTAATAACGAGCTTAAAATTGATCCATAATCTGGATCCGAAATCAATGCATCTTTTTCATAATATTTGCTGAAAAAATTTGAAAAATGTCAATATTTAATCAATATATATTCTTTTTTTTGCACTAGATCATATATTTACTTGCTATTTTGTGCTAAATGTCCTATGATTTTGGCTAGTTGTTTTTCGAATAATGCGAGTCGGATCCAGAGATATCGGGGAGCTGCTGGTCCAATTACAGGCGCTGATGAAACGGTGATCGCCCCTGTGGACGAATTCTTTTTTTGTAAAGGGGGTTTCGGCCTTTGGAAACTTTCTCCAGATGAACTTGATCGCCTGGAAAATGAATAGAGAATTAAAGGTTATATAATTGAACTTCAGTGAATAAGCCCGAAAAGGAATAGAAGCTGTTCTATTACCTATTGGGTTCTTGATTTTCGATTTGAATAACTTTTTGGGAAATAATTGCAGCGGGCTCATAATTTTTAGCGACTTTATGTAAAAGAGCTGTTGTGGAGGATGTTTTAAAAAGCCCCAAAGCTCGACGCCGGAGACCTTGAGAAAGGCATGCTTCAACAGCTCCTAATACATTTGAAGTTTATTAATATATTAAGATGTTATCAATCGATCAAATGGAAAGTGGATGTTATTAGATTTTTTACCGCATAACGAAGTTATCGTTCCACTATCTTCATGAACAAATTTTCTCGTTACAGCCTCTTCCATAATTTGTTTTACCTATTGAAAAATGGAGGAAAATGTGAAAAAATTTCAAGACTCGATACGCTCATTTGTATCTATATTATGATATGGCCTTAATATCTCAATGAATTCAATGAGAAAATGATATTACCTGTATTTATGAACAGATATAATAAAGATAAAGAGCCCGGAATCGAGTTCTCCATATTAAAAATTACAAACATTTAGGCTCAAGATCGAACTTCATCATCGGAATCGGAATCCAGACACAGACAGACATAGAACATTTGCGGGAATTCAATACAAAGCCTGCTCAAAATGTGACTAGATTAAAATCTGTCTTTCTTTTTAATAAGTCAGGGTTCCCTGATACTTTCAAAGAGAAAACATAAACACGAAGAGAAGAAGATAACTTGCAACAAACAAAAACATTGTCCTTTATTATTTCATCATTCGCGTCCATATTTTATTAAATATTTTAAAATCGCAGGGAAGTGGACAAAAAAATCAAACAACAGAGTTAGTTATTTAATTTACCGACGTTTCGTCACTTTATTGAGACTTCATCAGTGCTCATTCAATATAAATCTTTGTCAAAAATCTCTCAACTATAAGACAGCCAGTAACGAGCATTTTCCATTAAAGCATAATGAAAGACATTCTAAAACAATATTAGATTGTCTAGTCCTCACTGTGGAAAATGCTCGTTACTGGCTGTCTTATAGTTGAGAGATCTTTGACAAAGATTTATATTGAATGAGCCACTGATGAAGTCTCAATAAAGTGACGAAACGTCTGGTAAATTAAATAACTAACTCTGTTGTTTGATTTTTTGTCCACTTCCCTGCGATTTTAAAATATTGTTCTTTATATTCATCTTATATATTTGAAAATTGCTGTCTTAAACTGTGTGACATATGATCTTGGCATAAATAAATTCAAAATAACCCTGTGTCAATCTATAGGCAGAAGGAGAATCTAATAATAAAAAAAGAGAATTGACCCATTTAAAATAATATGTGATGTATTGCCTAATGACTTTCCCATAAACCTACACCCTTATCGTATATTAAAATTAAATAAATCAATTTGATTTTTACTTAATAGATTTATAGAGCGTTAAAGATTAACTCTGAAAGATTTGTTCCAAAACTGATAAAGGGCTCAAATTTTCAAAAACCTTTCCCACCTAACCTTTTGCTCGATTTCACTAAAAATCTAAGCTCTTAATATAAAATATTTAAATATAAAATTTCGTTTTGATACCTACATTGGATTTTGAGGAGACAAAATTCAATAACACACACACACTAACAGCTCCCTTGACAAAATAATGAATATCTCTTAAAATATAATTTTTTCACCAAACAAGGTTTTATTGAAGACTGAAACATTGTCAATTCACTCATTTTTTTTTTTATCAAAATAGTTTTAGCTGTTTTTGAGATATATCAAAAATACGAATAAAAAAAAAAACACTTTTCATCCAAGATTACAATACCATTCACCATATCCGGTAAAGTAAAAATGCAAAAACAAATTAGTCGAAAAAGTAAGAACTTTTCAACGCAGAGTTTAGTGATTTGGCAATTTTTATCAGCAAATGGCTTAAGGTAGAAATATTGAAGAAACTCTGGCACATAGTGCAGTTTATTAAAACAAAAATATGCGCCATATTATAACAATTAGTTCCAACCGTTCGATGGCTTTCCATATATGACAATTCGATTTTTCCCAAATCCCAAAATTTCATCACTTCTTGATTTTAGAAATAACATCAAACATATTGGGACCAGAACGAATTTTCTACGACATCATGTCATCATCTCGTGGCTATTGGAATCCAAGCAAAGAATTATTTACCCTCACGTTTCAAACATTTGTAAATAATTTCAGACTGAATTGAAACCTACGGTCTGCCGAGCGTATCCGCGATAATTGAAATCAATTATGTATATATGAAGAAATATATTAAATCTACCAAATGAATTCCACCATTGGTCAGCAAATTTTTTTGTAGCTCGTAACTAGTGCTTGGAAACTAAAGGTTGATAAATGTTGTCCTAAATTAAAATCTATCTCTCTTCTATTTTATTAGTTCTGGAAATACCAGTTTGTCTGAGTTAAAGTTAGCTAAGTAGTTGTAAGTATTTATTTGAAAAAATCTTACCACTAATGCAATCGTTTTCCAGAGACCATATGCTTAACGGAGAAGTGAAATAAATTTTTTATATAAAAAATAAATAATTGAAATACACAGTGCCTTATGCACTTATTTCATTCTAGTTCATATTTTATATTGAAATATATACAGTTCTAAAGAATTTGTAATAACAATGTGGTAATTTTTATTAAAACATTCTTTTTTGATGCTTCCTCATAATCTATACCTGATAAATGATCAATAATCTTATTAAATGTTGTATTAAAAATTATAGTATTGTTTTTGTCCAGATTTCTAAAAACATTATAACATATTGAGAAAAAGTGTTTGTATTCAAAATTATTTCTTATTTATTTAAAATTTTCTCTTAAATAAAAAAGTAAAAGCACATTGGAAATTTCTATTAAGCATACTAAATTTAGAAAATTCGAAATCTAAATATAATATTATTCATTTAAAAAATTAAATTCCTTATTATTTATACGAGTATTCAAAACTTACCTCTTTCTTTACATTTCGAATTAATCGTTCTTTATATTCGAAATCTAAAAAACAAGTAATAATTTAAATTAGATAATGATTTTTATGAATATAATTAAAAAACAGATTATCAAAAATTATAAAATGTACAATATATTATAAATATAAATTTAATTTAAATCTGATCTTTTTCTTATAAACATAAAGTATTTTGTTTAACATCATAAATCTAATGTAAAGTGTAGTATATAGTATAATTATTTATTATAGGTTCATAAGAATATAAAGAAGAAGAAAGTTTGATCAAAATTGACCTATTTTTTTATTTAGATTAAATTTTGAAATTAATTTCATCAAAATATTCATATAAAAAAGTACAAATTAAAATTATAAATAAATTGTTTTCTATACCTGCTGTGTTTGGCATGATTTTTGTTATTTATAATTCACCCACTAACTCCTAGTTGTCTTCCTAATGAATCGACAATATGTTAAAATAATATAACCAGTTTTACTATTATTCAAATTTGTATTTTTCATTAAGAGGAAGAGAAAATTTGGGAAAAGTATTTATTTAAAATTATATTCCAGTATTTATTGAATCCATTGGATGTATAGAAAAAATAAACTATAAATGGTAAGTGAGAATTCCCTCTCCGCGAGTCGAGTCGTTCGGGAAGGGACCAACGAATTTACACACAGGCGCATTTGTCGGGATCGATATCAGCCCAGCCGTCCCCCTGCTGCTCATTATCACTAAACCTATCCCCACTTTTGGTTTTCCTTTGCACCGGACTGTACATTCATTTACAAATTAAATTTATTTAATCAAAAAAATAATTTAAATATACTAAAGAAAATTTGTTTAGCAAATAAAAAAATAAAAATTTACCTATATAAATATCTTTAGATACATATTTTAGGTATTTATGAATATAAATATATTGATGAATTAACTTAATTTGCATAATTTCAAGATATAATTTAATAAAAATCTATCGGAAAAAAGATTAAGGCCATGACTATTTGCATTATTTAAAAAATAATATTACCAAAATACAATCAAATTAAATATAATAAATTAATTAAAAATTAAAAATTAGAGAAAAATAAAAACTATTTCAAGAATAGATACGCTTTCCGCATGTCGCCTGAGGAGTGAAATATCGCACTCTCCTAGGCTTAAAAGCTGTTCTACTAATAAATTTAAATATAAAATAATTTACTTTTTTATTTAATTAATTATCGTATCATAAGTTCAATTTCTTATTATTTTTATATACAGTCGACTCTCGATAATTCGAAATTCAAGGAACTACAAGAAAAATTCGAATTATCGAAACTCCGAATTATCAAGAAGTTTGAATTATCAAGAGGAAAGAAAAAAATTCGAATTATTAAGAATTTTTATTATATTTTTTGAAAATTTGTATGAGCTTATGGCACATAGATTTTATATATAGCCTCAGTTAAAAAGTAAAAATAAACAAAACTACAAAAAAGAACAAAAAATTACATATGTATTAACATTGCAATAGATAATAACATACCTAATTAAAAAAATTAAGAATAGTTTTTTGCTTGGAAAAATTCGAATTACAAAGAGAGGAAGTGGCCTAGTTCGAATTATAGAACGTTCTCTCACCCTCTTGTTTCGAAAAGGATTTTCGAGTTATCGAAATACACAGCATTTTTTCCATTTATCGAAGTTAACAGCTGAAGAGTTCGAATTATCAAGGTTTGAATTGTCGAGAGTCGACTGTATAAAAATATTTGTATAGAAAATCAAGTTATATATTCAACTAGTAAAAATTATGTCGGAAGAGCTGTGTTAACCTCTGGAATCGAACACGAATGCTAAATAAAAGACATTTTAATGAACAATTAATTCAAATACGAAAGTTTAAACAAATTTAGATATGCGCATTTAGATTCTGCATCTTTTACATTTCTATTAAAAAAAAATGCTTCTGCATAGTTAGGTACTAAAGTTGTAAGATAACCACGCAACAAGATTTGAATAAATTGAAACCACCTGGTTTGCCTAGCTTATCTTTTATATTCAAATTAGGTATAGTCAGTTACCAATCGATTTTTGAAAATTTTCAAAAATCCAAACTCTAAAAATATTTTAAATAAAATATAGGTATATGTTTGGCTGTATTTAAGATTTAGAATCAAGTGATGGCGAAATTTTTTAATGATGAATGGGAATTGATGTGTATTTTTCATTTTAACTCGATTCCTCCATGTCTTCAGCAATGGTTACCACAAATGGTAAAAACTTCAAAAATAGAATGTAGATTCATTATTTAGTTGTTCCTCTAGTATTTAATATGAATATATGAATATTTTTGATTTTAACTCGATGTCTTCCGCTTCCGGAATGGTTACCAGATTACCACTAATGGCCAAAATTTCAAAAATTCAAAGTGGATTGGATGTTCCACCAGTAATTAATGTGAATCGCAATTAAGCTTATCACAATTAGAATAATAAATAAGAAAGAAATCAATTTCATTTATTTAAGGTTCACAGCACGTTGCTTTTATAACAACATAATAAAATAATAAATAATTTTAATTAACACTTTTAATTAATTAATTATTTAATACTAATAATATGCAGATAGGTATATAATAATTCAATAGTGTAAATTGTATGGACTTGATTGATGTATTCATAACATATAATGCAGAGACGCTTGCGCTCCAAGCTCTCGATAAATCAGGAGAAAAAAATAAAAATAAGAAAGAAATCGATATTATTTCAGCAATATTAAGTATTATGAGGTTCACAGCATATTTTTAATATAAGAAAATAGCATTTTGATTAAGAATTTTGTAGTTTAAATGAAATGTTATGAAAACATTCACTTTCTTGTCTCCTGCAGCAAGTCGACTAGAAATGCCAAAAGGTTTTATTTTTTCCTCATCACAAATTCAATTAAATCTATTAAAATTTCATATCTATGGAATATTTTCTTTTACGTTTTATCAAATAATTATTTATTAGGCAATTCTCATTTTAATGATAGTTTATTTGAAGTCTAATTTAAATAAACGTTAATTACAACTTTGAAATAATTTTTAAAAATATGAAATTAATAAATATCATAAAACCATCGATTATTAATAATAATATTCAATTTTGAAAGAAATTAGTTTTTAATAAAATGTAAAAAGCCAGAAAACTGTAACAAATGATGCCAGGTGACTTGCGACCCAGCCTCTATATAAAACAGAAAACAAAGAATTATAAATGTCATAATAAGAAAACGGTCTTATTATTTCGATTTATTCTACCTGAAGGTTCACAGTATGTCTATTATAGAGAAGAAAATACCACTTTGATTAAGAATTTTGTAGTTTAGAAGAAATTGTATGAAAAGATTCAGTTTCTTCTTTCCGGGAGCAAATCATATAGAAATAGCAATTTTTTTTTTTTCGATTAAATATATTGAAAATTCATATCTCTATGTTATTTTAATTTATCTTTTATATCAAATAATTATTATTAGGAAATTTGCATTTTAAAGGTTAGTTTGAAGTACAATTTGAAAAAACGTTAATAAAAATAATTTTATTTTTTAAAAATATGAAATTAATAGATTTTGTAAAACAATTAATACTTAATAATTTACTCTAGTTTTGAACGAAATTGCTTATGTACTTTTTGAGAAAATGGTCAAAAACCATCTGAATTGTCTAAAAAACGATGTTTTTTGAAAGCACGAGATGCCTTTGAAAAAAGTTTAAAAAGTCATATGAAACGAAACATTGACTTGTGACATGGAGCTGAATTTTAAAATGTTTCTAAAACGGCCTTTCATAGACGGTTTTCCGGGTTTTTGACGATTTTCTCAAAAAGTACTGAAGCGATTTCTTTCAAAATTGAAGTAAATTATTAATAATTAATTGTTTTATAAGATCTATTAATTTCATATTTTTAAAAAAAATTTCAACGGAGTTATCAGCGTTTTTTTTTAAAATTGGACTTTAAATAAACTACCCTTTAAAATTCAAATTTCCTAATAATAATTATTTGATATAAAATATAAATGAACATAACACATAGATATGAAATTTCAATAGATTGAAATAAATATCTAATTAGAAAAAAATAAAACTTTTTGTCATTTCTAGTTGATTTACTCCTGGAGAGAAGAAATTGAATCTTTTCAAAAATTTCTTCTAAACTACAAAATTCTTAACCAAAATGCTATTTTCTTATATTAGACAGATACTTGAACCTGCAAGTAGATTAAATCGATAAAATAAGATCGATTTCTTTTTCATTATAATTCTTTTGTTCTGGCATGTCGAGAGACACATTATTTGTTATTGATTCATAAAGTACATTCACTCTACAATATTGGAATCTCACTTTTTACTCTTAAACTATTGATTTTAGACATTTCCCCTATATGAACTTTTCTGTTGGAAATTAAATATTTGATTAATAAAGGTCATTCTATAAATTTGTGTAACTCAAAGGGTTAGGCACTAATGGTGAAATTTAAGTGGAAAGTTGAATAAATATTGCTCTAACGCCCTAGATATTCTACATATAAAAAATTCTAATGAAGAAACATGTTGATAATGTAATTTACTAAAAGAAAGTTCAATATGTATAATTAACTCCGATGGCTATTTAAATATCTAGAGTAGAAAGGATTATACATTGAAAATTAAATAATTTTTCCTGAGAAAAGTAAACATTATTTTACAAAAATAAAAGCGTTTTAGATAAAGGGTGCCTCTTAGATTGAATATGAAATTTTTTATTGAAATCCGTGTCATCAACCAAATTTCATATGTTTTTATTACCTGGCCAATTTGAATTTTAATATGAAAAATATTTACATTTACATAATTCGTAAGCTATTGATTTTAGACATTTCTCTCATATTAACTTTTCTGATCGGAATTAAATGTGCTTTAATAAAAGTCCTTATATGAATTTGTTTACATCAAAGTGTTAAGCAGCAATGGTGGAATTAAAGTGGAAAGTTAGATAAATACTCCTTATAAACCTCATTATTCCCCATAGAAAAATCGAAATTCCATTATTATGTGTTTGTAATTTTAGGAAACGTTTTCAGGTAAAAAACTAAAAATTTGTTTGCCTTGTAAGATATTTGTGTACCAATTTTCAGCTCATTAACTAAAACCTTACAAGATTGGAATTTTATACTCTAAGAAACTGTTTTTATGTAAAAGCAAATAAAAATAATATCTATCTTATAAATCGATATTTATTTTTTGCGTAATTGATATTTTTTCATCAGAGAAAATAAATAATTCGAAATATGCGAGAAAACATTTTTTTTCACCAACACGTCTCAACTTGTCCATGCATGTCTAGGCTCGTTTGAAATAGTGTCGAGTTTTTATCATTAAAAAATCTATTAAATATTTGTAATTAGAAATAAGCAAATCGGGCAATTCTAGAGCAATTGAGTACTAATACTATCTAATGCAGGCCTGGCCAACCTGAATTCCATCGCGTACCGATTGACGACTTAAAAATTTCTGAGGACAGCCACATATAATAATAAAGTATTTGAGGCACCGAGCGATGCTCGGTAATTTCTTCCTTCAGTTAAAACCTTTATTTTAATATTATTTTTAATTTAAAAATTCTTATAAAAAGGTCGATTTTTATTTGAGAGCCGTTTTCAAATTAAAAAAAATACAAATATATATAGTACACTGTACCCCCCCCACCCCGCTCGATCCCACCCCCGGATCCCCCACCACTGCACCCCACCTCCTGATCCTGTTTTGATTCAACCATATGATTCATTTTATTCATCCAATTGTTAATAAATAAAACCTATCAAAATGTGTTGTTTTTTCAGAAAATTGAGACCTGCTTATGCGAAATATATTTTTAAATAAATTATTGATTATTTTTTATTCTATTAAATAAATAAAGTTCTTTATAAAAACAATTATAAAACGTTTATTAATAGTTCTAACGTTTAGGTAGAACAAATTATGTTAAAATCCACAATCACAATACTTCTTCAAGGCCTTTTAGAACAATGAATAAAGGCAACCCATTGTCTGCCTGGGAACAAAAGGAAAAGGGAAACCTTTTTTAAAACCCTAAGAATGGGGATTTGTCTACCTGAGAATAATTAATTTGATTACGAAAAAATCCATCAAAAACAATTTTGTCGAAGGTGAGACCGTGACAGATCGAATTGTCACCCCGAAAACCCCCTAACCCGTGAATTTCATCAAAATCGGTAGAGTCGTTTTCAAAATAGAACCAAGATACAAATATATAAACAAATAAATAAATATACAATTTTTGCTCGTTTAATAAAGAGTAGATAAGAAAATAAGAATAATTACAATTTTATTTTCTATGTATATATTTATGAATCTGTAACGTATTCAGAAATCCCAGGCGTTAATGACATTAGCAGTCATCTTTAAGACCCGAATAAAATAAAATAAAAAAATAAAAATTTTCAATTTTTTTTTTCGAAATCTTCCTTTACAACATATTTGGTACTTATAAATTTTTATTGAAAGTTATTATTAATATTAATTTAAAGGTAGCGATAAACTGAAAGTTTTCAATCTGTGTAATTGTAAAAAAAATAATACTACAACCAGATATGAAATGCAAACACACATTGATCCAACAACAAAATATGTTTTTATGTTAAAGTACAAAATTATTAGTTAAGTCTCATAAACCAAAGAATATTTCAAATTTTAATTTAAAATAACAAACAAATTTGAATGGCTTTTTCTTTTTTCTGTCTGATATTTCAGTTTCTTTTCGCTTACTTAATTTTTCTAAAACTATATCATTAGTTGAAATTTACTATTATTATTTAATATGTTATTCTTCATGTAATTATAGAGAAGCTAAATTCTTTTAATTACTTTAATGCGATTTAAAATATATTTTGAAATATCCGATAAAAAACAATTCGTCATATTATATGGGGAGTCCGCAAAGTAGGTCCGTCGAGGGTGCGGATTGGCGAAACCTGGTTTAAAGACTTTAAAATTTTTAATGAAATGTGTGAAAAAACTTAAAAATTTTTAATGATTGATATGTATGATAGATCAGATGGTTGGAAAATTATATTGGACTGAGGGGTTTATAAGGTTGAGAATTTGGGGGTTTTCCATTTTGATTCTGCTTCTTGTTTTGAATCACTTGAGTATTTGAAAATATAATTATTAAAAATTAGTTGAATATCTGTTTCAAGATCCATCTAGATGAGTATATTGTAGCCCCTCCGATAGCTATTGTTGTCGGTGTGAGAAACAAAAGAATAAATCACACAACGCGTAGGAAAATCTTTCTTTTATTTTTTATCTTTATAAAAACAGATACATGTTTCGATAGATATCCCCTGTCATCATCAGTCTCTGTCTATAAAATGTAAGTAAACCTGAACAAAGGCACAGTACAACATAATCGAATGAAATGTGACAATACTTCTTATGATAAGATTAATTATGAAAATTTTATCCGATTCCCATAGAGGCTTTTTGGTTTTGAGATTCTAGAATCTTTCTAAATGATATTACCATAGATCAATTCTATTAGCCTTCAACGGAAGTTTGCTTAAACCTAGAGATGAAATCTTTTCGACATCTATATATCCTACTTACACCTGGAAATTTCATTTAACTTAACAAAAACTATATGGTTAAAATCTGTTCAATTATTATCAATTATGCTCACAATTAAATATTGAGGAAATACCTCAAATCAGGTGAAATTTCGAAAATGTTTACATTTTTCAAAGCTCAAATACACTTACTAATTTTCAATCATTTTGCTAAAATCCGCTGTTTCATTTTTTCTTGCTGGGCTGCCTACCCTACAGGCGTTTTATACCATACATTTAAAAACATCCGACAGGTTGCAATGGAAATTTTGAACAAACCCAAGCCATATCAATAATTGAAATTTACTATTATTTAATATTTTAGGTTAAAAATAAAAATAAAATGAGAGTCTTCTGTTTTTTAAATAAAATAATTTTTAATTATTCTAGAGACTGCGGTTTCGAAGGCATTGCCTTCATCACCGTCTATCACAAATATTTCAGATTAGTTACAAATTAAGATTTATAATATTCATAGAAAATTTTGAAAAATATATAATGTCTTTTTCTTCATGTTTCTTCTTGGGAGTTTAGAATATAACTGGATAGGAGTTATATTCTAAACTCCCAAGAAGAAACATGAAGAAAAGACATTATATATTTTTCAAAATTTTCTATGTATATTATAAATCTTAGATTTGTAACTAATTTGAAAATATTTGTGATAGACTGATGATGAAGGCAATGCCTTCTGAAACTATAGTCTCTAGAAATAATTAAAAATTATTTTATTTAAAAAAACAGAAGACTCTCTCATTTTATTTTATTTTTAACCTAAAATAAAAACAATTCTGTTACCATCGACAGTGAAATCTTTTATTCAACTAATATTATTTAATATGTTATTCTTAATGTAATTATAGGGAACCATATTTCTTTTAATTAATTTAATGTGATTTAAAATATATTTTAAAATACCCGATAAAAAACAATTTGTCAAATATGACCACGGGCCGCAAGTAAGTCCATCGAGGGGCGGGTTGGTCCGCAGGACTGCTTCATCCCATATAGAGCGTCGCTATGCTATGGATAAAGTAAATAACGGTGGATACTGTGCTATATCCATAGTCATTTGAAATATTAATATTGTAATTAAATTAGCGAATAAAGAAAATAAAGTAAAAAAAAATAATAAACTGCAGCGGATCGTTGCTAAAGTTTATCCATAGGTAGTCGTTTTAAATATTGAATATCAATGGCTATTTGAAATCACTGGTAATAAACAAGATTATTTCTTCCAGCAAAAATGAGAATTATTAGCCCTTTCTCCATTGTTTGTTTACAGTCCAGACACGTACATATATAAAAGGTCGATGTTCTCTCAAATTGGTATTCGTTTTTTTGTGACCAGATTGTAGTACGACGAAGCAAATTTATCTACTCCCGATCGGATAGGTGAACCCAAATATCAGATAAAATATTTATACATAAAGTGACTGATGATGAAGCGATGAAGGTCAAACCTTCGAAACTATTTCTAACAAATATATATATTTATTTATATTTGTTATATATATTATATATTATTTGAATCAATCAGAAGACAATCTCATTGATTGATTTCTCTTTATTAATTAACAACTTTGTTACTCTCATCAAAACAAAATCGAGTCTACAGAGCGCGGTTCGGCCTCCTGAGGAATGAAAAGAAATTCATAGAAACACGAACATGAGATGACGCTATATTTCTCTCATTTTAGTCTCCTAATTCTTAAATTCTTGCAACTACTATAATTTGTTTTTTCTTCCTGAAATTTTTTATTTTTTCCTGTTATGAGGGGCTGCGCCATTGCTTAACTAAGACAGACTGGCCCTTAAATATGTTAATAAAATAAGTGTTGGCCTGAATGAATTGTATTTAACTTGGCCGAAAAATAATAATAAATAAACATATCTCACTAAAAATTAGAGCATTTAATTTTTCAATTTCAAGATTTTTTATTTTCTTTAAACTCCTCCCCTTTTTTCATCACCCTTGCTTCAGTAGACACACCATCCAACCAAAAGGATTCTTTCGACCAAATTTCTGCTAACTTCAGTTCCTGAGCTTTGTTATAAAATAATATAGTTTTTCTTTGTGACCCTTGAAAGTTGTCATTCTTATTTTGACCCATCATTTGCGCGATCGCCAGTTGAGTCTGGAGAGTAAGAGGAACCAAACTTTCCACTTGTCCAGTTTTATATATGTGCCCATAATTATGAAAGTGGTCTAAGTCATTGATTGTTAGTTTCGAGATATTTAAAGTTATATAAAATAAACAAGATTCGAATTCTTTATAATGAGACAACTAGAAATCCACTTAACGGTTCAATTTTATGCGATTTTTCAAAACCGACATCTTATTAGTGTACTTTTTAAATGGATGGAACATAAAATATGAAAAAAACTAATTTTTCAATTTTTTGACTTAGTCCACTTTCATAATTATGGGCACATATATCTCTTTGTGTATTGAGTGTATGGTCCATAATATAACCGAATTAGAGAAATGATTTCTTCCTTGCAAATTTTAGCTTTCATAGTTTTCTGAGCTTTTACCATCTGGTTCTTTCCAATCCCATCCCATCCCTTACTTTAGTTCTAAATATTCTCAATTTCTGCATTTTTGAACACCAGATTTTAGGTTCCTTTTACTTATACACCAGTTACATTTACACTAATAGCTCACATCTCCTTTTTTTGAATTTAAGTATTATAATTTTAATTTTTTTTGAGAGCTCCTCAGGGGCAGTGAAAAATATATATTATAAGTATTTTCTTGAATAAATTTAATTGACTATTTTAAAACCTCGAAAAAAAAGATCCTCTGAAACATCGGTTTGGAAAAGATTGAAAATGACGTTACACTAAATTATTTTACTCGGAAAGTTATTTTCGTTATTCTTAGGCTGCCTTTGCATCAAATTTCTAACAAATTTTTATTTTTTAAGTTTTTTAATTTTTGAAATTTAATAATTTTTAATATCATTAAGAACCCCTATCCATTCTCCGTACAACATTAGGATATTCGGTTTAATAGAACCAACTTTGTCAAATTTGATCTTTTTCTTGGTTTTCCTGACTTGAATAATTTTTTTTTTGGACCCTGGTTAAATTTTAAGCCTGCTTTTTAAATAAAAGTCTCTTTATGAATCATCAACTCTGCTAGTCTCGGACTAAATCATTTCAACGAAATTTCAGCTTTGATTTGTTTCATTCTAGAAATCTTCGTCTTCTTATGGTAGAGGAGAAAGCAAAACTGGTATAACACATTCTTATAATAAAAAAGAGAGGTTTATATACTATATAAATAAATAAATAAGTAGATAAATATGTGAATATATGTTATATAAAATTTTTATTGATAAAGTATTTTTAATATCTAATTTTATATTTTTTCTTAGTTTATGCCATATTTGTTGTACTTACCTAAGTGTATATACAATTTTATATTTACTCAATATAAGCAAATTTAGGTGTCTCGACATGCTTTGAGGACAATGAACTATTAGTCCTAGTGATATTGAAACTACTACTAAGCACCTTGAAAGTAGTTGCAATGTCTGAAGAAAATTTGTACATTTTATACAATTTCTAATTAAAAAATTATTTTAATAAACATTTCTTCTTCAAAATATATAAGAAATTAAAATGTTAATGCCCTAAAAGACGTCACGACAGTTGCTAACATGAAGATTTCTAGAGATAAAAGTCTAAGGAAGAATATTATGATTTAGTCTAAGTTTGTAATAATAGGATAAGAATAACTGGTCATTTTATAGAACAACCAGGCGTTTTAGTCAAATCTCAAAAAAAGTTTGAGTTTCGACTTTTTTGTCAATTCTAGGAGTGACTAACATGACTGGTCAAATTTAAAACTATTAAAAATTCACATAGAATTAATTTTGTCTAGCAAATCCCAAATCTTATGTAGATCGTTGTAGCCCGGATAAACTCGTTTGTTTGACAAGACAGGTATCTGTTAACGATTCACGCGTGAGTGTGATGCAAGTTATCAAAAATATTAACATTCAAATTCAATCACTAGGAATTTAATGTGACCAATGAGGTAGTTATAAAAGATTGCAAAATTATGATTTCCTAATAAAAACGTAATTCAAATATTTTGGTTTTATTTTCAAAAGTTAAAGTTAATAGTTTAAATAAATAATTAGAATTCAGAATAGAAGACTATGTTATTTTTTGTAGCTATTTTTGACAAACAATTTTAGTAACTTCAGGAATCATAAAAAACACGCCAGTAAAAAACTGTAATATTAACCCATTTTGGACTACTAAATCGTTTACTTGTTTTGCACTTTGTCTAGTCATTTCTGGGAGATCCTACTTTACGGGCTTTGAGCATAACATTTATAAAATAAAATACTCGCCAAATTTGTTTTTTATACACTTTGTATATTTATGAATGAATTAATTAATTCATATTAAATAAAATAAAAATAAAAGTTTAATTAATATAAATTAACATTATTGAATAAAGTAAATTGTATAGTTATTATGGAACAATCAAAAAATGATGAAACTTGTATATTTTTGTGAATATCTAAACCAAATAAGATACTTCTATGTAAGTACCAAATCATTAACAAATGTGCAACAAATATATTTATTTAAAATTATTATGTACTCTCTCTTTCAGATATAGCTTGGATATGATTTAATATATTTGTTAAAAAAGGTTCTGGCATTTCATATTTGATTAGAACCTAGAAAATAAAAAAAATAGAAAAAAAACAATATATATTTTAAGTAAATAATTTATTTTTAAAATAAAAAATAAATAAATAAAAAAAACAATTAGTATTTATTGTAAATAATTTATTTCTAAAATAAAAAAATAAATAATTAAATAAGTAAATATTAACTAAATTGGAATTTAGTTTTTTTGACTGTCTTAACTAATAACACCTGCCAGGCCTGAGCGTTGCTCAGTAATTTTTTGCTTCTAGATAAAAGCGATATATAGAATCAATATTATTTTAAATTTTAAATTCAGGTAAAAAGAAAGATTTTTATTTGAAGCGAGAATTAAATAAATATATGTATTTATTTTTTTTCTAAAGTTTTGATCCGAAAATAATATTGATATACATAGAGGTTCCTTCGTTAACTCTTTTATCCCCTGAAGAAGTAGGGAAGATACTCCGAATCGTCGGGTTAGGGGTTGTCGCTGTCGCCGACAAAAGAGTTGAGATCTATACGGGTACCAAGTTCCATAACAGTTTCACAAATCATAGCTATAGGAATGTACAACGTTCTTCAATTGATTTAAAAGAAAATGTGTTACGTTCTTTGATATTGAAATTATAGCCTGGCAAGATTTATATCCAACTAGATTGTTTTTAGTATAAAAAAGAACAACTTGCAAAGTTAAATTTTAAGCTTGTATTAAATATCATCAGGTTAAACGTAATTTATTGACTATAAAAACTTAGTAATCCAACTGAATTGTTTGTTTTATAAAATAGAACAACAAGGCAAAGTTAAATTTTAAGCTTGTATAAAATACTATATCATCACGTTAAGCGTAATTTATTGACTATTAAAACATGCCATGTTATAAATTCACTATCACAGAACGTAATAAATTTTCTTTTAAATCAAAATTGAAGAACGTTGTACATTCCTATAGCTATGATTTAAGGAACTGCTATGAAACTTAGTACCAGTTAAGATCTCAAGTCTTTTGTAGGCGACGCTGACAACCCCGATCGTCGGTTGTACCGAACTTGGCCCCATTTTCCCATTTATATTTTTGGTGGGATATACTTTACCAAAACTAGAAATTGGTTTCTGTCTCTTTGAATTTTATTTAAAATAATAAATTTCTACAAACCTTTTTTTGTTCTTTATTATCTTCGAAAAAACAATCCAATATAAATATCATACAGTTATTTAATAATTCTTTTTCATCTGAATTTTGTTCTATTTCAGTCCAATTGAATTTATTAAAACAATAATGTAAAATTTCTAAAATGTTTTTTAAACAGCTTTGTAATTCATGTATTTTTTGAGATGAAGATTGATTTTTTAATTCATTTATACATTCAACTATAGAAGCAACCAATTCTGAAAAAATATAATGTTGAAAATTAAAAAAAAAAATTGACTAGGATTAAAAAAGTTAAGCTTTCAGAATTTTGATGTTGAAAAATCGAAGAATTACGGCAAAAATTTCTTAAATAAACTGTTTAAGGTTCATATTCAAATAGAGCCAAATTTGTGAAAAAGAGCAGCTAAACACTCACTTAAGATGCTTTAACAAAAAACAATACAGATTCAGCTTTGTCTAGCTCTATCTAATGATCTCTTGGCTAATTGGAAAATCGTTTCTGCCCTTTAGCTTTTTAGGATTTTGTTTAAAAATAAAAGGCTTATTTATGTGTAAATTTCCTCGAAATCAAAAATCGTATTAAAATGTAAATCAAATGATTATTATGAGGAAGGTCAAGTTTTATGTGAGGTCAAAAACATTTTATTTTTTTTTCATAGTTTGTAAGGTATCCTCGTAAAGGTCTCTTTAGGTATAATTGGGCGTTATTTTCGCTTTAAAATGATATTGTGAGAGAGATCCAAAGTGATTTTTGTACGTGTCAGCGTTTAGAAATAGCTTAGCTTAAAATAATGAACAAATTCTACAAATTCCTTCATTGTGTCCTATCAATGACAAATAAGAACGCATTTGATAAAATGTATGGAACCAGAAGTCTACAATATAGTATTGATGTAAAGTTGTGTGTAGTAATTCCATCCTTATCATTACCTACCCAACCAAATGATTTTACCATTCACCTGCTATATTAAAACTAAATAAAATATAAAGAGATGTTTTTTATAACTATGGAAATTTGTATTATTTTTATTAATTTGGATTCCCCCTTTCTCATTTTGGGTAAATTGTTTATGACCCATTTATTTCACATGGATATAAAGAGTCATTGTACAAAATTTGGTCCTTATCGGTCAAAGATTTAATTATTACATGGTAGAGTCGGGAGGCCGGGCCTAGTATTGAATTCACGCAATTTTTTTTATATATACTTTGTGTTGAAAAATATCTGAAACCATACTACCTATGGTAAAGTAAAAATCCTTTGGATCAATTGTTATTGTTGTTTAGTACACTATAGGTGCACAGTAAAGTGAACTATTTCATACATTTGAGGTAAAAATCATTTATCCAATCATAAGAACAATGAAATATTACTCAAATAACAATAATACAAAGACAAAATTTATTTCAATTGAAGAGCAAACTGGGTGACTAAATTATCTATTTAGCAGGGACTGTTGTGTGTCAAGTAACCATGGTTACAAGTATGAAATGCGGATTTTTTTCGAAAAAAGCATGTTAATTTCCGAAGAATGATAAAAAGTATTTTATTCAAAGTATGCCCCATCGCTAGTTACACATTTTTCTCATCTTTAGGGCAAATTGTGGATACCACGTCAATAAAAATCTTCCCCTTTTGCCACAAGTTATTTAATCGAGCCATTTTTTTCACATCTTCGTACAAACCAAAGAGCTACTCAGCAACTGCGTGACCCATCGATGCAAACAAGTGGTAATCGGAAGGAGCCAATTCTGTGAGTAGCTTGCTAGCACTTCCCAAACTTAATGGGTTCATTGAAATAAAGCATCTGATTGGTCACCTGACCTACTAGCTACACTTTCAGATTACTAGAATTCGTTTTTACATTCTCCTGAGTCAAGAGACTGTCTAGAGAAGTTGCGGGCTAATGGTCAAAGGACCTAAGAGTCATTCGATAAAGTTGCAGTTTCCCTCGACAAGTTGTTTTAATAAATACATATTAATAGCTACAATAATTCTTATGAAAGATATATAGAGAATTTATTTATTATATTTCTTCGTATGTGAATAATGGAATTATTAACTATAAAGATCGTTCTAAATATATTGGATTTAAATTAATAAAATAATTATTGTTTATGAATATTTACCTTTTGTAGCAATTATATCTTCAAGGAATAGTTTCTTTTTTTCACTTGAACTAAAAGGAAAAACAATTTTTTTAATTAAAGACTTGGAAGACTTTTAGATATAACTCAACTTTCGAAGATACTGTTCAACATAAGTTAATGTTCTTATCATTATATTATTATAAAAAATTCAATTAAAAAAAAAAGGAAAAATACATAATATATTACTCTTACAGGGACTTCTAATTGAATTAACCAATGAATAAATTCAATAGTAGAAGTTAAGAGAATTCTATCTGTAGAACTTTGAAGAATAAATACAAATTTAGGAAACCATTCCTAAAAATATAAAATCATAATAATATCTGAAAAAATGTAATAACATGTCATTCTCTTACATTAATCAATTGGATTAGATTCAAAGGGCTGGTAGTCATTTATGACTTGATTGCAGCTAAATGAAACACTTATTATTTATGTATTTGTATTATTTCTCAATGGAATTGAGAAAGATATAAAAAATGAGATTAAATTAAAAATTACTTTGATTATATGAAGAATTCAATCAGAAATAAAAAATAGTATTTAAGGATTAAAAGTTGAGGAGTTTCAGTCTCTAGAGACATTGAGGGCTTTATTCCATATCGTCACCCTTATGCCAAAGTCAGGAATGTGTAAAATTTTCTGAATTTTAACAAATATCATTTTTCAATCTAATTTTTGACCAACTTCCTATGCCAGAGAAACGAATGTAATAAAATGATTAAATGAATCTCACACTTGAAGTCTATAATCAAGAATGTAAGTAAATAGGGTGTTATATAGACAATTTCCAAACATCAATAACTCAAAACAATGTTTTGGATATTCGGGCTTTTGGCATTTGCGTGACAAATATAAGTTTTTTGTTTAATGATATTGATGCAAAAACGTGCAACCCCTGTAGTCCAGAGTGGCCACTTTCATCGTCAAAAGGAGAATAGAAAGTTTTGGGATTGACTCGGAGGTAAAGGTATCCCTGGATTATATCTCAATGGGCCTTGAACTGAAAGTTATATGTTGCAGGAAAGACGTATGGGTGAAGAGTGTTGTATTCTCTAGAAGTCATAGGGATTAATGATTTGGTGAATATTCTACAAGATTGCCCATAAACCGATTAATTAATATTTTTCAAGTACTTTCCTGAAGCTGTTTTCAAGTGATGATAAAAAATCGTTATTAATAAAATATTTCGATAGTAATTACGTAGGTAAGAACATTTAAAAAAAATTTGTAGAATGTATATAAAGTAGGTTACTAAAGAAAATCTTGCATAGACACCCGGGATCCGAATCGGGTAGTGTCGGACTAGAAACTCTCCTCTTTTTCCCTGCCCATTGTACTGGAACTGCTCTCACATTACTTCAGGCTGCCTAGCTCTTACCGGACTTCGTTTTTCTTTGTTTCTATAATGAGCCGCACCAGCGTATATGTCATTTGCCAGTGGGCTTCGGATTCAAGCATGACAACCATCAGGTTTGCTGTGACAAAAGGTTTCCCTGTTGAATTTATATAGTTCCATCGTAAAGATGCCCACCTTACGCATGCGAACAGGGTGTGTTCGGCGTCATCCTCCTCGCCACAGTAGAAACAATTTGGTGAATCCGCTCTTTCTCGATCATATAAGTATTTATTAAATCCTCCGTGCCCTGAGAGAGCTTGGGACAAGAAGTAATCGACTTCCCCATGCTTTCTATTTATCCATGGGCTTAAGTCGGGGATGAGGCGCCTGGTCCAACGTCCATGTTTTGCATTATCCCATTTGATTTGCCATCTTTTGCTTCTAAGCGTTGTCTAGCTAGATTTTTACAGTCCCCGTAATAGGTTTCTTTTCTCTCTTTTATCAAAAGTTCTATCCGCGATAACTCCAATTGCATCAATGATGATTGCCACCGTTCTATTGACAAGCTGCTTGCTAACTACTAGAATAGATTAGATATCCATACTACAACAATATAATAGTTTTTACATTTGATAATAACAACGTTGTATTGATGTTAGTACTAATCTCTTAAAACAATGGTCTTTCGACGAACTAAATGCTCTCTTATAAGAATGGACATTTTAAAATGAGCAAACCCAAATGAAAAAGACTCATGGGAAAATTTATAATTATTGTAGATTATCGTACTTTAATCATACATATTTATATTCTTATAACATTGTGTTTGTTGTAGAAAGTCTAGTAAATGAAAGACAATTAATTTCTTTGAAAAAATTGTTAAATTAAATAAAAATAAAGAATATTTATATACAAGGCATAAATTATATAAAAGAATTAATTTAGATGCCATCATTTATAAATAGTATGACTTGGTCAAATCAAAATATTTTTTATAATTGAACTAATTTTGTTAAAATTATACATACTTATATATAAGTAAATGTTTATTTAGCAGTATCAATCAGAGGACAACCTCATTTGTTTCCTGTTGATAATTTTATTAAGATGTCTTATCCTTTTGAATAGAGCATTTGCTTTGTCCAATAAAATGATCTTTGTTTTTTTTTTTTTTTTATTTATTTATTGTCACCGTGAAGAAAGCCCATTTAGACAGCACATAAGTAAAGTGTTAGTAGGGTTAGTGAGGGAGCCGAGTTTTTAGCCGGTAGAAATTTTTATTTGCCAGCCAGGATCGAACCGATCTTTGTGTTAAAGGAAGAGAATTTTACTTAATTTATAAAAGTAAAAAAATGAAAATCTTTACTTTTATGTTTTCTAGAAGATTTTTCCATGGATGTTTTTCAAAATCGGTCTGAGACTGATCAAAGTTCTCAATGTCATAGAGTAAACATCTCCAAAATCGAATAGCTTGTATCAAAAAAGGACCATCGTTATAATTTAAAAGTCGGACAGGTAAATCTGGAAATCTAGTGGCGAATTCATTTCGTTGATCACTCTTTAACAATGGAATAATATTTGCCAAAATACCCAGACTAATCTCCTGTAAAAATAGTTCATTAATGCATAATAATAAATATATAGTAAATATATTTTAGGGAATGTACCCATACTACGTGACCCATTTTTTTTAATTTTTACCCCCCTCGGTGACCACCCGTAGTATATGCCAAGACCCCTCCTTCCCTTCTAGTTTTCACGTAGTAATTCATAAATATGGTTTTAAATCATTTTTTGCAAACAGAAAGTTAAAAAAAATTAATTTGGCTCATATTTGTCTTTATTAATACGGCGCTTGCCGCGTGACGCCAAGAGTAATTTGAATATAGCTCGAAAAAGCGCGAGATTTCCCTAGAGGATATTGACTACGTGACGAAGACCTAAGCCCCCCTCTGAACAGGTCACGTAATTTGGGTACGTTCCCTTAGAATGTTTCTTTGATTATTTAATAGAGATAATTTGCACGTTAAATTTGTAATGAATTTCTATTCAGAAAATTTATTAAGAAATTATTAATAATTAATATAGGATTTCGAATGATTTCTTTTGAAATTAGATTTAATTTTAAATAACAGATAGTTTCATTCGAATTTGATATTCTGGCTAAATAGTGACTATAAATTTCAGATGATTTGACAGTAATGGGTACATGCGCGGATCCAGGGGGGGGGGGGCGACCGCCACCCCCAAAGCATTGGAGATCAACATTTTTTATATGTTTATTTAATTTTTTTTTTTACTAACATTAAATTTTAAAATTGAAGAAAATAAAGTTCTATGTGGGGGGGGTGGGGTCGCCTCTGACCCCCCGCTGCTGACAATTCGATCGCGACGTTTCACTTCCGAGATCAGCAGCAGATCTTATATACCGGCGACCGCCCCCCCCCCCCCCCCCCCCAAACAGAGGTCTGGATCCGCGCCTGAATGGGTAAGTATAATTTAAGTTTTAATTTAAATAACAGAGCGAAATTTAATTGTAAATAATAAAATAAATAACTAGCTTAAAGATATTTACCTCTAATCTTTTCTGAATATTGATTTCTTCTTTTTCCTTAGACGATAACGAATAAAGTAAATTGGTAAATAGATAAACCGCGTTACATTCATTTATTAAATAAAGTGCAACATCATTATCTGCAGACATATCCCATAAATTACAGAGAGAATCTTCTTCATCTTTATTTAATTCATTTTGATATGATTCATTAATATACTAAAAAGATATCAAATAAATTAATAAAATTAGAACTATGACTTTTTAACATTATATTGAAAATAATCATTTTTAAATTGGAAATTTTATAAAACACAAAGTCTGTTGTATGTTAATATGTATAGAGATAAAGTTAAAAAAAATATTTTAATTAAATCGTCAAGCCTCAGAAATCCAAGAAAGTTGATATTAGATATGGGGGCCCTTATTTAAAAGAGCAAGTGTATAATAATGAAATTATTAAATTTTCAAGCTTAGAAATCAAAGCCGAATTTTAACAGAGGGATTACAAGGATAAGTGAATATTTAAAAACGATCTTTTCGTGCGTGCCTTCGGCACGCCCTCGAAGCTCGGCCCTCCGGGCTGGTGCCCTGGCGGGCAGCGTCTCGGTCCAAAAATTTTATTCCTCTTAAAAAACTACACTCCAAATGTATACCCGTAAACTACCGAAAATACATCGTCTCTTAAAAGTTTCGCCTCTTTAATTTTTGAGTGGGGAGGGGAGGAATAATTATGAATATATTTAATGTTTCTTAATTTAAAATGAATTGGAGTCTTTCATTTCAAAATTACAATTATATTTCAAATTTGCCTGGTTAATGAAAAATCGATTGGAGCCATCAGTTTAAAATCCGAGCTGACAATTATATTTCAAATTTGCCTCGTTAATTAATATATATTTAATGTTTCTTAATTTAAAATCTATTGGTGTTTTTTCATTTTCATTCGAGTTCAAATGAATACAATATTATCTCGACACAGTCTAAATCAAAAATATATAGTTTTAGTAACAGAAATCAAGATATAATTATTAATGTTTCAATGGTGTAATGGCTAGAGCTAATGTCCTTAGTTCAAGAGTTCGTCGGTTCGATTCTAGGCAAGACGGTAATTTTTTTAGAGAAATTTCTCTAAGCGTTGTTACAAATTAATCTAGACAAATATATATAGTATATATGAGAAGGGTATTTTCAAGGAAGTTTCAAAATTTTGGGACTTAACTCCCTATTTCGAGGGTATTATTGTCATTTTAAATAAGAACCTCTTTCAAAGTAAATTTCAATTCCTTGTGTTTCTTGGCTTTAAGATTTTATCATTTTAATTTAATTTTTGCTTATTATAAAAAAAGGGATTACGTTAAACCAGTCTTTAGACTGCATAGTACTCTCCATTTGGAAAAAGAATAACTAACAACTCACAACAGTCTTTGTGTTTTATAAGTGCAACATATCTAACATGTTTATAAAGACTGACCCTACTTGAACTTCCTTGTTTTGTGTTTACTGGTTATTTAGAATGAAGGATGTAATTAAAAATTTGCTTATTTCTAGTAATTTTATTTTAATTAAGTGGTTATTAGTTTTAAATATTTAGAGGGATTTTAACACCTCTTCACCAGTGGATACCACTAGCTAAGCAATATTATTGCTTAGGAATATTATAGAGAGTGAGGAGGGAAAGAAAGAGGGAAGTGAAAGAACTAAATTGAAGTGTTTTTTTCCAGATAACTAAGGAAATGGGATGTGGAACTTGTAGAAAAGGGAAAGAGTTAGCAGAGAATAGAGTCGAATGGTTACATTAAACCAGACTTAAGACTGCATAGTTTACCATATGTGCCAACTTCATCAGTTCACACAAATAAAATGAAAACGGCTTTATATATGCATAGTGATAATTTGGCTATACATAGTCAGGGGCGGAGCTACCGCCGTATCAATGATATGTGGCCCCCGGGCTACAGGGGCTCCGACGTGTTGGGACATTTGTATTTTATCAATTTTTGTTTGCGACGCTTTGGCATTTATTTATTTGGATATTTTTTTATGTTAAGGTGGGGGGTCCAGTCCTCCTAAACCCTCCCCCCACCTTATATACGCCCATGTATAGAAATAAATATACAAAATTCAAAAAAATGCAAGCAAAATATATAGATTTATAATTTTCTCATTAATAAAGCACATTAGCGAGAATTGTTTTTGATCGCTTTTTTTGAACAAGATATATATCGCGAGACTACTGCTGGTTGAGGATATTGGAGTCTGCTGAGTCTCAAGTCTCGACCAAGAGAGAATGAAAAAGATATGATCCATTTAGCTATAATCCAGCATCATTTCGCGTTTAGCTCTGCATGACGCTTTTTATATCAAACACTGATATGGATCACCAAATGAATTTGTAATCTGAGATGTTATATATTCAATCTCCCAGTCCGCGCGCTCAGACCTGTTGACACGTAGAAGTTAGGTGGTTGCGGTGGGGCGGGATTTAAGAGTCCCAGGGGCCGCCCCGAGAACTTCGAGACGCTCGCCCCCCCCCCCCGCCTCTGCACCGATCTCGAAGCTATTGTGGAAATTTAGCAAATTCAACACACTAGTACAGAACACATTTTTTTTTATTTTTTTTATTCAAGAACATTGCATTTGTAGGGGCATCTAGCCTTTTTTAATGCTACAATATTAGGCCAATTTAATTACAAGAAATATAACAATATGATACAAACAGATCAAGAGAAAAAATTTAAAAACGGAAACAACAATAAATATACTGAATATAGAGAAAAGAATAAAACTAAAAATGACAATATAATATATATATATAAAAGAGAGGAAACAAGAAATTTAAAATATCTAAGTAATTCTTTACTCTTTTAGCGCTTAAAACGACCGTTCTGCTGAACCGTTTGACGCTGGTGTACACACCAGCATTCGGAACGCAATTCCTACGTTTGGATAAATGTGCTTAATATAAATGGAGCAGCAATCCAACGTAAAAACTCTTAGTAACTTTAATGAGAATGTTAAGCGATATTTGTTTAGCCAGAGATTGTGATTGCATACTTGTTTGATATTTGTAATGCCTGTTGTAGATCCTTTGGGATCTTTTTAGGTTGGAAAAAAAAGAAAAAAAAAAAAGATTCCGCAACCGGGACCCCCAGGCTGACTGGGCCTTGTGGCCCTAGGTGGAAATCCAGCACTGGGTGTTTGCTATTAATTCACTTAATATTTGACAAAAATCACCTGCTTTCAATTCGCAATCTAATCAAATACAGGAAATTTATGATTAATAATATAGATATATTTACCTCTTGTAATGACAAAAGGGTTTTAAGTACAAATCTTTGAGAATAAATCGTTGATCCTATGGCATCTCCTCTAAAGATTTGATTATCTTCATCTTCACATTTATCATCTGTCTGTGATTTCATTTTGTTCTCTTCTGAAAGATAAAATATAAAAGTATTTTTATATTATTTCTTCTATTTGTTTGTTTAATTAAATCAATATTTGATTTATAAATGGTGTAATTTTTTTAAGAAAATAATACACAATTTGCATTCTTAATAATGGAAGAACATGTCAATTTCCTAAAAATTGACATTAATAAAAACATTGTTTGAATTGAAAGCAAAGTAAATGTGTAACCCGGTGTAACCTTTTTCTGAGAAATGTCAGAGACAGCCAGCCAGCCCAGAGCCCAGATGTTCGGATCTTCGGATCCAGTTAGTTCTCGAGAACAGGTAAAGAGAGCAGGTGCTTCGCTTTTCGCGTTTCCTTATCGCACTCGGACATTAACTGGCCATTTTGTTACAAAAAATGGTTCAAATTCCAGACAATAACCAACATGCCTTTTAAAATTTATTTAAATTAAATTGTTCAAAAATTTTATCATGTTCCGCTTTTTGTTTTGTTGTAAGTATGTAAAGTGAGTTTTTCAATTTTTTTTTTTTTTAATCAAAACTAACTTGCCTTTTTCTATTAACATCATGAATATTGTAACCTAAAATAATTGAATCGCCTAATAAATATATTGTACTAATATAATAAACTAAAAAATATATTCTTAAACAAATTCAATACATAAGGTATGTTTTTCAAACATAATTTTAAGATGACACTTTCATTAATATTTTTAATCAATTTTCTAAAATATATCAATTTTGACAGTTCATTTCCATCATTTTTATTCGATAATTTAAAAATTATTCGAATGTAATTACATTTTTAGCAAGAGTATAATCATAATACATTATAAACAATAAATTACCTAATCAAGAATAAAACAATCCATATTTAAGGCTCTTATGATTTTAATATACTTAACAATCCTTATCTTAGAAATTTAATCTCTGATTCATAGAAAATGAATTTAATCAGAAAAAATATTTTTATGGATATTATCGTATTATTTGGAATATTTATCAGTTCTTTTGTTTTGTTTTTTTTAGTTTTAATAACCTTCATTTGCGCGAAATACCCGTTTTGCAACCTTTCTATACCCCTTTAACGTCGAATTGTCGAACCTAAAAAAGTGAGAAAAATCATGAAACCAATTTCAATTCGAAAGAATTAAAAGAAAAATCATCACGTGCTATTTTAGGTAATTATAAATCGTGAGGAGAACATTTCCGTAGCGCCAAGGTTTGACCTCCTAATTATAGTTTATCACGTGAAAAAAATAAATTTAAAAAACTTTGAAATCAAAACCTCGATTAGTAGCAATTTTTGTATTTATAGCATAATACATTTCCCGGGGGATGAGAGTGCTTAGGACTTACTCCTTACACAGAAAAGTGTACAACCTGAATACCTTAATGCTAAATTTCATAAGTTCATTTTTATCACTAGGATTACAGTATTTTGTGAAGAATTTATGAAAAAAAAGAATATTTTTTATCTTTTCATCTTCAATAAAACACTAACCCTAACTAATTTTTCCTTTTTCTAAACGTATAATCTTAGCAAAGTCATGCAGTTGTGCTTCCACAATAATTAAAACTATTCTCTTCCATATTTTAAATACACTGTAGAAATTGAATATTTTCTTGTTATAAGTGTGAAAGAGTAGTCTACTTTTTATTTTTAGACTTAATATAAAATATGTAATGAGCTAATGAGAAAGTTTAATTAAAAAGGTAATTTTTAGGGTTTCGTTAAAAAGTATTAGGTTGTTTCAAAAGTTTTGTCCGTTTTTATGAGTCTACTTTAAACTGAGATATCTCAGTGAATACTTATTCAATTTAATCGAAATAAGCACCATTTGAATCAGTGCACTTTTGCCTACGCAACACAAGTCTATTAATTCCGTCGGCATAAAAAGTGGGTGCCCGGGATTCGAGGAAGTCGACGCAGGCCTTTTTTTGCCTGGTCCTCATTGGCGAAGGTTCTACCGGTGAGAAAGTTATCGAATTGCTTGAAAAGATGGTAGTCGGTTGGCTAGAGGTCTGGGGAGTATTGTGGGTGAGGCAGAACTTCGACGCTCAATTCGTTTAATTTTCGGACGGTGATTTGTGAAACGTGCGGACGGGCGTTGACGTGGAGCGGGATCGGACCTCTTCTGTTGACAAGATCTGGCTGCTGTTGGTACATTTCGTCGATTTCCTCACAATAGGACTCTGCTATGATGGTTTGGGCCGGTTGCAGAAAGTTATAGTGAATCACACCAGCCGCTGACCATATAGTAACCATGGTCTTTTTTTGGTGGGTTTTCGCCTTTGGGAAGTGCCTGGGTGGCTCATCGGTGTCCGACCACTGTTCTGAACGTCTCCTGTTGTCGTAGAGGATCCACTTTTCATCACACGTGACGATCCGATCTAAAAAAAGGATCGTTTTGGTTGCGCATAAGGAAAGAAGAACAGACCTCGAAACGTGAGAATTTCTGTCGATCGTTCAAATCTTGGGGCACCCACTTTTCGAGCTTTTTGGCCTTTTCAATACGTTTGAAACCATCAAAAATCGCATGGGAGCTGACGCCCAAATCTTCCGTCATCCCACGCACCGTTTGTGATGGGTCAGCCTCCACCAGAATCCTCAAATCCTCGTCCTGGATTACTCTAGGTCGACCACTTCGGGGCTCATCTTCGAGGGTAAAATCTCCGGAACGAAATTTCGCAAACCAACGTCGAACAGTGCGTGCATTAACACTATCATTCCCAAATGCCTGGTTCATTTTTCGGGCTGTTTCGGCAGCGCTTTGGTTCAATTTTAATTCGTAGAGAAAAATTCGCCGAAAATCGCTTAACGACATCCTATAGTAATAACCTGAAAAGAGGCAAAAAAATTAAAATATACATCCTTATGTCTGTCAGGTCATTGTATTTCTGAAAGATGGAATAAAATAGACATATGAAATTTACAAGTTATGTATAAAATTGCTAATATGTAGTTTGCTAGTGCGTCTTCCAAGCCCAGCTAACATTTCCTGCATGAAGGAATTCAGGTTCCTTATTAGGTATATGTTTGGGCTTACCGGACTTTTTCTGACCATGCACTATATCGAATACCTTGACTCTTTGGCTAGCGTGGTCCAAATGTGTCCTGTCAATTATGGATGGTTTACCTAAATATTTTATTTTTATATAAAATCATTTTTGTTTTAGAAGCGACGACGATAAAAAAGACTCGATGGGTAATCATAATAGCTCCCACAACAATGTTACTACAACGAAAACTATTTCTTCTCAACCTACCAGTCTTTCTCTTAAATCAAATAGTGATAAAAATGGATCTAAAACAATGAAATCAAATGGCTCAAATTCACAAAGTCAACCGATACAAACTAACTTTCATCATCACGAGATGGCTCCAATCGAAGCATTGGCTAAAGTAAGTTATTTTAATTAATCTGCAAAGATATACATTTTAATTATCTCTATATAAATATTTCGACAATCTGTACTAATAGTTGAAAATTACTTGGAAAAATTATAATAATTGCTTTACTAATTAAATTATTCTTTAATTATCATTTTCTTAACTTATGAGGTCATTTATCAACTTAATAAGAAATTAAATTTAAACCACTAAAGATATGAGATATTCATTCAAGAAAGAACAAAAAAGGGTCCAGTAAAATAAATCTAAAAATATTTTTTCTACTTTAATTCATTTTAATTTTTTCTTATCTATTCTGTACTAATAGGTGAAAATTAGCATAATCAGTAATCGGGGAACAAAAATATTTTTACTCATAAGAATATTTGCTTACATTTTGATTCCTCAAGTGGTTACCACTAGATATTGGGAGGAGAGGGGTGATTTTACATGTAATTATTAATTTTATATATCTCGAAGAGGGTACCGCGACATTTCATCCCGCGACAAAATATCCCCGACAAAACATCCCCCGACAAAATATCCCAAGGACAAAATATCCCCGACAAAATATCCTTGCTGAAGACATAGAGGAATCGAGTTAAAATCAAAAATAGCGATTGATTCTCATCTAGTACTTGAGGAATAACCATTTTATATTGGATTTTTGACGTTTCGGTTTTTATTGGTAACCATTGCTGAAGACATAGAGGAATCGAGTTAAAATCAAAAATAGCGATTGATTCTCATCTAGTACTTGAGGAATAACCATTCTATATTGGATTTTTGACGTTTCGGTTTTTATTGGTAACCATTGCTGAAGACATAGAGGAATCGAGTTAAAATCAAAAATAGCTATTGATTCTCATCTAGTACTTGAGGAATAACCATTCTATATTGGATTTTTGACGTTTCGGTTTTTATTGGTAATCATTGCTGAAGACATAGAGGAATCGAGTTAAAATCAAAAATAACGATCGATTCTAATCTAATACTAGAGGAATAACCTTATTGCATTCCATTTTTGATGTTTTGACTATTAATGGCAACCTCTACTGAAAACGTGGAGGAATCGACTTAAAAATCAAAAAGACTAAATTCTTTTATGACAAACAACTCAAACTTGAGTTGGTTACCAAAAAAGAATTTAGTCTTTTTGATTTTAAGTCGATTCCTCCACGTTTTCATTAGAGGTTGCCATTAATAGTCAAAACATCAAAAATGGAATGCAATAAGGTTATTCCTCTAGTATTAGATATGAATCGATCGTTATTTTTGATTTTAAGCCGATACCTCCATGTCTTCAGCAATGGTTACCAATAATAATCGAAGCGTCAAAAATCTAATGTAAAATTGTTATTCCTCGACTATTAAATAAGAATCAATCGCTATTTTTGAATTTAAGTCAACATGGACTGTGTGTTGATTAGAAAAAAATGGGAGCCCGAAACACACCAAGCCCGACGATTGGCTGTTCGGTTTTCAATGTGTGTTTGATTAGGAAAAAATGGGAGCCCCGAAACACACCCCGCCCGACGATTGGCTGGTTCGGTTTACAATGTGTGTTTGATTAGAAAAAAAATGGGAGCCCGAAACACACCCCGCCCGACGATTGGCTGTTCGGTTTTCAATGTGTGTTTGATTAGAAAAAAATGGGAGCCCAAAACACACCCCGCCCGGACTAAACTTTCGGAGGTTCGGTTAATATATATTCAGTTCGGCTCGGTTGGGTTCGTATAGCTCCTTTTCGGGCTGGTTTTAGACGCGTTAGCCAACCGAACCGTTTAAATGCCAGCCCGAAAGGAGCTATACGAACCTATCAAACCGAACTGAATATATATTAACCGAACCGGAGTCGATTTGCATTACTCATAAGATTCACGCGGGGAAGGGTTATTTTGTCATGAGATATTTTGTCGGGGGATGTTTTGTCGCGGAATCCTCGAAGAGATATCACGCCTACTGCCATATTATAATAGAGAGGAAGAGTAGTATCATTGTTTGTTGTCTTGTGACGCTTGTCCTTTAAAGGCTCACTAAAGCAACATGGCATATTGATCAGGCACTGGCTTGACAAGAATTTTAACCAAAGCAACATTGGATTTTGAGACATCTTCTTTATTTTTATGTTTTGCTACTTACTCTGATAGGTATAACTTGCTATATATATTAGACTAGCAGCATGTCTGTCAAAAAATTAAAATTTTAATTCAAGACTTATATAGATCTGTGCTGAATTTCGCATAATACTTAGCTATATCTATTTTTTTATAATCATGTGATCCAAAATGGGACATCAAAAAATTAAAATTTATAAATTGACAATTATGAAAGGTGGAATTACTAGAGAACTCTTTATTTAATCGTAGAGACATCTTCTTGTATAGATTCTACAATTAATCTCTTAAGATCTAAAATAGGGGGGGGGGGGGGAATTTAAATAAGAAAGTACTATTTTTATTTTATTTTAATTATTTTATTAAAATTTTCTTTCTTTTATTCCAGATTCTTGCTCAAAAATCTATGGAAAAGGAAACTGTCCACGCTATCACACTTCGTTGTGTTACTGTGAGTATTATGTTTTTGACATAGCTGCAAAATATAAAATTAATTAATTTTAAATATTTTTAATTTAGAGGTACTATTTCCTCCATTTGTTTTGCTCTTCAAATCAAAATAATAATGAGAACATTTAAAACAAACAAAAATTAGAAAGATTACACAAATAAAGGGTCTGTAATTTAGTAAGTTGAGTGTTAACCAATCACACTCTAATTCATCCAATCATCCTCTAATCAAACCAAATTTTGTATACATAATCTGTGGGCCTCTAGAGATCTAGAAATGTAAAACTAACTACCCAAAATGGGTGGGGGGGTCAAAAAAGGAAAATTCTTGCCCTTGAGCAAACTCAACCAAATTTTGCACACATTATCTCTGGGCCACTAGAAGGCTAGAAATGTAGTACGGGGGTGGGGTCCAGGGGCATAGCGGGGGTCTGGAGCGCCGGTATGGTACGGGGGGTGGGTGTCCAGGGGACGTGGCGAGGTCTGTGTGCTGTGGTGGTGTGGGACGCGGGTATGGGGTGTTGGGTGCGTTTCGGGTGGTGTCCAGGGGTTACGGGGGGGGGGGGCAGTGTCGGGGTGGTGGTGGGGGGGGTCCAAGGGGGTAGCCGAAGGCGGGCCTTGCATCTAGTAATATATAAAAGAAAAAAAAAAGAAATTGATTGTTTTATAATTAAAATAAATACAAGACAATTTGTATCATTGTCTCTATTCAAAATATTTAATTTCTTTAGTGTGGCTTTTTGAGCCATAGAAAAAAAATCAACTTTTTTCTTTTTTAATTGAAAATTTTCTATTGATTAAGGGAGAAATTCTCTTCGAAACCCCCGTTTGGTTTAATTAAACTTTAAAGATTGTTTTATAAAAGATTTATATATATACTTATATATTACAAGATTTAAATTAAACTTATTTAAAAAAAATATTTATGTATTTTTACATTTCCTGATATAAAATACTTAAAATATTGGTTGACTTCTCTTAAAATGGACTTTTTGAATTCTTCTAATAATAAGATAATTTTGACTTTCATTTCTTGATTACTACTTTTTTGATGTTAAAACTAAATAAATAATAGGGAAAATTTTTGATAAAAATTGTTTTAGTCATCCTGAGGAATCTTAAAGAACATCATAAAGAAACGCTATCAAAACTGAATAATAAGTGATCAAGTGTCCTATCTATCTAGGTATATTTGTGTATTTTAACTATAGACAAATAGCTTTTTCAAATGTATCTTAGAATTTTACATTTTTAGAGGAAAACAAAACCATGATATTTCAATGATAATTTTATCTTTTAAATTAAAGCAAAGAAAACTGGTCTCCAATTCCAGGTCTTTTTAATGTTAAAGAGTTATCTGGTTCGCTCAAGAATTTATATAAATCAGTTGTTTTATCTTGCTATTTATTATACTTTATTCAAACTATCATTTACCTAATATAAAATTCAATTAATTTCCTATTTATTCAATATCACTTCAAACATTAATGTGATAAGTAAAATTTAAAAAAATGGTTTAAATTAAAAATAAATATAAAATAAATTTTTATGTATACCTTGTTTTTATCTATAAATTATATAATTATTCTTTAATTGATTTTTAGCGCCACGTTTTTCCTCGACAACCTGATCTTAGCAAACGTTTATTTCGTTGGATGTTAACATGTGCAGAATTTGAAGATCCAGATCGTAGAGATATGATGCCCATCGGGACATTTAAACAGCAAGCTGAACGTATTTGTGCTTTGATGAGCCAACAACAACAGACGGAAGCCTATATTAAAGTAATAAATAAATTAATCGAAATAATCTCTTCTTTAAATTAATTGCCCTCTGAACTTAAGATTTATGGAGAAGGCAACGAGATCTCGAGGGAAGGATTTGAAGCGTTATGCATCTGTGCTTTTGGAATTACGCTGGAATATCATCCCGAAGGTCCTCAACCTTCTTGTCCTCGGCTCAGTGATACTCTTCAGTCTCTTATAGAATCCACTGTATGATTTTGGTTTTCATCATTCATTAATTGTATAATTATTTATTTATTTTAATTATTACAAATTTGCAGTTTCATAATAAACAAATTATAAATGCCCAATATCTTGTCCATTGGATTGAAAATCATTGCCCTCGTCTTGTTGTTCCTATTCATAAACTTGTTGTGCATCAGTTGTCAACATCTTATCGAACAGCATGTGGACCTGAAGAACAGGTATTCATATACATTCTTATTGATAAAATATGTAAATAAATAATTTATTTAGAAACAATTATAAAATCATAATATATAATATATAACTCTATTTTATAGCATTTGGAATTGACTACACCTGTATTGGAAAGAGATTCTCCTTGGGATGCTGTTAATGACTTTAATTTCAGTTCGCAACATGATTATACTCACCCTAGTTATGGTCAGAATGTCCGAGTGAATGATTTGGAGTTACCTGTTTCACAAGTTTGGCTTCTTGCTACAATTTTACCCCAATTATATTTGAAGCCCAATGCACCTACTCCTCCACTTATTACTGCAAATGGTCTTTCATCGCAAGCAATGATTGCTAGAATGGTCTGTGGTTATATGGTCAACTCATATTATTTAAGATTATTTTTTAAATTAAAAATCTAATAAATTGAAGTAATTTTTGGAGACCGACTGATAAGTGAATTGAGTGGATATTGATGAGGCAGTCCAAAAAAGAAGAAGATAATTTATACTATCTGTTTATTCATAAACCGACGTTTCGGAGGCTATTCCCTCCTTCTTCAGGGTTTTGAAAAGTCTTCTTTTGGACTTCCTCATCAATATCCACTCAATCTAATAAATATTTGCATTTTTTAGAAAAATTAAATTAATTGTAAAATCTAATTCTATTAGCTTCCGCATTTAAATTAAAAAAAATAAATAAAAATGAATTAAATTTTGAAGATGTTTATTTTTTTGCAGTTGAATATTCTATTAATTACACAAATTTTTAAATATCTCAACTGAAAAATAAATACTTGTTTTTTTATTATTGCTATTGAATTTTTCAGCTTGGTACAATTTGTCCTTCTCATTGGACTCAACTTTATGATTCCAATCATCATGGTTTAGGCTCAAATCGGTAAACTAAGATTTATTAATTTGTAAATCATTTGACTGAATAATAAAGGTATTGGAAATTTTTTTAGTTTCTTACATCATGTATTATCGTATCGTGGACCTACATTAACATTCATTCATGGAGAATCAGGTGTTGAATTTTGTATCGCAGCATCTCATGAGTGGCGGGAGTCTCATCAATATGTTGGAGATTCTGATTGTTTTCTTTTTCAAATGCGTCCTCAATATTCCAAAGTAGAAAGTAAGCTTTTTATTTTTTTAAATTTTTTTATTCATTTTTCAGTTAATAAGTTTACCTTTATTCAGGACATTCTACTGGTCTATCATAAAAAAGAGATAATGAAAATATTTATTGTAAATCTATGGCTTACATTTACCTTACATTTTCTTACCTGTTCTATCGATCAAAAATATTTCGTTTCGGCTTCTCTCGAAAAGTCGTAGCAACTTTATTTTTTTAAATGAAACACCCCGTATATTAACACGTTTTTAGAAAGGCCCTTTTATTAAAATACTTTTTTGTTAATACAAATTGTCCTATACCTATCTCTATCGGTTTTCGAGATAAAAAATAATTTGTGTTAAATATGGTCCAAAACATGGCCCTAATTAAACTTAAATAAATTAGTGCTCTCAATTCATTAAAAGTTGATATTTTGGTGGTAGTTTAGACACACCCGAAGTATTTAATTTACGCCGAAAAATCGACTCCATATTATACAGGGCGTGCTAAGATTACTATTATTTCCGTTATTCATAAAGGGTCAAAAGTTCGTTTTTTCAAATGAGACCCCCTGTATATTACTCAATAAATTGAAAGACGAAGAAAAATGCTTTAAGACGATATATCATGTCCCTATACCTAAAACATCAAGTTTTCTTAATAAAGCCGCTTTTTCGTGAAAAATTACTTTTTAATGAATTTAATTTTAACTAACCATGGAAATATCAAGCTTATGACAGTTTGTTGACTATTTATAAGAAACTTATAAAGAGTTTATTGACGGTGTTCAAAAAAATCTCCCAAAATGACCGCAAATATTGATTATTCAAACGAAGTTCTTATGAAATTATTTATTTTGTACTATAAGAACTGTTTGAATAATCAATATTTGCGGTCATTTTGGAAGATTTTTTTAACGTACCATCGACCGTGAATCACCCTGCTATTATGATATATGAAATAATCTGTTTTTCCTTTTTTTTACTTTCACCCATAGGTATATTCTTTTCATGTAACGATATAGGATATAAAATTAATCTCAGTCACAGAGCTACGAAGTTCTAATCTTTAGCTCGATATAGACTAGAAGGAGTACAGCAAACTTTTGGGTTTTTTTTAATGCAATCGAATGCAAGAATGGGCGCACCAGTAAAGAAGCAGCCCCTATGGATCTCGAAAGACCCTTGCATTACCGAAGAGAAGGAAAAGTTGATTAAGTGAGAGGGTGGAGACGTAGGTGTTTATGCACCCGGGTTTTGAAGGTTTGAAGATCATAGGTGCTGGGAAAGATAGAGGCTGGGAGAGAGTTCCAGTTCCTTGAAGTCATGGGGATATACGTATTGGCGAATGAAGTGGTCCGGCACTTTTCTAATTTGACCGCGAAAGAGTGTTGGGAGTCGGCAAAACGCGTACTACGCGCAAAGCATGCTTTGGGGGGAATTATTGATTTTATCTCATCAGAGCACCTGCCGTGATAGTATCTGTAGAAAAGGGAAAGGACAGAGACATTTCTTCGATGAGCTAGCGAGTCGAGGGAGTCGGTGAGGGTAGAATCGTCAATTAGCCTGACGGCTCGTTTCTGAATTGCATCAAGGGTAGCAAGAGAATATTTTGAGGCTCCTCTCCACAGATGAGAGCCGTATTCGAGACAGGGGCGGATTTGGGCCTTGTAGATGGTGAGAAGTTGTGGGGGCTTGTAAAATCGCTTGGACCTGAATAAGAAGCCAATCTTCCTTGCTGCAGATTTCGCCACAGAGGAGATGTGTTCATTCCAAGACAGGTCAGATGCGACAGAGACGCCCAACATGGATAGGCTGTCACACATTTTCAGGGTATTCGAATCGAAGTGAATATCAGGGAAATCTTTATTTTCGCGCCTAGAAATTAGACAACATTGAGTCTTGTTTGAATTAAAGTTAACTAAATTTTGAGAGCCCCATTTATTCAGTTTGTCTAGGTCGAGAGTGATTGAGGAGGCAACATTGATTCGATTATTCGGGAGTGAGGGTTTGCCGTGTAGAGTGCTATCGTCGGCGTAACAATGAGTGGGGTTTGACGTTTGATCGATAAGGTCGTTTATTTAAATTAGGAAGAGTGTGGAGGAGATTACAGAGCCTTGGGAGAACACCAGCGTTTGTGGAGAACGATTCAGATGATGTTCCATCCACCACAACTTTGATACTTCGGTTTGTCAGAAAGCTTTCTATCCATTTGTGAAGTGTTGGTGTGAATCCAAAGGCTGGCAGTTTGGCAAGAAGATTTTTGTGCCAAACCTGGTCAAAAGCTTTGGAGATATCAAGGGCTGCAGCGAGGGTTTCTTTTCCGGCCTCTAGAGTATTGTTCAAGGTGTGGGTGACATAGGTTAAGATGTCGCCTGTGGAACGATTTTGTCTGAATCCATATTGCCTATCGTAATTAATTTATTGTTTTCAAGTGATGAAGGACGTGTTGGCTTAGTGACCAATTCCATTAATTTGGAAAGAACAGAGGTGATCGAGATAGGCCTGTAATTAGAGATTTGTGATGTGTCTCCTTTTAGAATAGGTGTGACTCTAGCTATTTTCCAGCTTTTGGGGAATATGCCTTGACTCAAAGAGAGTTGGAGTAGCTTGGATGAAGATAGGGGTGTCTAGGTTGTTTTTAATGAGAATTGGTGGGATGTCATCCGGGCTAGTGGCGGATTTGGAATTTAATTTATTAATGGCTTTTATGATTATTTGGGGCCTGAAAATTATTTTGCCCATGAAGCTGGTTTGGGGGGTATAAGTGGGCGGGTTAAGCCCTTTGTCATCTAAAGTGGAGTTAGACGGCGAACAGGGAGGTTAGTGATTCAGCTTTTTCAGTGGGGCTCGTGGCTACTGAACCATTTGGGTGAAAGAGGGGGCGGAAGTGAGGGAGACGCGAAATTTCTATTTATTGCCTTGTGTAACGAGAAAAGGCCCGTTTTCCATTGGGGCAAGATGCGAGACGGTCAGCTATCCTCTCGGTCGAATGACTTTCTTTGCCTCAGAGATGATTTTTTGCATGAGCTTCGCGACTTGGTAAATGCAACTCGGTCACATTCTAGACTGTGAAAGTTGCCATTTCTGAAAAGATTTGTTTTTTTCACGTTGACGGAATCATGGCGCATCGTCTACCAGAAACCAAGGCTTAGAATCCTTGTTCCCTTTAATCAATTGTGAGGGGATAGAGGTTTCTTAAGTGCCTATTTGAATTGCCTCGTTAAAGGCGTCTGCGAATTCAGAAGCGTTTTTATCTCTCTGATGCAGAGTTCATTCCACTGGTAAGCGGCAAAAAAGTTACGCATGTCATTCCAATTAATGTTATCGTTATCGACTACTACATTTTTCTGGGGTTGGAGTGGGGTGACGGGGTTTTGTAAATTGGCGGAGGTTTTAATTTTTATCAGATTGTGGTCAGATTTACCTAAAGGGGCCGATTCGGAGAGACAGGGGCGGATTTGGGCCTTGTAGATGGTGAGAAGATGTAGGGGCGTGAAAAATCGCTTGGACCTGAATAAGTAGCCAATCTTCCTTGCTGCAGATTTCGCCACAGAAGAGATGTGTTCATTCCAAGACAGGTCAGATGCGACAGAGACGCCCAACATGGATAGGCTGTCACACATTTTCAGGGTATTCGAATCGAAGTGAATATCAGGGAAATTTTTATTTTCGCGCCTAGAAATTAGACAACATTGAGTCTTGTTTGCATTAAAGTTAACTAAATTTTGAGAGCCCCATTTATTCAGTTTGTCTAGGTCGAGAGTGATTGAGGAGGCAACATTGATTCGATTATTCGGGAGTGAGGGTTTGCCGTGCAGAGTGCTATCGTCGGCGTAACAATGAGTGGGGTTTGACGTTTGATCGATAAGGTCGTTTATATAAATTAGGAAGAGTGTGGGGGAGATTACAGAGCCTTGGGGAACACCAGCGTTTGTGGAGAACGATTCAGATGATATTCCATCCACCACAACTTTGATACTACGGTTTGTCAGAAAGCTTTCTATCCATTTGTGAAGTGTTGGTGTGAATCCAAAGGCTGTCAGTTTGACAAGAAGATTTTTGTGCCAAACTTGGTCAAAAGCTTTTGAGATATCTAGGGTGCTGTAGCAAGGGTTTCTTTTCCGGTCTCTAGAGTTTTGTTCCAGATGTGGGTTACATAGGTTAAGATGTCGCCTGTGGAACGATTTTGTCTAAATCCATATTGCCAATCATGAATTATTTTTATAAATGAATTTATCTTTAAGGACCAATCATAGATTCTAGAGAAAATATTTTTACATTGCACATCAGAGAGGTTCGTCCCAAGCGCTAACTAAGCTTGCCGGGCCGCTAGCCAAACCCTTAAGACAAATCTCTCTCCGACATGCAACATATATAAGTATTATAGCTAAAGATTTTTCACTCCCTTCAACTCAAAGGGAATAGTAAAAAATCTGGCTAAACTGAAAAAAGTTTTCAGATTAGCCGGAAGTTAACATTTACATGAACGATTTTTCGTTTTTTGTGATTTTCTCAAAAACGACTCTCACGAAAAATTGTATTTTATATTATAGATTTATTTTTAATTACATATTAATCTCAATCTCTAGTTAGAAGATCTTCTAAAGAAAATGAATTTTAATATTATCTCTTTAGTATAAATATAAAAAAACTTAAAATTTTACCATTAATTTAAGTAGAAAAAAATCCTTTAATCTATTTTCTATATTATTAATTTTAGATTCAGCCAAACTCTTATTTCTAAACACATCAATACGTGGACATCCTAAAGGTTTACGCGTAGGTTCCGATCCTAGAGAGCCATCTTTAAAAATTGATTCTGATTTTGAAATAGTTAATTTTAAAGGAATTCCTTATTCCCTTTTGTCAGTTCAAGTTTGGGGTTGCGGCTCAACTAGAAATAGGTATTGATATTTATTAATAATATATTGAATTATTTATTTAATGTTACATTTTCTTTTCTTTTTAGAGAAGTACAGTTGGAATTAAAAAGATGGGAAGTGAAAGAAGCTGAACGTAATAAAACTGTTAAATTGAATTCTAGTGACTGGCTTGATCATCCAGACAGGTATTGAAACTTTTCTAACTATATATAAAATAATCTTTTTTACAGAATTATTGACGATAGCGCATATACTACATACATTGATATTTTAATGATACACTCCTTGAATTCATATACATACAATATTTACTTAATCATATTCTTTCATTAACTAAATTTTAATTTGTATTTATTTAGATACCTTCTTGAATTAGCCGGTCGTCAATCCTATACTAACAAGAATCAATAATTTACCAATTATGCAGCCTGAATCTGAGATTTTTCCATTTCTAAGAATTTACATTCTTCAAAAATATATTTCAATTTGTAATAAGGTTTGGAAAATAATTATATATATTTAATAAGTTTCAAGCTTAATTTCAAAATAAAAATGTTTATTTTAAATAAAATTGACATATTCAAATTGAAAATGAGAATAGAATCTTTTGACCAAAACTGAATCACAGTTTGCACTTAACATTTAAATTAACTTTTATTTATCTACTTAATTCTTCATTTCTAAATGTGGGCCGTAAATAAAAAGACATTATTTGAGACCTGTTCTATAAGCTTTATATACATCTTACTCGAGCAGTGTTTTTTAATTCTCTCCAGCTCACAGTAAGAATCATTATACAATAATATGACGTTATTAAATAATTATGGGAAGTACTTACGAATATTGGCCAAAGGCCCTTCCCAAATATATATTTATTTTTGAAAATTGATTAGAATTACCTACGCCTGCAAAATTGTTGAAATAGTACATACTGTTTTCACTTGGAGGCTTCATTTTTATGATCTTTCGACAAATTAATAATATAATAGAGATCAAGACATTTATAAACTTATTAAACTGTAACTTTCAAAGCTATAAGAAATTTTTTAGTACTCTTTAAGCTTTAAATGAGCTTGCATTTCAGATAAATGAAATTTTCATTTAATCAAGTTTTATTTATTAATTATGATAATTAGATAGATTAGGAAGAACATCAAGACTTTCATAAAAAAATTTTAATTTAAATTCAACATATAAAAAATTAATTATCCGACTTTTTATTTGGAATATCTAATTGCGAAATAATTATATTTTTAAATATAAATACTTTTAAATATTAAAAAAAAAAGAAACTTGATATAAATATTTCAAATATAATACACCATCGCTAAATCTATTAATTTCAATAGAATGTTGACCTTAAATCCTGCCAAAAATGTTCAACAAATTAAAATGACTATGAGTTGTGACTTTAGTAAATATAAATGGTGTAAAACTTGGTTTTTACCTAATTATCCTAAATATAATTGTAATTAAAACTGTTAGTTTTTAATTGACACTAAAAAAATTTAATAGGTATATTATATAAAAATTTAATTGTTATTTTTGAATTAATTTATTAAAATTCACAAAATATTATATATATTTTTTTAATTAAATATTTGTTTTTAGTTAATTCTTTTTTGTAAAAAATTATTAAATATCTAAATTTTTTAAGATTATCCGATTGCTTTTGACATATTTTTAATATTAAGCCTTTTATGAGAGCTTCTTCTAAGAGCGAATTCGACTTAACACACACCTTCCTATCTCATTCGTGCGATGTGTGCTTTAAAATTTCTCGACAAATATGTAGAGTATACTGATCAGTAGTGTGGTGCGAGTTTATTAAGTCGAATAGGCTAGAAATCTTTTAAAAATATTTTTTAAGTCATTTATTCAATCAATGCAACTTTTAATATATGATTATATTTTTATAATAAAAATTTTTGTTTAAAATATTCAAAAACCTAAAATAATTCTGAAATAAGTTGGATGAAAACCCCAATAAATTGCTAATGTAATTTTCGTTTTCTGAAAAAAAATCTATAATACAAAAATTAGTGTATCTAGTAATATTTCTTTATATTAAGAAATATATATATTGTACTTGGCCAAACTTCGAGCAAAAGCGAAGAGATTGAATTGACTCAGACTAGACCTTGTTTTGTCACTCGCCCCTTCAATGATGTTAAAATAGTTAGAAAGCAGGCTGTGCCGACTAGGCTCAAACGAGTGCCAAAAACAAGCTTAGTTTATCTTTTTGATTAGAAATTTTGAGTTTCTTAGAGCCTTATGTTAGTTATTAAGAGCTAAAAAACTAATGAGTGGGTAGGACATCACAAGGTTGAACCCAGGAGAAATAAATGAGTAGTATAGTTCAAAATAATTTTTGAGACAAAAGAAATTTTATTTAAACGAATATAAATTTTGAAATTATAAATTTAAAATGTTTAAAAAAGATTAAAAATTATATAAAGCCACAATAAGATAGAATTAGAATGAAAAATTTTTTTTGAAAAAGATTAAAAAAGAAAAATTATTCCTTTTTCTTAAGAATTAAAAAAAAAGAAAAAAAATTAATCTTTTCAAAAAATCAGTATAATCTATTTATAATAATATATATACCAAATGAGGGTCGCTTTCTACTCGAATTGTCCTAATTTACAGTTTAATGGAACTTTGTCATGTTGATGTTTTTGATTCTATATAAAACAAAAATATGAGAAATTGTATTATGGAATACGTTAATTGATTTTATAAAAAAATATTTAATTTTATTAGGAAATTGAAATTCAATGTTTTTGACTTATTTTATTTATATGATTAAGATATTTAATTTATTTATTCTATTTTTATATGCTTTCTTTTTCATATGATTTATTTGCTTTTATTTATTTTTATAGTATTTAATTATTATAGAAAATTATTTTTGATTTCAGATTTCTTTTGCTAAACTTAAAGATCAGTGGTGTCATGGTGCCGGAACGCCGTTCCCCCGGAATTTCAGCTTTCCGGCACTGCTAAATTTGCGACTGTTTACGATGACTCACTGTCTATATATTTATTTTTTTTCCAGATTTTAACATCTCCTCCTTTCAGTTTAGCAAGTACCAGTTATAGAATCAAAAATTAGTTCTCTTTATTTAATTATTTATTAATATTATATAATATATTTTTTTTGTTTATTAATTTAATTATAATTTTTTTTTAAACTTATTCTATTGATTAATTTTTTAAGTATACATTGGATTCCAAATTCTTAATTTAATTGATGTAATAAAATTATCATTTTAATTTAAAATTAGGGGGTCGGGTTGGTCGAGTGGATAACGTAAATGCCTTGTAACCAAGCCAGCCCGGGTTCAATCCTGACTACCTGCAAATATTTGACCGGCTATAATCTGATCCTTACACTAATTTACACACACTTCCTCACACACACGAACACTCAATGGTTATAATGGACTATAGTTGCTTAAGGCCATTAAAAAAAAAAATTAAACTACTAATTGCATAATTATTAATTTTATAATATTTTAATTGGATATTTTGTGAAAGTTTATCTTATTTTTAAATTTCTAAACTGCAGTTTTAATATAGAATTCTTAATTTATAAGGGGAGAAAGCTTGATTTTCTCATGGTCAAATTCGATGAAGGATCCCTCACGCTCTCGCTGCCCTGGTTTCCAATTTTCCAGTACTAGACCTGGTTCCAGTAGAAATTCGTAAAACATGGCGTCCCAAGTTTTAACGAGTTTTTCCAGAAGCTGTTTTTTCCAGTACGGTCCCAATTGTAGACAATCTCCCTCATATGTTCTGAATTCGGGCCAGAACGATGGTGACCAAATTCAACAGCTTTTATTATAGATAGCGCATTTTGATTTTGGAATCCTTCGGGGCAGTCTTCTTTATAGGTGTTGTTTTTTTAGTGTTTTTTCTTTTCGAGTTGACAGTTGCTATTTTTTTTTTTTTTTGATAATTTTCTTTTGAGTTTTCCCCGTCAACTGCCTAGGCCAGAGGTTCCCAAACTGTGCGCCGCGGCCTCTTCACAGGTGCCCCGCTAAGCTTCATAATTAATTGAAACAAGACATTCGGCCTAACTAGACAAAAATCAAAGTGAGAAACTAAAAATTTATTTATTATTTTTATCTCTTACTTACGATTAGACATACTTTCACTTAGAGGAGGCCCCCTCCTCGTGGCCAAATAAATATTAATTAATAAATAGGGCGCCATGGAAAAATTATAATTGAAAAAAGGCGCCGCGACTCGGAAAAGTTTGGAAACCCCCTGGCCTAGGCTATTCTTTCAAAAACTATAGCAGGGGATGGGCTACCTACCCTTCCCAATTCTATTCATCTCAATTTTCAATGAATTCTATTAAAATTTGAAAATTAATATATTAAAAAATACAATTTCTTTTTACTCATATTATTTTAAGACAATTCGATTTAGAATCTACTTCACTAGGCTATTATGGTTTTTGAAATGAATTTTAAGTTTAAACCCTTAGCTACTCGAAATGTTTTTGTTTTCAATTGAAAGTGGTGGAATTAATTCTTTTTTAATCTTTTTTAAGCTGAAAATTTTAGAAACGGTGGCTACAAATTGCTACAATATATATATTTCAATTAATTTTTATGATAAAATGCAATTAATGTATTTTTTTTATTAACAAAATTCACATAACGTCAGGCAATACAAGAACCTCGCTAGGCCTTTAAAACTTAAATGAATTAAATATTCAATCTATTATTTCAAAAGAACAAATCACTTTTTTTATAAAATGAAAATAAAATGGATATTCAAATCAAAATATCAAATACAAATTTCCTAAATAATATGAAAGGTTTACAACCAATGCAATGAATTTCAATTATTAAATATTAAAATACTTTATATTCATATGAACAATTTCGTTCTTTTGACATAATAGAGAAGAATAAAAAAGCCGTATTACGGTAAATAGACTGAAAATAGAATTTGTTCTAAACTTAATTATTAATACTTATCTCATAATTATAATTTGTTTTTAATATAATGTCTTAAGACTCGTCGACTTAATTAAGCAGAGTTTCAAATAAATATTTTATATATATAAAACAACTATTTTAAATTTCAATTTATTAACATAAATATTGGTGAGTAGTTTAAAATTTAAATTTTTTTTATAAAATATATAATATTTAATTAACTTAAGTATATATGAACAAATTATGTATAATTTATCAATAAAATGATGTTTAGAACAATTATTCATTGTTTTATTTTTGAAATAATTCTTCTTCGACGTCGTAATCCTCATTTCTTCCATATTCTAAGAGCCCTAGTTTTCCTAATTGCAGCCCGCCAGGGTGGTCTTTTGCAGCATGAAGCCTAATACCAAGTTGGGCCTTTATTTGATCCACCCATCTTGCTGGTGATCTGCCTCTTCTTCTTTTGCCTTCCACCTTGCCCTGCACGATGATCCCTTCCAAGCCTGTATCTGAGCGGGTGAGGTGGCCGAAGTACTTGATCACTCTCTCGAGTACCATCCCAGAGAGACGCCGGTCCGCGTGGACTTCCTCTATAATTGACTTATTAGTTCGGTGAGCCGTCCACGGGATTCTCAACATTCTCCTCCAACACCACATTTCGAAGGCATCAATCCGATCGCAGTTCTTCTTCTTTAGGGTCCATGTTTCGGAGGCATAGAGTGCGACAGGGAAAACGAGAGTCTTGACAATAATGACTTTTGTATTAGTTGTTATGTTTTTGTCCTGCCAGATCTTGGTCAGTCTAACCATTGCCAACCTTCCCAGTTGTAGCCGTCGGTTAATGTCTCCATCAGATTCTCCTTCGTTGGTAATCATGGATCCCAAGTATACCAAGTGGTCGACCACCTCATAACTAGCCAATTGTTTAATGTCCGGCCTGTTGTTATTTGCCCTGTCTACAATCATTAATTTGGTCTTGTTGAGAATGAGTCCTTATTCTTTGCTCACTGTTTCGAAGCGTTCCAAGAGTTGGATTATTTCTTCCTCTGATAAGGCCAAGAGAGTTATATCATCCGCATAGCGCAAGTTGGCACCTTTAGACCGCCGACAGAGTAACCGCCATCCCAGTTTTCTAGCACCCTTTTCATCACATATTCACCGTAAATGTTGAAAAGAATTAGCGAGAGGATGCATCCTGTCGTACACAACAGGAGAGTTTGAAAGGCTGTGAAGTATGGTTGTCGACCCTAACCACGCCAGAGCTGTCTCTATAAGAGCTGCTATAAGATATCTATTAGGTGTTGTGGGACGCCCATCTCTCTAAGCACCATCCATAGCCTAGGCCACTGCACACTGCCGAAAGCTTTCTTGTAATCGACAAAGCATAGGTACACAGGATTGTAGTATTCCCTGGCCTTCTCGATGATTTGCCGGATGTTAAGGATTTGTTCACGTGTGCCCTTTCCCCTTACAAATCCCGTCTGATTTGGGGAAATCTGCCACGAATGGTAGTTCTTCAAACGCTAATGGATGATAGGATGCATAATTTTGCTTGTGTGGGAAATCAAAGCAATCATTCGGTAGTTATCACAATTTAAATAAAAGCATGTCTTAAATTATTATCATTAGCATATCTTATGATGGCGATGCCCCCCCCCCCAAGCATTGTTGAACTAAATTTTTATATGTTTACTAGCTGCAAGGCCCGCCTTCGGCGGCCCTCTTGCTAGCCAGGGGGCACGCCCCCTGGACCCCCAGCACTCGAACCCCCCCCCCCACCCACCCGCACCATGCCCAATCCCCACCCCCACACCAACACTCCATTCCGCACCCTAACCCACTAACCCCCCTCACCCCACCCCTAAAACCCCTCCAGCACCCCAACCCCCGCACAATGCACCCGTTCCCAACCCCCGCCCCCACTCCACCACCCTCACCCCACCCACCCCGGACCCCACCTCGCGCCCTCCAACCCTGCGCACCACACCCGCCTAGTCCCCTGGACCCCAGCCCGCACCTCCACCCTACTCCGCCTCACCCCACCCCCACCCTCCGCACCCAGTTTTTGCATTTCTAGTCTTCTAGTGACCCACAGATTAAGTATACAAAATTTGGTTGAGTTTGGCCTAAGAGAAAGAATTTTCATTTTTTGACCCCCCCCATTTTGGGTGGTGATTTTTTGCATTTCTAGCTCTCTAGAGGCCCAGAGATTATGTATACAAAATTTGGTTGAGTTTGCTCCAAGGGCAAGAATTTATATATTTTTCTCCTTCTCCCCCTTTTTTGGGTGGTTTTGGGGGGGAATTTTTTTAAACAAAAGTTGTCAGAAATCACATCCCCTACAACTTTGTTTATCATAAAATTTGCCGTAGGGTTAATAGTTTAGGAGTTATTTGATAATTTTTATTCGTGCGCCTCCCCAAACCCCCTTCTGGGGTCAAAATATCAAAACGTTATATAGCTACAAAGCGTTAAGTTAGAAGAAATCTTATGTAAATATGAAATTTCATAATAATCCCTTCAGCCGTTTTTACGTGAATCGTGAGCAACTTTTCGGAAACCACTGAAACAGACAGACAGGAATTTTGTTGAGGGTGTTTTCGTGCATAACTTTGCTTGAAACGTGTGCAACCAAAATTTGGCGCGATTTGGAGCAACGTACTGCACAAAACTCAATTATGTCTGCCGATTGTAAAACTAGCCGGGCTGGACTATTTGGAGCTGGAGGAGCTGGCAACTACTGAAATAAAAATGCTCAATAAAATTAAAAAATTAAGTTTTGGATTAGTATTTTCTTCAAATTACAAATTACATTAATTAAAACACTTGGTGGCTGCTGTCGACCCCCCTAAACCAGAGGTCTGGATCCCCGCGGGAACATGCCCCTCGTTCTTAAAGGCTATAACGATTTCCTCTGCTGTTATTTAAACTCAGATTAATCGAATGATTTTAAATAGTTAATAATTTATTTATTTCAAATATACAAATTCTGTAAAATGTGAACTGTTTTAGACACGAGGATGAGTTTGAGTTGGGTTTTTGCAGGAATAGAACAGTTCATTTGCGTCATTGCATATAATCTTTTTTTCTTAAATTGTTTTGGCCTCTCTTGGGAATGGGTTCACAGGCGAGATTTTGGGTGCCACCCATTGGGCATATATCAAATGTTCTTTCCCTGATCTAAGGAATTCCTCTCCTATGCCCGCACCTCATTGCATTTTTTTCTTTATAATACTTTAATTTTTATCAAGCTTAGTGTTTCATAGCTTACCTAAGTTCCATTTTTTAGAATAATTTTATTGATTTGAATTTACTGTTCAAAATCCACTAGATAGGCTGGCCCTCTATTCTGTGGGGTTTATGTTTACATTCTGAGCGCCTCTGGTGAATATTTTCAGTATTATAATCATAAAGAAATTTTTAACTATTATTGTATTTTAATCAACAAGCCAATTTTATTTGGTAAATGATTACATTTCTACTATTTTACTTATTTTAAATATTAATATTGTTTTTTAAGTATATTTTTTTTAAATGAATTTGACAATTTGATTTTTGCAAAAGTGAAAAATTAAGGTTAGTTTTATGTGCTACGCTAATCATGATATATTTATAAATTAAAAGTGTTCTTCTTATTCTAATATAGATAGACTAGACAATGAATTATCCATTTACTGGTTTACAATTGCTAGGAGGAAGCGGAGGAGGTAGTTTAAATGAAACTGCTCTTCAAACTCCTTCTCATACAACTTATTCGACATCTGGAGCCACCGGCTTTGGAAGAAACGAAAGAAATTCGGTTTGTTTACAGAAAATCACATTTAATTAATATATAAGCATTTAAAGTTAAGATGGGGCTAGAAATCAAAATATATTTAATTAAAATTAATTTTGATGATCACTGTCAGATAGTAAATTTATTTTTATTATTCCTTGTTTGGGAAACAGAAAACATTAGCTCAACTTTTTAATATTGACTTAGCCAAATTTTTAAGCTAGTCAAAGTCGAGGTCAAAATTATTTTTATTTAGATCAATATTATAAATTAGGTATATCCAAAATAGAAGACGCACACCCAGAAGGTGCATCATTTTAGATAGACTCTCGAATTCCTGAAAAGAAGAAACTATTCTGGGGATGAGATGTAATAAAAGCGAAGTTAAAATTGTGGACCCGAGTTTTGAAGATTAGGATTATGCAAAAAAGGAAGCATTTACACATGAAATGCAAAATGTTTATTCTTTCTCGATTAGATTAGAATCTTTAGTTATTTTTGTTTAATTTGATTCCTTCACGTCTTCAGAAATATGATCCATTATTGGCCATATTTTAATAATAGTAATTTTGTATTACTGCAAAAAGTTCTTTTTCCTGAAATCTCAACATTTATAGGTATATATTTATTAAATGCTCTTATATTAGTCCAGGCAAAATACGATTTTAACAGGAAATAATTCGCTATAAAGATTTTATTGCTGGAATACCTTTATTGGTACTCCAATATTACTACCCTAAGTTTTCCCAAATCTGTGTTGTGAAAATATTTCTACGCACCTCAAAATGAGAATCTTTTTTCAGTTTTTCTTGAATAACTTTAAAACGGTTTATCAAATCAAAAAGATATCTATTAGATAAATTAAAGCTCTTTAAACGCGTAAAATGATAACAATTTCATCTATTTTTTTAAGTAGAACCTGTACTAGCGCCTGTCAAAAACCCATGGCGCAATGAGGTTGAAATTTGCAGTTTTTTGCAAAAAATCTCACTTTTTCCTTCATAAAATGAAAACCACTCATCCTAGAAATTTGATTTTGTCTCATTCTCTAGTAAATTTTGTTGACTTGATCGTATGCTTGGACCACTTTTTTGATAAAACTCTTATATTTATAGATATCCAGCATTTTCCATGACGCTTTTGAGGATTCGGATCATATCCTGTCCGGAAAATGTAAGATATCTATAAATCTAAGAGTTAAATCAAATAAGTGGTCCAAGTAAACGTTCAAGTAGATAAAACTTCCTAGAGAATGAGATAGGAATTAGGTTTCTAGGACGAGTGGTTTTCATTTTATGAAGGAAAAACTGCGATTTTTTGAAACAATGGATCATTTGCTGTCATGGAAAATGCTTGATGATATCTATAAATCTAAGAATTTTAACAAAAAAGTGGTTATCATTATCCATTTAAGATGAAACTTTGTTTAAATTCTAGCAAATTTAATCTAGTTTAAAAATGTATAGAGTGGTCTTTGTCGAAAATGTGCTTCTTCTTGGTCAAAATGGGGAAAAATCGAAAAAAGTACGAGTTTTAGGGATATTCAAACGTGATCCCGGGGGCTGTTTTTTGACAGGCGCTAGTACCGGTTCTACTTAACCTAAATAGATGAAATTGTTATCATTTTACGCGTAATTTAAAGAGCTTTAATTTATCTAATAGATATCTTTTTGATTTGATAAGCCGTTTTAGAGTTATTCAAGAAAAACTGAAAAAACTCGAAATTTTCTCATTTTGAGGCGCGAAGAAAAATTTCCACAACACAGATTTGAGAGAAAACTTAGGGTAGTAATATTGGAGTACCAATAAAGGTATTCCAGCAATAAAATCTTTATGGGGAATTATTTCCTGTTTATGCCAATTTTTCACGTAATTTGCCTGGACTATATCGGTCGTGGGCTGCAATAGTGGCACAACTCAAAAAATCAAGTTTTGAGATAAATGCGTTTAAAGATTTTATGATCATAAACAATGCTCTTAATTGATAAGACACTTTTGTCATCTAGCAGTCAAATATTAAACTAAAACCAGTATTGCTGGTTGAAAGAACGTAGTTTTTCACATTGAGATATGTTGAAATTGCATTTTTTGAGTTGTTCCACTATTGTATCCCACGAGCGATATATATCTATGTGAAATCATCAAAATTTAAAACTTTTTCAAATAATTTTTCAACAAAATTATAATAAATTAAGACGTTATAATGTTTACAAAAAAGTCGCATAAAATGAATATAAAAACAATTGGTATTTTTGATTAGTTTTTGGATGTTTTTTTTTTTTTTTTTTTTTTTATAAATTGATCCAAGAAGAAGTCCAATCAAAAAGCTACAACCTCTCTAGTCCCGGGTGCCCCCTTACCTCGTAAAAAGAAGAAAAAAATTCAGCAGTTAAAGGTATATATGGTACATATTTAGATGCAGGTCTTGTCGACTGATGGTTAAACGTAGCTGGAAAGACAGCCGGGAAAACCTAGTTCTATTCTCTAGATGGCATAGGGATAAACAAATTGCCGAATACTTTTGTTCACTTAGTATCTAATTGAATCGTGAAGGGGTGTTGAATGTTTTAAAATCGTGTATTTCGCACAAATGAGGCTTTAAGAGGAATTATTAATTTTATCACGTCACAACAAACACCTTGGTAAGTCTATAAAAAAGAATAAGAGTGGAGACACTTCTACGATATGCAAAGAAATCGAGAGGGTCAGTTAATGCTGGATCTCCTATTAGTCTGAATTGCATCTAATCCGCCATAAAGACTCGCCGAGGCTCATGGCAAGACCACCCGAGATGAGACAGTAATTTGAGCAAAATTACGCGTTAGACCTACAAAAAACAACAACATATATAGTAACATTGTTAAACTGATATTTTAAAAGATTATTTTTGACAAATATCAACTTCATAAATGCGATCTAGGATTTTAATTCACATTTAATCAATTATTAATATGAATATGATATTACAATTGACTTTTGAACTAGAGCGCATACAAAATTTGGAAATTCACCCAGAAACGAACTCGAAGATTTTCAATTTTCTTCTGCACAATTTCAGTACATTCCCTTGTTAGTAAAAATAAAATAAAGTCAAGCTTTACTGCCATATTGTTAAAGTAACAACTTAGCACTTATGCAGGAAATTTAATGAAAGATCCCTACTGTGACAGCCCCTCCATTTTTTTTTTTTGAATCTAGTACAAGAAATATCAAAAATTTGGGTTATAAGAAATATCGTTGATAAAAATTCTGTTGTCCAGAATCCCAAATTCAAAGATCTTTATAGGTGCGAGACTGGGGTGAATATGGACCATGTATAAGCCAGGCTTAAAATTTATGTTACCGCTACTATTAATTCTACTAAGGGCATTCCTTTTAAAGTCAATAATTTACTTGAAGCCTCATTTTCACAAAATACAACAATTTTAAAACACAGCACTACACATTCACTAGTAAAAACATAAATGAATAAAAATAATTTATTTCAATTGTGTGACAAGAACCCTTGAATCTAAAAGAATTAATAATTAATATATTTTTATTAATGACTTAGATAACTTTTCCTAAGAATATTACTATTATTTTTTTAAAAACGTAAAATCATTCACAAATCCAAAACCATTTATTTATTTTTGTCAATAAATAAATTTATCATATATTCGAATTTTATTTTTTTATTTATTTTATTTTTAGTTTTTCAAACTGCACTTCCTCACCTGCTGTTTTAACTTCTTCAATGGTTACAAATAATACTCCAACATCTGTTTCTGCAGTGGGAGGAAATAAATATCAACATACTGGAGTTCAAATGGCCGCAGCATTGGAAGCTGCTGCTGTTGCAGCAGCTGCAGCAGCATGCAGCATTTAGTGCTAACCATCATACTCCTTTAACATCTATTAATTTCCCAACATCTACGAATGGATCTACAATACATCATACTACAGATGCTATTACAAACCCAACAACAACAAATGGAGCTTCGATATTGAATGCTTTTGGTAACGTCTCTAGTGTTTCAGCCAATGCTACAAATAATTTAAATTTTCATGGTAGCAATCAATTTACTTGGCCATTAAGAGTTCAGGTAAATGATTTTGACACAAACGATTATTGATTTATAAAATACCTGAAACTTAATTATAATGATTTTCCTTAGGTGAATTTACCATCAAATGAACAACCTCAAGATCTATGTGTATCAGAAAAAAAAGAAATAAAGACAGAAATAAATGATGAATCATCTGGAACGGCTTCATCAGGGCTAAATGTAGACATGGTGAAATCAACTGCAATGGCTATGGCTGCATATCAGCATCAGCAAAATATGGCTAAATATTTTTCAACTCTAGCACCATTGCAATTGCAGCAATTTTTTAAATATCAACAGCAACAGCAACAACAAGCCTCAACCTTACAAACAACCTCCAATTCAACCACACCAATAACTAATTCTTCACCACCAAGCAATGATGAAAAAAAAATTATAAATAATTGTATGAATAATGAAAAAAGTAACATCGAAAAAGATTCTAGTTATGAGGTAAGTTTTATAATAAATTAAAAAAAAGATTAAGTTAAAATGGTAAAATTTCCTTAATAAAAATTATTTTCTATAGAATCCTTATTAGCTTAGACAAAAATTTTTAATTTTTCATTTTCATTAATTCATTTTTTTTTATCTATCTAAGTACTCCTCAAGCCCTTCTGAATTTATTTTATTTTTTCCAATTTTTCTATTCATTCTAATTCTAATTATTCCCTAAAAGTGGTTCCGGACTTTTTAGACCCGGGCGCATCTTTGATTCTAAATAAATATCTTAGAAATTAATGTTGTGGACCATCTCATATTTTCTGGCAATTTCTATTTAATTAAAATTGATCTGAAAACAATTTTTTTTAATTAAAATAAAAATTATAGGTATAAAAGAAAATATTAACTTTTGGCCTCTGAATCCTAGTGAAACGCCAATACCGAGAGTGGTAAAACACATTGACTTTTGCATTTCTAATACTGTGATGGAGGAGAAACCCAAAGGATTTGTGACGAAAACAAAAATAAATTAAGATCTAATATTGTTCACATAATTACTAAATATTACAATCAAAATGATAAGAAGACACATAGTGAGACAAGGAAGAATTTAAGTATAACACGTGGTTATTTGAAGGATAATGATAATCTGATTGTAGCAAGAGCAGATAAAGGTGGCGCTACAGTTTTAATGTATAGAGAATACATTGCCATCACTGTGTCGTTTAAAGAAATGTGAATCATTTCACTTATTGTTTTATAATATTTTGAAATATATTGGTTCGAAATCTAATATCTATGTATCATTAAATTCGAATTGGTGATTTAAATCAAAATGATGTGCTGCCAGATCGGTTTTTTCATTTTTTAAAACATTAGACTGTAAAGATGGGCTGCCAGGGCGATTTTTTCATTTTTTAAAACATTAGACACTTTACAGTCTAATGTTTTAAAAAATGAAAAAACCGCCCTGGCAGCACATCATTTTGATTTAAATCACCAATTCGAATTTAATGATACATAGTCTATTACAGTCTACCTCAGGAGCTCATTTCTGATGAGTACGGGGTTGGCGACCATAGGGTTTTCCGAGCTGGGTCTGACATTGCTTCCACTTATGTCAGACTCCTTTCTGTTAACTTTCCTATCTGGCTTCCCTTGGCCAACTCTTGTTTTTTCCGACCCCGACGCTATTAGGTTTTCGAGGGCTAGGGGTCTTTTCTTTTCTTTCTATTCTCTTTCTTCGTAATCTCTCCTAACTATTACAATATGCGATGAAAAAAACAAGGTACAAATACTCCAGGTGGCAGACCAGATACTCTGGAAAATCCACCCTCCGTTTTGGAGGTCGGCCCCACGGATTCTGGGGGGGGGGGAATTATCGCATTTGGGAGATCTATTTAAAAGAAGGACATTACTGAGCAGATCACCAGTACTTAAAACAACAAAGCAGTCACTAACACTAGAGACTGAAGAGAAAGAAAATGTGAACAGTAACGAAACTGTACAACCTGCTACTGTAGATATTGTAAGCGAAAATGTTGAACTAAGAAACAGACTCACCCACCTTGAAAAAGTCATGACTCAGCTGCAAATGAAAGTAACGAGCTTAACACAAGAGAACGAGCAGTTAAAAACTGACCTTAAAAACAGTGGGTTCCAACATAGAAAACTCATCAGAAATATCAAATTCGCTTGAACCGACTATTCTTGAATACCATACTGATGAAGAAGATTTAGCCAGGGAAACTGACTGGATTATCAAAAATAAAAGAAAAACCAAAAAGCGTGAAGCAGAGACATCACCAGAGTTAAATGAAACAACTCCTCCCAGAGTTAAGGAAAAACAAAATTCTACAAGTCAAAACTTGAATCAGGTTAACCTGAGCGAAAAGAAAAAGACTGCAACTCCTCCGCCAATTAATGTTACTGGGCTTGAAAGTTTCGCAGAAGTCAAATCCATAATAGCTTCACTTGCAGGTGGAGAAATCAACTGTAAGATAGTGGCACAGAACAACAATATTTGGAAAATACTTATGCAGAACACTGATTTATATAGGGCTCTAGCAAATAGATTAAATGCTGACGGAAGGCAATGGTATACGTATGAAGACAAAAACCAGAGACCTTTCAAGGTTATGGCTAGAGGTCTTCATCCAACCTGTGAAAGTCAGGATATTATAGCGGATTTGCAACGTAAGGGCTTCAAAATAATTGATGCAGTAAACATCATCAAGAAAGAAAAAAAAGAATACGAACAAGGCGGTCAAGTGACTAGTAGAAGAGGACTTCCACTATTTATGCTAACTTTTGATCATGACGAGAAAGCAGAAGTTATCTATAACATAAGATCAATTCTTAACATGAAAGTAAAAATGGAACCTCTTCGGAAAACTACAAGTTAAATACCTCAATGCAAAAGATGTCAAGGTTTTAATCATACGCAAAAGTATTGCTCACGAGAAGCAAGGTGTGTTAAATGCTCAGGCAAGCATTTTACCCGTGACTGTACAGGGAATCGAAATCAACAACCCACGTGTGTTAATTGTAAGGAAAATCACCCTGCAAACTAAAGGGGATGTGAGGTAGCCAAACAACTTCAACGTATAAAAAACCAAAGAAGAAATAATCTAAATCATATAGAAAGCTCACAGGGGATGAAATCTAAAAATCAGCTACTCCTCCGCCTAAACAAAAACAAACCTATGCTAAAACTATGGCAGGGCAACAACAAGCAGCAATAGAGAGAAAAACAATCAAACATTAGATGAAGTGCTTAAAAGACTTGACATTATGAACAGGGGCTTCGAAGAGCAAAAAAATTCAAATAATAAAATTCTTGAAAAACTGTTAGAACAGCATCAAACAAATTCGAAACTTTCAGATCGAATTTTTAAAATTGAAGCGCGCCTGAAAAAATTCTCTGCTTAAGCAACCATTTCAAGATCTTAAACGATGCATAACACTATAAAAATTGTTACATGGAACGCAAACGGACTCCTACGACACGTAGCCGAATCGGAAACATTTCTAAACTTGGAAAACATTGACATCTGCTTGATCTCTGAAAGTCATGTAACAAGAGATACTATCGTCTGGATTCGAGGCTATAGTTGCTATCATGCTGCTCATCCGTCAGATAGAGCCAGGGGGGCCCCTCCATTCTATTTAAATCTACGATAAAACATTATCAAGACATAAAAATCGAGCAAGACCTAATGCAAGTAGCAACTGTCAATATACATTTGCTAAATAAAGGAAATTTTAAAATAGCTTCAATATATTGCCCACCAAGATATAATTTGAAAAAAGAAGATTATACTGTACTCTTTAAGTCTCTAGGTGACCATTTCATTGGTGGGGGAGATTTCAATGCTAAAAATACCTTTTGGGGCTCGAGATTAACGACTACAAAGGGTAGAGAGCTGTTCAGGGCAGGGCGAATTTTGAAACTTGACTTCCATTCAAGTGGATCACCAACATACTAGCCATCAGATCACAATAAAATTCCTGATCTGATTGATTTTTATGTTTCTAAAGGAATATCAGGTCATTATATTCAAGTCGAAAATAGTAATGATCTTTCATCCGACCACTCAGCGGTAATTTTAAAAATTATATCAGAAATGAGGGCAGAGACACAAAATACTCCACCTCGACTGGTGAACAACAATACAAATTGGCCTTTGTTTTTGGAGCTCCTGGAGGAGTATATTGACCTCAAAGTCCCCTTAAACAATACGCTTCAACTTGAGGAAGAGGTCGAGAAGCTTAATATATGTATACAGAGAGCATCCTGGGAAAGTACACCTCAGGTTCAAAGAATATGCCAAAATTATGTCAACTATCCTTCAGAGGTGAAAGAACTTATTTAAAAAAGAGAAAAGCCAGAAAAACTTGGCAGAGAATTCGTACACCAGAAAATAAGAGAAACTTGAACTCGCTCTGCAATGAACTCAAAGAGCTGATTAGAAGGGTAAAAAATGACAATGCTCAAGCATTCCTCAGTAAACTAACATCCCACAAAGACACAGATTATCCCCTTTGGAAAGCAACGAGGAGCTTAAAAAGACCAAAAAACCTGGAGTCACCTATAAAAAATGAAGATGGAACGTGGGCAAAAAGCTCGGGAGAGAAGGCAGAACGTTTTTGCGATGCACCTGGAGGAAACCTTTAGACCTGGCTTAAGACAAAGTGATCTAGAAGAAACAACCCTATTGATGAAAAGTGACCACCTGGAAATAAGGAAAATTTCTCTTAGTGAACTAAAAAATGAAATTAAAAAATTAAATGCGAAAAAATCACCTGGCTATGATCTTATTACGGCAGAAATACTTAAGCACTTACCAACCAAGGCAATCAGAAAAATACAGCATATATTCAATGGAGTACTTAGATTAAAACATGTCCCTAGTCAGTGGAAGGTAGCGGAAGTTATAATGCTCCCCAAGCCGGATAAACCTGCAAGTGAGGTAAAGTCCTACCGACCGATTTCTTTGCTACCGGTGATTTCGAAGCTCTTTGAGAAGATTTTTTTGAAGAGACTTGAACCTGTCATAGATGAAAGAAAACTGATTCCTGACCACCAGTTCGGATTTAGGAAAAGACATACAACTATTGAACAAGTACATCGAGTGACCAATGTAATAGAAAATGCGGTGGAAAACAAGGAAGTCTGTTCATCTGTTTTCTTAGACGTGGCCCAGGCGTTTGGCACGAAGGACTTGCATATAAGCTGCATAGGGATCTTCCAGAGGAGTTCTTCCTGTTATTGAAATCTTACATTTCTGATAGATTCTTTCGCGTTAAGTATGATAATGCATATTCCAATTTAAAACCAATTACAGCAGGTGTGCCACAGGGTAGCGTTCTTGGGCCAATTCTGTATCTCATTTATACAAGAGACTTGCCAGATCTTAATGAGGCTGCAGTGGCGACATTCGCTGACGACACTGCCATCATGGCGACGGATAAGGATGCAGTGGGGTCAGCAGAGAAGCTGCAAAGATCAATAAACATAGTGGTTGATTGGACACAAAGGTGGAGAATAAAGCTTAATGAAGCCAAATCGGTACATATAAACTTTACAAATAGAAATTTCGAAACGATGGGAGTAAATATCAATGGGCAGCTTGTACCTTATTCAAATACTGCAAAATATTTGGGTATGACTTTGGATACAAAGCTTAGATGGAAGGAGCATGTTAAAAAGAAAAAAATGGAGCTCAACATCAAGCTCAGAAAAATGTACTGGTTGCTTGAAAGAACATCGCAGCTAACAATAGAAAATAAGCTACTAATTTACAAGCAAGTGTTAAGGCCAGTGTGGATGTATGGCATCCAGCTCTGGGGCTGTACAAGAAAAACCAATATTAAAATTATACAAACTTTCCAAAACAAGGTGCTAAGAAGCTTCCTTGGTTTATTCGAAATGACAATCTGCACAGAGATTTGAAGGTGGAGCTTGTCAGCGAGGTGGTGGCCAAGTATGCCAACAGTCATGCTCAGCGAATCATGAGCCATACAAATCCAGTTATCCGTAGCATGATGGAGGAAACTCCATTCATGCTCCGGAGACTTAAAAGATTAAAGCCATCTGATTTGGTGACTTAGGCCCGTTTGTATGTCGCAAAGTAAATGCTTTTTACCACTAACCAAGGTAGATGGTAAATGGAGCCACTGGGATGGCCAATCAGATAACAGGCACATTCAGTGGCTGTCATCTGATTGGCCATCCCAGTGGCTCCATTTACCATTTACCTTGGTTAGTGGTAAAAAGCATTTACTTTGCGACATACAACCGGGCCTTAATGGAGAAATGTTATTGAATGTGGTCGACACGAGAAGAAGCAAACAATTTAACTTTGGGTTAAGCCATTGGACTTTACCCTTACACCCGAGATATTAATCAGCAAAGATAAGTTGCTAGATGAGCGTTGCTCAGTTACACCATTCAGGGAGGTGTTTTTAGTGGGTTTGACCCCCACACTACTAGGGCCTAGAACTCTAGTGCCTGTTAGAGGTTTTCACCGACCCTACAAAAAAAAAAAAAAAAAAAAAAAAAACTTTACAGTCATACATATATTGGGTTATTCTTTTCTTTGAATATTGCGATGTCTGTCCGATATATGATTTCCAACAAGAACAGGGTATTTTATAAACCACTTTTGACTTTCTATCGTTATCTGTCTTTTAATCCACTATAAACTGAACCCACAGTTAGGATGCTATAGAAAGCCAGTTTGGAATTTGTTTTCTCAAGACATCGATCAACTTTATATGAGATTTTTTGGAATAAAAGGAAATTAAAGAATTTCTTTAAATTTCCTACGTACGTTACTAATTTTTTGTATACGTTCTAACTCAAAAATTGGTTTGAATAACAAACCGAAATTTCACATGCCGTTTTTTAATTAAGATTAAGAGCTGCTTAGATTTTGGTTGAAATCGAACCCAAAATTAAGGGGTGAGGATTCATACAAAATTAAAATTATAAAATTTTCCAACTATAAAACCAAGAAAAATAGAATTTACTATAAAAGAGTTCTATAATGAAAAAAAAGAGTCATTATTTCTTTTTTGGGGTCAAAATAGAGGAACTGTTCAAAAAATACACCTATAAATTTAAGTCTTAGACCTTTGTTGATTTGTTCCAAATTTCGCAAATCCACCATATATACCACTTTAGGGAAATGACTCTCCATGTGAAAGTGATAGCCCCCCCCCCCCCTCAAAAAAAGGAAGGTCAAAAATAATTAAAATGATAAAATTTATAAACAATAATACCAGAAAGCTATTTACGAATTGCTAATGAGCCCGAAATTAATAAGGGGGTTTCTTTCGCAAATGATTATAAATTATTTAATTAAATATTAAATATAAGAGGGGGAGGGGGGCTGCTGTATTCCTGTATTGTAAAGTAATTTGGATGGCCACATCAGTTTATTTCTCTTAAAAAATTAGATTCTACTAATTTTTTTTTTTGTATGTATTTAAATATTGTTTAAATTTTTTTAGACAAATTTAGGTGGAAGTATAGGAGGAGCGCAATCCACTTCAGGATCAGGATTTTTTTGTTGTCCAGAATGTCATGCGACATATCCAGAAAGAGATATGCTGGTCCAACATTTGGCTGGACATAAAAGTGAGCGTCGTTTTGTTTGTAATGTTTGTGGAGCTGGGCTTAAAAGAAAAGAACATTTAGACCAACATAAAAGAGGTCATAGTGACGAACGACCATTTGTTTGTAGTGTTTGTCATAAGGTAATCATTTATCTCATAAATATTATTTCATAATTCATATAATTATAAAATTGATTTTTATTCAAGGCTTTCAAAAGGAATGAACATTTAACTCGACATTATGTAATTCATAGCGGAGCAAAATCGCACGCATGTATTGAATGTGGAAAATGCTTTTCTCGTAAGGACCATTTACATAAACATCGACAAACTCATGTAACGAAACGAGCTAAAGAATTAGCTCAACAACAGCAACAGCATCAACAACATCAGCAACCACATCTTTCAGCCAATCTTAACACAAATACAAATTTGCAAGCTTCACATAGCATTCAACACTTACATCATCCCCATCCTATTATGAGTTCTACTACTGCTTCTCCTGCTTCTTTACATTATCCAAGTTCCGTGCATCAATCTCCAATAATTGGAGGAGTTCAACTTTCCCAACATTTAAGTCAAGCTACAGCTGCCGCAGCTGCTGCTGCCGCTGCTGCTTCCTCTATCTCAGCAGCAACATCATCTTCTTCATCAACACCATCCTCGATTTCTTCCACGACTTCAACAAATTCGAATCCCCTGACTGGAAGTAATAATCTTTCTTGAAATTCGGAGGAAATTCTTTCATATACGATCTTATAAAAGTATGATCAGCTAATAAAAAGGTGGGAAAAAACAAGATATTAATTCATTTTTAATATATTTTTAAGTCTCATTTTTTTATTTTTATTTACCCATGATATTATTAATCTGTAATTTTCATATTTATTCAATGGTTCTTCTTTTATAAAAATAATTAGTATATTTGCTCAGTTTGCTCTAAAATAATACGATTTATCAGCTCTAGTATTTAAATATGTCATATCGACCCGAATCCCCGGAACATCTCTCTATTTATCAATGTTTACAATATTATTCTCAAAGATTAACTACTTTCTACATTCAGGACATTACTTAAAAAATCAATGGCTAATCTTGTGGTAATTATAGAACAATATGACTTTCGAGGCGACTGTGGGTCAGTGGTCAGAGATTCGGGCCGCTGTCCCGAAGTATGCTGGTTCGAGACTGAGCCTCGGCAGATATTTTCAGCCGCCTCCTCTTGGAAAGCAATGGGAAACTACCAAGAGTATAATTGCCTAGTCCCTCTCCAAACTAGCCGTTCGGAACCGGCGTTAAAAAGTAGGTCCCATATATCTGTGTAAAAACAGCTAAACACACTCAGCACAGGTATATGTGGAGAGGTGCCGAAACGTCAGGGAGACCTGATATGGCACTTAAAGAAGATGTCTTTCGGATGTCATGAATAGACACTCCTTAACAGTGAATGCATTTACGGCATAATAAGTCAAACGAAATCATGTTTGGAGTGAAGTAAAAACTATCTGAGAATTATGCTCATCAACAAAATTCCTATACCGCAAAATATTATCGGCTACTTTTCTGCTCATACTTGCAAATAACATCTATTCTTGAAGATGCTTACTATTAATAAGCTTATTTTATTTAAACACAACAAATGCAATTAATTTTTTAAATAAATTATTGAGGCTCCTGGAAATATTTGAAATGTGAATATTTTTATATATAAGAGAAAAATAATTAATAAGAAATACATTATAAAGAGAAACAAAGATGTCCTCTGCTTGATGCAAATAAACCTACACACATATATATCTAGAAATACATTAATAGATAATTTCTTACGTATAATAAGAAATTGTAAATAATCCCCCTTTCATTTATCTATGAACATAGACAAAAATTTGTATTATGTATTTATATTTTATTGTTTTAATTTTTACATTAACGTTTTAGTATATACACTAACTGACAATTATGGAATAAATTGATTATAATTTTTTTTTTTTGAAACACTACGTTTGATGCAAATAAATATATAAATAAATATGTATACAGGATGATTAGGATGATTCACAATGCGTGTAATAAACTTTTTAAAAATGTTGGAAAATCATTTTAATTAAAAATTGTTAAATGAACATAAGAATCTATTTCAATTCAGAACACAGAACTACAGCTGATCAAATTATTATTTTGAAATAATTATATGTACTTACATTTAATATCTATTACAAGAATGAAATCAACACATAATCAATAGCTATTTTGACAACAAAATTAATGCTCACAAAAACTGCCCAGTGTGCTTCTTGAGATTGTATGCAAGTTTGACACCTTCGAATCAATGAAGATTAATCCCGCACCCTCATATTGTTGTTAGAAATTTTAGTGAAAGTATTCATTATTCTTTTCGCGAGTGTTATTTCAACACTGCGAACAAGGTCTTTTAGGTGGCCCCAAAGGTGTCATCTCCTGTCTTTAAATAACAATTAATATTCATTACTCAGTAAGTGGAGAAAAATAATTTTTAGCTATGATTTTTTTCCGTCTCTCTGTGAGTTTGGATTTCGATACCCACGATAAGTCAAGAATGAAAAGTCTTAGAAAGTTTATTTTGGAGTCAAAATATAAGCAAGAAATCATAGGTTGGTGTCATCTATTAAATTCGATGGAATGGAATATTTTTAATTATATGTCAGAGGGGTTGTTTTTCACCCCCTCGGGAATCGAACCGGAGTGCCAGTAACAGCAATCCGGGCCATCTGGCTCACCTGCGGGATGCGAACCTCTCTGACATATGTACACGCGTAAAATATTTTACTCAAAGATTGTTATCTTAATTTGTAAAATTTCGCGATATAGTGATTCTAAATTTAAACATATAGCCATGCCATATAATTCAAATAAAGGTCGTTGAGTGTTTCGAATTTTAAAGAGATTCTCATCTCAGAACTTCCTATTCAAAAGTGCAGAAAATATCTTTTTTTTAATCATTTTTTTTGATCTTTTAATAATTACTTTTTATAAATCCACAAATACTTCATTACAAATATTATTTTATAAAAAAAAGAAAATCTAATCCTCATACGAGCATCTGTAATAATCGCGGAAAGTATACTGAGTCTTGAAAAAGTTTTTCACTTTTTCCTCAAATTGTGTTGTTGTCATTGTTAAATAATTATTGTACATATTACTAAATAAAATTTTGATCAGCTGTAGTTCTGTAGGATCTAATTCATATAACATTTTTTTGCTAAAAAGAACCTTCCCAACAAATTTCCACAAATTTTATCCTCGATATGAATCACCCTCTCTATATATATTTGCTATATTTTATCTGTATAAAGTGATAAATATCTCTTGTTCACATTGTTAGACTAAGACATGTAGCATCATCAGCACTTAGCTTTTACAATAATTATCATATTAGTTTAGAGTTATGTATTTAATCAGTGGCGGCTCATGATCATTTTTGTTGGTTGGACCGGATTCAAGTTAATGACCATGAATGTTGAATTTTTTTTATATACTAAATTTTTTTATACAGAATAAAAATGTTTAGAAAGAGAGATTACATTTAAAAGTATAAAATGGGAATTTGAGTTATTGGGGATGAAAATGATGTTATTTTTAAGAGGTGGGCTGACTCTAATTACTTACTGGATCGCGGGTGGTATGACTCAGTGTAGAACCTTTTTTCTCAGTGTCTAACTCGTGCTTATTGAATTTAATAGGATAATGAAGTTACGTTAATCTTATATTGAAATTTGATTGAAAAGAATAATAAAAATAAAAAAAACTAGAATTAAATCTTAAATTTAATATAGAAGAAAGGAGAATTTATCTTAATTTTAGATTAAAAATATAGGAAATCAGGACCGTAAAAATGATAACAGATATATTTGAATTAAAAGAAATTTATAGCAAACGATTAAAAGAAAAATTTAATGAAAATAAAATTCGTGACTCAAGGAAGTGAATGTAGATTGAATGATGATTTTACGTTTTATTCTGACTTGAGGGTTCCGTTTGAAGAGGAAGCAAGGGTGTAGTCTCACGCCCTGGTATGTGCGCTCAATGCCCATGGAGTTAAGTCAGTTCATCTTACCTTTTTTTAAGGATGCTCTTACTCGACGATAGGTAAATCGAACGACTGGTTACCCGATGTGCAGATGTAAGTTTTGCCTTCTCCAAGATTATAATCAGATGCGAGTCTGAAGCTCGCAAACCAAGATTTTTAGATGATTTATAGACAGCAGTCGATTGATAAATATATATACATATTGGAGAAATCCTCTCCAAAATATGTATTTCTCCAATAAATGATTATATATAAGGACTGTTTCTGATCGATGATATATATATATATATATATATATATATATATATATATATATATTATTTTTTCTTGATCGCTCCATTCCATATATATATATGGAATGACGATCAAGAAGAAAATGGGTAGGAAAAAAAGATATATGGGAAAAAGCGTAGAAAAGAGACATGGATATTTTGGTAGATGGATAGATTTAGGAAAAGCGAGTAGAAAAAAGAAGGGAAAGATAAGATGCTTTCTTCTCTGTGTTATCCTATTTATTGGTTCTCCTCTCTCCGTTATTATCATCCCTCCACTCTTGATGTCAGGTGATAGTGGAAGAGGCCTCAGAATGTATTTATTTCTTTTAATCTTTACTCAAAAAAAAAATTAAAAGGGAATTTTAATTGAATGTAATGGAAGGCAGCCCAGAGGTAGTGAGGAAGAAGGAGGGAAAAATCCTCCGAAACGTCGGTTTGAAAGGAAAGGAGGAAGGATTCCAATAAATTACACCTTATTTGATATGTGTTAATTTTTTCTTTCCTCACTACCTCTGGGCTGCCTTCCATTACATTCAATTAAAATTTCTACCAGTCCGTCTCTCTCCAGAGAAAATTTCGTTGCAAAAAAATTAAAAGGGAATTTTGGAAATATTACTTGAATTTTTATTTTAAAGAAAAATTAAATATTAATTTATAATAATAAAAAAAAATTAAATTAATATAACATAACTAACAAATCTGTGTTCTATTCAATTTTAAGGGCAATGGACCATGGGTACATTGTAAGTAGTTAATGAAATATAACTAAGTATATTACTTATTAGACTTATATACTACTAATATACTTATTTTTTTAAAGAAACGAAAATAGACAATGCTTGAAATATTTATGGTGAAATTAGAAACTTGATGTGGAATTGATCTTCACTATTTACACAAGAGTTGAGGACGTCTGTTCTTGTGGCTAGCAAATATATTGACTAAAATCTGTTTTTGAAGTTGAGGATTTCAATAATTTCTTCCTTTTGAATGGAACAAATAGCCGAAGAATTCAATCGTTCTTGGCCCAAAACTTTTCATTCATTTCAAGGTGTGCCTCCGCTGTTATTGGTGTGGTTAGAGTTTTGTAAACATCAGAAAACGATTCCTCGAAGTTATCTTTCATAAAAAAACTAAATATTAAATCCTGATTGAAGGAATTTCTCTTTGGAAATATCATTGTCTTATATCATTGTTAATATTTTTTTTAATTTTCGTCAAAAATGGAACTGTAATTTGATGCGAAAATGCTGAGTTAATTGAGAAATTTCCTCTGAGAGTAGCACATTTCTTCAAGTCAATAATTTCGAAACTACTAAATATGTGAGAATCTTGAAATCGTTCTTTTAGTTGGTTCATTACTTAATCACATACATCTTTGACATGTGCGGTCAGATTTACTTCAGATATCGATTTGAATTGTTTTCTTGAAGGAAAAAAAACACGTCTTCATCAACTTGATATCTTCTTACACTTATTTAAATTAGAACTGATTCAAAATTGTATCTAAATTTTATAAAAGCAATCGTTGGCGAGGACGCACTTTGTGCGCAGCAGAAACCAGAGCTGGGACAAACTATATGCAAACTGCTTATAAAATGAAAGCGTTAGTCGAGAGCTTCAGGCTGATTGACACTGCTTAGGCCCGGTTGTATGTCGCAAAGTAAATGCTTTTTACCACTAACCAAGGTAGATGGTAAAAAGCATTTACTTGCGACATACAATCGGGCCTTAGTCGCTCAAAAGAGCAGAGACGAGAGACTGGGAGGATTAAAGGGAACCGATGTTCTAGATGAGACGCAAGAAGGGCCAAGGGATTAATAATTGAAACCTTTGGTCTGGTCGGCTAACTCGCACATGTCTCAGCAAACATGCGCGTTTTTTGATTGAATAGAAGTACAAAATAAATTATGAAGTGAAACTGAATTCTAATTCAAGTACAGGGTATTTTAGGGTTATATTTAGATTTTTAATTTAATTAATAATTAAGAACAAATAATATATATAGTAAAATTATAATATTTTAATTGCCTACCCGTTTCAATTTCTAGAAGTACCTTTTTGGTCCAGTTAAATTGTTCTCTAAAGAGCCCCTCGTGGAAAAGTTTTGGGGTAGTTTTGATTTCTTGATCCTAATATGTTTTTTTGGTGTGCTGAATCCGAATCTGAGGTTTGCTAACAAAATTTCGTGACGGAACATTGTAAAAAATGCAAAGAAGGGTAAAAAAATCTCATTTTTTGGCGGTTTTTTGCTTATAACTCCAAAACTATCAACTTTGCGTAAATAACCTTCCTTTTCAAAATGAAATTTCATAAAATTTCCTATAAAGGGTATGATTCGAATCCTCAAAAGTGTTATGGAATCTATAAATCTAAGAGTTTTATCAAAAAAGTCGTCGAAGTAAACATTCAAGTCAACAAAATTTCCTAGAGAATGAGACAGAAATCAAATTTCTAGGATGAGTGGTTTTCATTTTATGAAGGAAAATCTGTTTTTTGCAAAAAATTGCAGTTTTTTCAAAAATTCAACCTCATTGCGGCACGGATTACCATTAATCCAATTAAGATGAAACTTTGTTTGATTTAATTGAAAAGTTTTTGTTTTGCCGAGAGTAGCAGAGTTGTTGATTCACAATGAGAAACAAAGAGGATTGTCCTCTGCTTGATGCGAATAATCATCTCGATATATATGTGTGTATGTTTATTTGCATCAAGCAGAAGACAACCTCTTTGTGAACTTTGTGAACTTTGTTTGAATTGTATCAAATTTAATCTAGTTTAAAAATGTATAGAGTGGTCTTTGTCGAAAACGTGCTCTCTTCCATAGTCAAAATGGGAAAAAATCGGAAAAAGTGTGAGTTCTTTGTATTTGCGGAAACAGAAAAAATACGCCAATTTTCAACTTCTCGCTTGAGCCCGAACGGTTTGACGGAGAAAACCCTAAATAATGAAATTTGTAGGAAATTTTATGTACTTTCATTTTAAATAGGAAGGTTATCTACGAAAAGTTGATAGTTTTCGAGTTATAAGCAAAAAATGAGATTTTTTTACCCCTTTTTTGTATTTTTGACAATGCTCCGTGACGAAATTTTGTTAGCAAACCTCAGATTCGGATTCAGCACACCCAAAAACATAAAGGGTCGAAAAAATTACAACTACCCCAAAACTTTCCGAGTAAAAACACAATTTAACTGGACTATTTGTTTTAATAAATAAAAAATTCCCACTAAATATTTTGCTTTGTGGATTGACCCTCCATGAAAATTTTCTGGCCACGCCACTGGTAATATATAATAGTTAAAAAATTGCTACCTATTTAATAATACATTAAAATATGTTAAGGCGAAAAAACTAATTCACCTATTACATTCAGGAACAAATTATTGCTCATTATACTGTTTACTAAGTAAACAAATGCTTATATATATTGTATTTCTTTATTTATTATGTAATCGTATATTTGTGTATATTTCTTTGCATCAAGCAGAGGACACCGCTTTGATCCCTCTCCTATAAAAGTCAGCTAACCTCGACAAGATTAAAATTGTTTTTAATAAAATTTAAAAAGTAATCTAATTTATTTATTAGGAGTCCATTCTTAAAGAAAAAGAATAGATTTGATTAATTTTGCCTATTTATTTTATTTTAAAATTTACTCTTTTTTTAAATAATAAATAAATTAAAGGATCAATAAAAGAGTGTGTCTGCTGGAATAATAAATTATTTAAATTTATTTATAACTATAGTCTCGTTATAAATAAATTAAAAAAATTATTATTCCAGCAGAAGACAAACTCTTTTATTATCTCCTTTAATTTATAAATATTCTGGTACTCTCGACAAAAAGAAACTTTCAATTTAATAAATAAATTGTTAATTTGGACAAAAAGTAGAAATGTATAATTATTTTTAAATTTTGAAAGCATTGAAAAATAAATTTAAGATTGTCTCTTCTGCTTTTATTTTTATTTATTTGAATAAAATATTAATATTAGGTAATCAGAAGACCACAATCTTTAATTTATTTATTTTTTTGTTAAGGGAGATTGGCGTGGGTTCTTGATGAAACATTTTAAATAAAGTAAAGAAAATTTCGAAAAATTTTAGAAAATTTAAATTATAAAATACTAGGTGGGTTTCACAAAAATAAAAGATCAGATGCTTGTTTAGCTAAACTAAACTTTTGTGAAATCCTGAAGATGGGCTTATACTGCGAAATATATATTGAGTCTTGCTAAACAAGCATCTGATCTTTTATTTATGTGAAACCTACCTAATATTTTATATTTTAAATTTTAAATAAGTTTCTAAAAAAAATTTATTTACTTTTATTTAAAATGTAGACCGCCTCATTGGTGTAGTGGTAGCATGGCTGGATGCCAACAAGGAGGTCCCGGGTTCGATTCCCGGCTATGCTCATAAATTTTTCTGTAAGTATAGGGTCTGGAACGGGGTTCACTCAGCCTCGTGAGGATAAATGAGTAGCTGCTTGATTGAGAAGCAGCGAATCTAGTTTAAGAACACTGAAACGAAGGTTGTAGAAATGCGTTGAGCTAACCACTTGACTCCTCGGTACTGTTTCCAATTAGGACAGCAAACAATTCAGAGGCCCAATACCCATAAAGGGTGGTCGTGCCAGAGATTTTTTTTTTTTTAAATGTTTCACCAAGAACCCACACCATTCTCCCTTAACAAAATCTAATTTATTTGTTATAAATTAAACATTCAGCTGCTACCTTCCCCCAAAATATCATTTTAATTATTTTTTTTTATATATAAGTAAGTTAAATTATTTAAATTTATAATTTAAAGTAAAAGATGTTCTAAAAATTTTGTAAATTGATTTATTGCTCTTATAATTTTACATTAAAATTGCAAACTACAAATTGTTAACATTTGTAGATACAATATTTCAAAATTTAAACAACTAAGCGTCTTATATTGTAATATCTTGTAAATAAATTCTTTTTTATAAACATTTTAGCTAGTATTTTCTACTATTTTAAAATAAAAATATGAATAATACAATAATAATATAAAGTGGTCAATATTTGTTTATTACGGAAAATAAATTCTGTTAAACTTTCAATATTAGAATATACATTTAGTTATTGCTATATTTTTTGTATTACAATCTTTATAATTATAAAAACTAGTCATTCTTATGCTTCCGCAATTCACAGAAATGTTTTTCAAATTCATTGTGCCAAAAAATTCTACATTTTTTTTAATTTATATAAAATATCTATTTTGATTTTTTTAATCAGATCCATAATAAAGCAAATTATTGTCATTATTAATTTTAACAATTTTGAAACATTTTTTATTTTTTTTTAAATCTATCCATTTTCACATTTCTACATTTGTAATTAATTTATTTAATTTTATTGTTATTTTAAGGAAATTAGTATATAAAATCTATGTTAAATAAAATTTATACTATTATTTAAAAACAATATGAGATGCTTTCCTGTTTAATTTTATTCTCATTTGTTTATTGGAGAATAGATTTTTTAATATAATTTTTATTATCAATTCTTAAGAAAACGAATGATAATTTAAATGTAGATACTAAATACATATATTTATTCCTATTGGAATTAGACCCATTTATATCAAATATAACTTTTGAAGATCTAAATAGAATTAGAATATTTTTGGAACTAAACTAAAACTTTGTAATTACTGGGAAAATCTGGAAGAAACCAATATATATTTCCCAAATTGTTATCGAAGGATTAACTTTTTACTTAATTATTTAATTTCAAATAACAAAAGATTAAATAATTATTATATTATCTTGATATGATAAAATAAATTTAGTTTCTTCTATATAAACTGAAAAAATATATGTATACTAACATGAAGACAGATGTTAAATCATATAAATGAATCTATTATATATATATACCTATATAAAGATTTTGTTTATAACGCAAAGGGGTTTGAAATAAATGATTTTTATTTGTATTAAAATTGCAAGAGTGTTAATATAAATAAAAATCATCTATATAAAGATACATTTTTATTATGAATTAATTTTTCTTTATTACTTGTTCAAGTGTAGAAGAAAAAAAGATTTATTGTTTGTACATATTACAAAGAGAAATATGAAGACATTGATTGTTTGTCATAATTATATATATATTGAAATATATATTTTATTTTTTAAGATCTCATTGAAAGTTGAAAATTCAGAAGTATTCTCTTTATAAGTTGAATTATATATATAAAAATGCAATTTTTAATTTCTGAAAAAATTGCTATTCTTTTAAAGAAAAAATATATTAAATTTTCCTCTGAATAATTTAGCTTAATATAGTCCTAAATACTATATACAAAAAAAAAGAGTTCCTATTTCATATAAATAAACTATGGCTTACAATAAAACTATGATTTTTTTACAAATAAGAAAAATAAACATCAAATTGTAGAATATAATTAAATCCTTCATTGATTGTGCCTTCATATATTGTAAATAAAAATAAATAAATATAAGACAGTATTTTTTCATCCCTTTTCCTATTCATAGACTAATTATCCTTATTTTATATATATATATTTAAAAAAAATTCTGAAATTTCTTAACAACATTATAATTTTATTATATTATTTTACTAATATTTGATGTGTTCAGAAAATCAAGAGAGATTGTTATCTACTAAATCCGAACTGTTATGGATAATTTCTTATAATGACAGAAGCGTTATATTCACTCTTTTTAGAATTGAACCCGAATGCCAAAAAAGCCCTCATAGTTGTAACCCCATCATACATATGGCACGCGGACAATTGTATACTCAAAGATCTTCATCATTAAAGAAAATTGAAGGAACAATAAAAGAGTGTGTCTTGTCTTCTGCTGGAATTATAAATTTGTGATTTTGTTATAAATAAATTAAAAATTTATAATTCCAGCAGAAGACTCGCACCCTTTTATTGTCTCCTTCAATTTATAAAAATTCTGCTACTTGCAAAAAGAAACTTTCAATTTAAATTAAAGAAAATTTTTAAAAATCGAATATTAATAGGAAAATAATTTGAATAAAAGACAAACCGCCGATAGTACTAGCGTCAATTTAGAAAGATAGGCGAGATTTATAGCCAAATTTCGGAAAAATTTAATTCCCTCTTTGATATAAATGCACGTGCTAATTGCAAATATTGGGTAAAAAATTTACTAACAACTTATCCAGAGGATTTAAATTCTGAACTTACTAATGACCTAACAATTTGAATACCTACGTCAAGAATAAAAACAAAAATGAACAAAACTTTTTCAATCACTGATTTATATAAAATATTCTGGGAATCTTATAAAGGTTTTAAAATCAAGCCGAAAGCTATAAGGATAGTTTGAGTGTTTTAAGCGATTAGGCTTCACGCTTGCTATTATAATCTGGCAAGATAAATTATTCTCTGTTTTCCCAAATGTGGAGATTGCATTAAAAAAAAATTGTTTATGAGCAAGACTCAATAAAAATTTCTCTGACATTCTCTTTGGCTCGTATACCCTGAAGATGTGTGACAAGCTGTCCATATTGAACGTCTCAGTCTCATCTGACCTGCCTTGGAATGAACCCATTTCCTCTATGGCGAAATATGCAGCAAGGAAGATTTCAAGGGGCAAATCCGCCCGTATCTGTGTAGAGGAGCCTCCAAGCATTCTCTTGCCAACCTGGATGCATGGCCCCCACATGAAATTTCGGACCCGGAACTCAAAATCTGAAGCAGGCCCTCCTATTATGGAAAAAGTATGTTTTTTATGAAGTGAAAGTCACTCTAAGCTTTGAATGGGTTTTATTTTTCATTTCACAAATCGCTGTATCGTTGTGGTTAAGCGTTGTTATTTTAGTGAAAAACTAGCTGCAAGGCCCGCCTTTTGTGAGCATCTTGCTAGCCAAGCCCGATACCCTGCACCCCCTGACCCCCACATTTCCCCTGGATTCCAACCCCCACCCCTGGGGGGACAGACATATAGATAGGTAGTTACAGAGACAGGCACAAATTAGTAGTATGTGATGAACTGATGTGGCCATCCACATGACTTTACCATAAACCTGCACCTCTCTTATATTGAATATTTAATAAAATCATTTACGAAAGAACCCTCTGAATTTTGGGCTCATTAGCAATTTATGATATCTCCTTATAAATGAAAATCTTCTAATGTTATTATCAACTTCGATTTTTGTTTGCATATTTTAAATTATTTTTGTACCCCCCACCTCCCCTCTTTTGGTTGACTTTATTATAGAGGTCTCTTTTTATAGTAAATTTCATTTTTCTTGGTTTTTTTTACTTTGAAAATTTTATAATTTTAATTTTATAAAAGCCCTCTTCTCTTAATTTTTTCTTCGATTTCAACCAAAATCTAATCAGCTCTTTATCTCAATTTAAAGAATCTACCTGCGAACTTTGGTTTTGATATTCACACTAGTTTTTGAGCTAGAGCGTACACAAAATTTGGTAACGTACTAACTAATGTACTAACAGACATTTTAACAAATTCATTAATATTTCATAAAATATAATTTTTTCATGTTCACTCATTAAGGCTTTTTTGTAGAGAAAAACAGCATGGTTTTGCTCAATTTTTTTTAATAAAATAATTTCAGCCGTTTTTGAGATATTTCGAAAAAAAACAACACTTTTTTCATGCACGATTACAATACTTGACTATACCCTGTATGGTAAAGTAAAAAGGTGGCAAAAAATATATGATATGCAGTTATTTATTTTAGATAAAAATTCTCAACTTTAAAGTTTCAGGTTTATTTACTCTTTTTAGAGGACCAAGCAACATGACCAAAGTGTTACCTGTATATTAAAGTAATTGGACAACTAAAAAAGTTCGGAAAAAACGTATGAATGTTATTCCTTATATAATTATAGATTTTTTTGTAACGGGACAAGCATTTTATAAAAAAGGAAAAAAAAATTATTTTGAAATTTGAAATTATTACATTTTACGTTCGGAATTATTCGTAGCCGCTCGGAATCATTCGGGTTCACTCATTGCAATTCAATCTTCACCTTCAGCCATTTTATTCCATTGACATTAGATTCTATTTATTATAACTCAAATGTTTAAATTGATATTAATTAATTATTCTCTTTAGTGTATTACTGGTGTGTGAACTCGTTAGCCCTAACAAGTGTTTTTTTTATATCCAAAATAATATATGATTAAGAATCACTCAATATTGTTTCAATGAAATCATTTTATTTTTTCTAGTTTTTGGTAATTATATTGCATTACAGTCAAATTACTAATTTGTTTGCATATTATAGCCTATTTTTACTGTATATATATCCGGTCTTTATTATATATAACTATATTTTTGAAGGAAGGTTATATTTTAAATTGTTAATTCTTGATTTTCCTGACCAAGGCAATGCCATATAATTGCTGAAAGCTAAGACCAATAAATAATTATTTAATTCAGAATTAATTGATGATGAATCATATTTAGAAATTGGTCGGCATAATTTTTGAAAAATCATCGGTGCAATTAAAATATAAAAGTTGCTCAACAACATAAGCAATACATGGATTGTATGCTTGAGCCCCAACACAAAGGTGAGCTTTATTTATTAATTTCATTTTTGATAAGATTATCATTAACCTCATTCATTTTATTTTAATATATAAGGCTTATATATTGTTTTAAATCATATTGAGTTTTTGGGGATCTCACAACTTGGTAAACTTTAATGCTGGCAAAACACAATGCTGCCTAATTTCTAGGCGCGCAGATAGGAACCTTCCGGGCATTTCCTTTGATTCGAGCTCATTGGAATTCCGTAATAAAATATCAATGTTAGGTGTCACCTTAGGTTCTGACCTCTCTTGGAATGACCATATTATCTCAGTAGCAAAAGCTGCAGCATGTAAGCTTGGCTTTCTTTTCCGAACCAAACGATTTTTCACCCCCACTCAATTCCTTGGATATTATACAAGGCTCAAATCCGCCCCTGTCTTGAATATTGTCCGCATTTGTGGAGAGAGGCCTCCAAGTATTCTCTTAATACCTTAGACGCAATTCAGAGGCGAGCTATCAGACTGATAGGCGATCCTACATTAACTGACACTCTCGACTCCCTAGCCCATCGTAGATCTGTCTCCGCCCTTTCCTTTTTTTATAGATATTACCATGGCTTTTGTTCTGATGAAATAAAATCTATAATCCCACCAAAGGCTTCATTTGCGCGAAATACACGATTTTCTAAAATTCAACACCCCTACGCGCTTAAACTGGATACTAATCGAACAAACGCATTCGCCAATTCATTTATCCCTATGACATCTAGAGACTGGAACTCTCTTCCCCCGACCGTCTTTCCAGCCTCAATCTTTCAAGACCAGCATCCACAGATACCTTCGACTGCTACCCAATCCCTAAATCTCCCCTTATCTTTACGTTACAAGGGTCCACCACGGACTACAGAGGTTGTACCTTCTTGGTGCAACTTCTACTTGTATCAGTATCATTATAAAAAAAAAATATAATATAGGGATATGTATATACTTCCCAAGATTGTTTTATAAAAGATTTGTATTTTTTATTATATATACAGGGTGTTTCAGGAGGGATATTAAATATTTTAGGAGGTGGTAGTATAGACGAATAGCAATAAAAAATGCCATGTGTCCAATTTTTATGTTTATTTTTTTCAACTTTGAACGTCCTCATTTGCCTTTGCTTTGTTTGTTTGCGTTATATACTAATACCTGTATCTCTGTACTCAATAAAAATTAGACACATGTTATATGACATTTTTTATTACACTTCGTCTATACTACCACCTCCTAAAATATTTGCTATTCCTCCTGAAACACCCTGTATATATGTATATGATTTAAAACTTTATAAAAATACACCCTCACTGGAGGTATCTCCTCAATATTAATTTATAAATAATTAAAAGCCCAGTATCAAACATGCTATTAGATATGTTTAATTTAGTTGTCAGAAGTTTTGAGAGAGATTTTTTTAGCTATATATACAATTATACATAATATGAATATATATTATATATCCTTACTTTATCAATTAAAAAATTGTCAAATTCACTTAGTTTATAAAATATAAATATGTACATTATATCATCATTCGAACATCCCTTTTTTTACCACTGCTGAACATAGACCTCATCTAAATGTCTCCAGTTTTCTCGTTTTTTTGCAGTTTTTACCCTGTTTCTTGATATACTTTTTATGTCATAACTCCATCGAGTGGGGACTACCTCGGAAGTAAAGTAACTGCATTTTGCCTATTTTTTCATTGTAAAGCGAGAATTTCTCCCGAAACATTTGGAATGTTAATACATTTTTTTTATCCCTGAACAGTTTGAACCTAGCACAGAAGTGCAGATGATTAATTCGAACTCGTGTGCCAAATTTTAGCTTATTTGCTTCTCTCTTTCAAGGGTCATCCATGTCCGTTCACCCGGTCTTGACACCCACCCCGTCAGATTTTGATGAAACTTGCCACAAATGATTCTTTTACTATCCTGATAACATCTGCAATTTTTTTTGCTCTATCATTTATAGTTTTTTTTTTTATTAATTTTTAGTTTCTTTAATTTGCGCCTCGAAAATCGCGCCTTTAACGTGCACTCACAACCTTAAAAATAGTTTCCTTGTAAAACTATTCAAGATATCACCATTAAATTTTGCAGAAAGTTTGTGTGTTATACCTAAAAGCAGATAAAAATGATCTTATTAACCTATCTCAATTCCTCAAAAAATTAAATATATTTTAATAGAAATTTAAGAATCGGGTTTTTGTTTTAAAAAACCACAATAAAAAAAGTCTCAGAAATAATATAATGCTCAAATTAGTTATACTCTTAAATATATAGTCTATTAGATAATTAAAAAATATACTTTGCTTTTGAACACGTTTAATTACAATATAAAATAAAGAACTATTGTATATAGTCCTATCTATAAAAAACTACACTTCTTTTTAATAGGTAGTCCTTGGGAAAGTTAAATTTATTTATTTTTTATATCTTTTATAAACTTATAAACTTTATACCTCCTGCATAAAAAACAACTAATAGATATACTAATAAGTTTTAAATGTAATAATGGTGGTAACATCTGTGGAGCCTCCAAGAATTCCCTTAACTCCCTTCCAACAAGTTAGACATTTTTATTCCGGCCAAAATAATGGTTTAAAAATTTTTAAACTCTGTAGACTTTATCCTCATAATACTAGCTATCCTTCAGAATTTTTACAGATTTTCCGCTATTATAATTACATAAAAAATAATAATAATAAACTTCAACAAGAGAAATTGATTAAAAAAAGGCATAATGAAATGCAAAAATCACACTGAAAGAAATAGCCATTGATATTTGTTATTTTAAAATAAGACTCGAAATATTGTTCGGTGTATGTGACTTGACTAATAATTTTAATAGATAAAACTATTTACCTTATGAAAATGACTCACTGTGTGAAATTGATAGTGACCAAAAATTAGGGTTGGGGTGAATTAGAAAGATAGAGCTTCGCCTGTGTTTTCTAGGTTATTCATTCAAATCGAACGCTATGAATTGCGGGCTGCATCATTAGGCGTTAAATATTAAATCTAATGTTCATGAATTCACTAAAATAAAAAAAATAATTTTGATAGTTAAAACTATTTTTACTATTACGATACAAATACATACATACATTTTGTTTTAAGGAGTTCGGTGTTGGTTCTAGGTGAAACATTTTAATATAATAATAAAACTTGAGTAAGATACGAGGTAGGTTTCACAAAAAGAAATAAATCAAAATTGAGTTTTGAATTCGATATATTTCGGGGGTTAGCCCATCATCAGGAGTCTAAGAAAACTGATTATATATTGGAAAAATAGTTTTACAAGTAACAATTTTTAAAAAATTTTTAAATGTATGTGGTGAGGGGAAAGTAGGGGAAGAGGAGAAGTTGTTCTAAGAATTAATATTTTCTATTGAGATTTGAACTGGCTGAAAGGAAGCTATACGTGCTATTATAATAACGAATGGACAAGTACCTGAGAAGGTACAACTTGAAAGGTACATGAGAGAGTACAATTACCCTAGTATATTCAATGTGCGAACAATGGAAGGAATGTTTAGTTAATTTATTATAACATATAATCAATAATTGTATTTTTATACACTTCCAATTGATTATTTAAAATATTTGAATTATTAGAGAGGGCTATTTTTATTTCGGTGGATTCTAAGAGATCCAATTTAAGGCCTTTTCTTTCGAAATGAATGGGGATAGGGTTATTATTAGAGGTTGAATGGTTGGATTCATTTAAGTGAATTGCGAAGGCTGAGGTCGAATCTAAATTAATGTTATCCTATTTATTGAGATGATTTAGAGCTCTTACATGCTCGGAGTAACGTATTTTGAATGAGCGGCCTGTCTGCCCTATATAAAAAACATCACAATCTTGACAAGTTAATTTATACACTCCTGATTTGTCTAATTTATCAATTTTGTCTATTTTATTGTTAATTAATTGGGAGCCTAAATTGTTGTTGTATAAAGCAGGAGTGATTCCATATGATCTAAGGGTATAAGCTAATGGAGATGTCAGATGATTAGAAATGAAGGGTATTCTTCTATATATTTTTTCAGTTCCCGATTCTAATGAGTGTAAGTGTGAAATAGTGAATTTACGTTTGATTTTATTATAAATTTTGTTGATAGTCGAAATGTTATATCCATTTTTCAGGGCTATATTCTGAATGATGTTAAGCTCTTTATTGAAATTGATCCTTGGTCAGCTGAAGGACAATATTCGTGCTTCTATTGCCGACAGATATACTGGAAAAAGTGGACAGAAATGTCAAAATTCGGCTATCTCAGTGTATTGACGAAGACGGTGGCCACCTTCGAGATGTCGTTTTTAAAACTTAATGAAATAAAACTTTAAATATACCCCTGTATTCAGAAAAAAGAATTAAATCGATACTGTCAATACTTTTTGTGTTAAGATTTTTTAAAATAAGGAAGTGACCACGCCCCACCCTGTAGATATTCAGCATTTTTCATGACAGGAAATGATCCAAATGCTGGATCCCGCGAGAGTGTAGGATCCCACTTTGCTGGATTGCAATCTCTAATTAAAAGGTCACTTTTGAGGATGAGTGGTTTTCATTTTATTTTAATAAATAATGGTTCCAGGGTGGTCACTCACCGGGAAAATCGGGACTAAACCGGGAATTCCAACAACATGACAGCTTTGAGGATTCGGAATGGGTCCTGTCCGGAAAATTCTGGATATCTATAAATCTAAGAGTTTTATCAAAAAAGTGGTCCAAGTAAACGTTTAAGTCAATAAAATTTCCTAGAAAATGAGATAGAAACCAAGTTTCTAAGATGAGTGCTTTTCAAAAACTGAGATTTTTTTCAAAAAATTGCAGTTTTTCAAAACTTCAACCTAATTGCGGCACGAGTTACCATTATCTAATCAAGATGAAACTTTGTTTAAATTGTAGCAAATTTAATCTAGTTTAAAAATGTATAGGATGGTATATGTCGAAAACCTGCTCCATCATGGTCGAAATGGGAATAAATCGAAAAAAGTGCGAGTTTTTGCTATAGTATTGCTATAACTCCAAACGATTTGAAGATAAAATCATAAATATATATACAAAAAAAGTTTGACGAAAAATATAGGAAATTTTATTTTTTTCATACATAAACGATATTCGCTGGCGAATATCTCAAAATCCATAAGGAATAGAGAAAGATTAATTAGAAGCAATCTTGTAGTAAATATTATAAGCTTTTATTTTGCTAAGAGTAACTTTTTCCCTACGACCCACCGTTTTACAAATATAAGCAAAGAAACAGGACATTTCCACCCCTCTTCCACCCCTAAGCCCGGTAGCTAGGACTGGGGACTTTTACTATTTTTACCTCCTAACTAAGCCCAAACACATTCCATAAGAAAAAAATTATCTCCTATAAAATGTTTTCTATACCCCCTTTTTGAGCGTTCGTTGACTGGACTTTTATAGCTTCTAGGGACGTTAGATTTTTAAAAAAACAATCTTTTTTAAATATTCAAAAACTTTCTTCCTTTTGTTCATAATAATAGGGACATTTTCATTAATTTTTCATATCGTTAATAAAATTGTGTTAATTGTTTATTAATCTATTTAATAATTTTTATAAAAGCTTGATCAAGCAGAGCATTGATATCTCTTTATGAATCACCACCTCTGCTTCTTTCATACGATTTTTTCATTTGATAAAAAATTGATAAAACAAATTGAAAATAAAAAATGTTTTTTTATTTTATTTTAAATATTTAACTATTTATTTTATTTCGCTTCAAAGTCAAGTTTTAACAATTGCTAAACTGTGGAATCAATCAATTTTAATTGAACTTTTGTCTATTTTCAGAAGATAACATCGAGGGAGACGCCAGAGGGGAGGCGAGTCATCGATGGAGCTGAAGCTTGGTGAGCCAGACTTTTTTAATTTCTTTTTCTAACAAAAAGGTCAAAAATATATCAACCAAAGAATCATTATTTATTATCATAATTAAACTTCTTTCTACAACCAAAATTAATGTTTAATCAAAATATTTGAATTCTTTTTAAGACCGTCACATGAATTTCAAGATTTTTAGACCCCTCTCCCCTCTGCCACACTCATTGATTCCCCGTGATTGTGACGTCACACTATCACTTTTAAACCCTATCTAGATTTATTTTACCAACATTTTCAGTTTGGAATATTAAGAACCTAAAATCTAAAAAATACATTTGAAAATTTTTAAAATATTTCAATTTGACTTTTGTGACGTCACAATTTTTAAGATCCCCGGGCCCCTCTGACACATTTTGTCACAAATCTGAGATATCCCCTCCCCCTTACTGAGAGACGTAATTTATGGGACGGCCCCTAATTAATGCAACAATTTCATTAACATTTTTGATATACTATATTGATTGGCCTTTTTGAATTCCATAAGAGGACCCCCATTTAGTATTCGTTTTCTTTTTTTAATATTATTTTTTATGAGCCCCCCTTGATAAGCAGAAGTATCATCTCATAGTTAAATTAATTTGAAATTAATTAAACTTTTTAAAAATAGATGAGATAAAAATCTGATTTTTTTTGATTTCTTAGTTTAGAATTTTTTTAATATATTAAATACTTTGGTATTTTGAATCGTAATAGAGATTTTCAATTACTTGAATATTTATTGATAAATAGAGATTTTTGAATATGATATAATATTAGTAACAATAATTAGTCTAAAATCTTAAGCTTCTAATATTAGCCTTTCCAAATTAAATTAATTTGGAAATAGGAAAATAAAACAACTCATGGTTGAGATTTCTTTTTTTTATTTCAATTAGATATTAGAGAAATAGAGGATATACAAATTTTAGAAAAATTAGATCTCATACATAGATTTGTTAAAGCTTTATTGTTTGAAATGAGTATTATAATTTATTGGTACAAAATTTTTATTTATACACACTTGAAATATTACATAATTGTGTCTGTGACTTAATACATAATTTACAAATGTGTAAATCCGCTCATTTCTCTCCCTGTTCTCGTAGTTTGAATAATTTTATAATTTTTTGAGAAAAATGAGGTGTTTCTTATTATTTTAATTACAAAATACAAAATTAATAAATACATTAGACGGTAGAGTGTGAAGGTAAATTATATACATACATAAATATTGAAAATACCAATACATCAACATCTTTCTATAGTTATGATAATAATTCACTTATGATAGTTATATTATATAAAATTAAATCAGTTACCTTTCCGATCATTTTAAAAAATAATAGTCTGTAATTTTTGAATTGAATTTATTGACATTAACTAATTTTTTCATATTAAAAATTTAAAATCGGATATGTTAATATAAACTATATTTCTTAAATGAATCGACCAATATAATATATTTAATAATATTACTTCAAAAAGCTGAAACCTGCCTAGTCCGGGTTACCTTGCATTTTGAAAAGGAGGATAGAAATTTTTTTAGCAACTTCTTGATAAGGCTTCAGAGGTATGTCTGACCAATTAGAATATTCTTTTAGAATGCTCCATTCATGGTGAAATGAGAGGATTAAGTGAAAAATTATTTTTTTCAAGTTTCGACTAGATTGTACTATGCAAGGTTATATTCAAAACATCACTCAAATCCGACAGTTTGCAAAATTTTAATTTTTGATTTGCTTGATTTTTGACATGTTTTTTTTTGTACTTTACGAAAAAAGCTTCTTTCTAGCTGAACTTTCAAACTATTTCGAAAAGCCATTCTCTTGAATAGTTTGTCAAAAAAAGTTTAAAATTCACCTAGAAGCCATTTTCATAAAGTACAAAAATACATGTCAATAACCTCCTCTTTTTTCAAAGTCGGTTAAAAATCAAACAAATCATTAAAAAAATTGAACTATCCTATTTGCTGTAAAATGTCCCCTTATTATTATAGTATATTTAAGAGCACTTAAAAATATAATTTCGCCTTAGATGGTACAACCCAAAAGAATCTCCCAGGTGTATTATATTAATCCTATCTTTCTTGTGTATTATAGTTATATAAATAAATATATAGATATAACTATAATATATAAAAAGATAAGAGACATAGTTATATATATATATATTATAGTCTTATTTACTATAATATATATAATACTAATTATAATTCACAAATATAATGAATCTTGGATTGAAGTGTAATTTGACCTTCCTCCGTCCCCAACCAACCACCCTACGCGAAACATGATATATATAGCCCAGGGTCCCCTCCAGCAGCCAGCCGAAAGCCAGCGGAGCCGCACGAGTCCCAGCGGCGAGGCGGCTCGAGCGGGGGAGATGTCCCTCCCCCGCCAAGGCTCGCCTCTCCTGCGGGAGTCTGGCGACTCGACTGGCATCCGGCCGGCGGAGTTAGAGGAGGGGAAGGGGCTTTCAAAGGATCTCAATAGGAATTTTGAAATAAAAGGGGGGTTTCTTTTAATAAATATTATTTATTCAATTATTTTTATACATACACATCAATTATTATTAAAACATATATACATAATTTATAATTATACATATTCAAAAGCTAATAAATTTTCTTAAAGATGAACCTAAGGTGGAGATTGAATCAGCAAGTGATCTGTAAAAGAAATAAATAAAATTATTAGAATATATAATTAAATAAATTAATATTTTAATATAATTCTAATTTCGTCATTTAAAATAATCTTAATTTCTATTTTATAAAATATTTTATTAATTATTCCAATTTTATTTTTTTTCAGATGGACAACTCGATTCGACCATTCCAGAAATTAACAAAAAGAAAGCAGAAAAATTATACTTGCAATATTTTATTTAAAATGTTTTCAAATAAATTATTTTCTATGTATTGAAATTACTTGATTTTAATAAAAAGAAGTTATATTTATTTTTATTAATTTTTCTCCCTAATATAAATTTATATAAAAGAATTTATTTTTATCCCACTATAAAATAAAATAACTAATGTAAGAAAAATAAAAGTTTATTTGTGAAACCTTTCTAATATCGGAGGTTCTTTGAAGTCTGGTGGGTAAACAAAAAGCTGTCTTTCGAATTTGAAGCTTTTTGGTAGGTTTTTATTAGTTCTTTTTTGTCTCTTTTGGGGAAGGGGGTTTGTTAACTCTTCTTTCCATTTAGAGATAGGAAAAGCAAGGGTTGGTTTTGAAATTAGGCTGGAATAAGGAAATCTCTGCGTTACTAAGGTAAATATTTTGTTTATTTTTAAAATGTTTTTTCTTTTTTTAGATAATATGGTTAAAAGCGATAGTCAATCCAGGGTTGGGACTAGAAGTATAGGTGTTGAAACCAGTGGTGGTATTTTTGTTATGTGGATGATTCAGATGGTTATATAGATTATAAGGATATAGGGAAGAATGGTATTAATTTAAATACAGTCTGGTTCCTACAAGTTAGTTAATTCAGATATTAATATGTAGGTTTGCATTCATTTGTAGGATCTGGCATTGATTTGTGGAAGTCTGTCTATTTATTACTACTTGGGATTATAGTCTTCTGCCTCCTATGATTAAATCAATTATAAATTTTGTCAAGTCCTAAAGTCCTAGAATTGTACAAAATTTTATTTAGTTCTCACAAGCAGAGATTAGCTGAGGTAGAGAGAGGTCATACCATCCTTGTTAAGGTTTTGACCAGGTTTCCTTAACAACTTATGGCAAATGCCGGGATGGCTAATGCGTCGCTTGCTCCTGGTATCGGGTTTTTGCGCGGAATTTTTAAATTACTTTTTGTCTTTTGATGGAAATCTATGGTCATGTTATTTGTTAATGAGCATACATTTCTATTTTTTTTCTTTTTTTTTTACTTGTTTATTATTTGTTAAATTGTTGTAATTAATTTGTATTGATGTTTGTTAATGTATTGTAGCTAGATTGTATTGATGTTTGGAGGACCTAGCCACCGAGGACTTGTGCCTCTAAGCAGGTCGAGGAATAAGATTTATTTATTTATTTATTTATTTAGTAATACATTTTTAATTTTAAGAAATTTCCAACTTCACAAAAGAACTAAATTAAATACTGACCTAAATTCTATTAAATTACTTTATGAAATATATTTAAAAAAATAACGAGATTGTCGTCTACTAAATCTGAGCTATTATTGATAAATAAATAATCAATGGAGAAGTCAAAGGATAATAATTTAATTCAATAATAATTTAATGTTAAGAGCAAATTCGAGAACTGCTGAAGGAAAGAAGGAAGTTGTCGATAAAAATGACGTTCCAATAAATTTGTTTTAATCGGAATTTTATTTTTTCATTCTCCTTGGGCTGCCTTCCATCGATATGTTACGGATAATTTTTGATTACATGTCAGCAATGTTCTATTCACTGAGCACAATTAAATCTAATTGATTGACTGTTTAATCATTAATTTGTTTTATATGTTAAATATACTGCGAAATGTAGCAACATTTCGAAAATTTAACTTCTAATTTTATTTCAAGTCCAAGTACCCAAAACCAGCCACAAAGAAAAATATTAATCATGGACGATAACAACACCAATTTGTTTACAATGTTTTATTGATTATTTATTTGTATTGTTGAAAATGTAAATAAAGCTAAAATCTACACGTTTATTTTAGCTCTTCTTTATTTTACTATATATATATATATACACGTATAACATTCACCCCTTGGGAATCGAACCCCAACTGCTCGGGTTTATATAAGTCGACAATCTTTCGTGATTTCTTTAGAAATTTTAGTCTGCTATTATACTTTGGGATCATACCCAAACTACGTGACCCATTTTTTACCCCTCCCTTCTAGTTTTCACGTAGTAATTCATAAATATGGTTTTAAATCATTTTTTGCAAACAGAAAGTTAAAAAAAATTAATTTGGCTCATATTTGTCTTTATTAATACGGCGCTTGCCGCGTGACGCCAAGAGTAATTTGAATATAGCTCGAAAAAGCGCGAGATTTCCCTAGAGGATATTGACTACGTGACGAAGACCTAAGTCCCCCTGCCCCAGTGATCAAGCGTGGTATTTTAAAGACCCCCCCCTGAACGGGTCATGTAATTTGGGTACGTTCCCTATCGGCAAATTGAACTTTTATAAGAATATTTATATTATAAGACTGTTTATGAAGGCAAGACACAAAACTCAATTTAAATAAATAAATTAAATAGAATTGATTCAATATTATTAGTTTGAGATTTACAATTTAACGAAACATTCAAATAAATAGATTGCCTATTTTCAAAACTACCAAATAAATTAAATAATCAAAATATCGCAGTGTTACAAGGGATAAAGAAGAAAAAAGAAATTTCATGGCGTGAAGAGAAAAAACATTCAGCAAAAAATAAATAGTTAATTTTAGGCTGCTGATAATTCAAATTAATACTCATGTTTTATAACATATAACAATCTTTCTTCAAAATTTTTCAATACAATTCGCAGTTAAAAATATTATTAATAAAAAAAAAAAAAAAAAAGACAAACAATGTATTCAAATTTTATTTTTCTTTACACATGTTTGGGACTAAAAAAATGAAATAAGGGTCTATATATACATACATGTATATATAATTTTATATATTATGGGCTTATTGTGCAATAACATGATAAGGCACAAAACTGAAAACATAAGTGGCTTTTGAGTTGTAGAAAACTATATAAAATTAAATAGCACATATTTTTGCTAGCAACTACATATTTTTAATGATTTTTACCAGCATGGTTGGATAAAAGGTAAAGAATGAAGTATTTTTTTGCAAAAAAAATGTTTTATTAAAAATTATGTGGTTTTTCATGTTATTACAATAATCCCTTCATATATAATTTTTATAATATATGTATTATTTTTAGTTTATATTAAAAACAATTAACAGAAGATGGATAAACAAATGTCTGAAACATGTATTAAGAAAAATACAATTTTAATAATTTTTTTTGATTTTAAGACGAAATCATTTAAAGTAAAATATTATTTCTCTTTTCTAATTGTATAAATTATTAATTATGTTTTACTTATTCAGACTCAGCTAAATTCAAAAGAAATCTTGGATATTAATTTAAAATTAGCTAAGCAAAGTCATACGGGATTAAGAATGGATCAATAAGAGAGACTTACATTGGAAAAGATCCTAATGCTAGCAGATGATGGAGGATGGCGTGCACTCAGCTCACAGGAGAGAGATGGAGATTTCCAGAGAAGACTAATTAATCTAAAAAGAGCAAATTAAATAAATAAGAGGATAGCAATGAATATGTGCAAGAAGGTGGAAACTTGTAAGTGAGGCGTTAAATGTCAAGGGCCATGCGGTCCTTGCGTTGGACCCGAACGTGGATAAAAAAAGTGCCGTCTAGGGACGCCCGAAAGAAGCGAAGCTTTATAATATAAAGCGAAGGAACTAAGCGTTCAAAAAAATTAAGACTTGAGAAAAGAAAAGCCTTGAGGGATGAAAAAATAAAGACTTGAGAAAATAAAAAAAATAAAACTGATAACTTGGGAAAATAAAAAAAATGAATACATTAAAAATAAAAGACGCGCCCAAAAACGCAAGGCTACAGCGGAGCTCTCCTATTTTTTTTGTTCTAATCGTGAAGAGAGCTCCGCTGTAGCCTTGCGTTTTTGGGCGCGTCTTTTATTTTTAATGTATTCATTTTTTTATTTTCCCAAGTTATCAGTTTTATTTTTTTTATTTTCTCAAGTCTTTATTTTTTCATCCCTCAAGGCTTTTTCTTTTCTCAAGTCTTAATTTTTTTGAACGCTTAGTTCCTTCGCTTTATATTATAAAGCTTCGCTTCTTTCGGGCGTCCCTAGACGGCACTTTTTTTTATCCTTCAAGTAATACAAATAAGAAAATAATTTGAATCCTGCAATTTTTGCATAATAAAATTTATTGCATTCATATATAATGTATTATATGTACAAAGTTTAAACATAAAATTATCGAATAATTCACAAAGCATTATTATCTGTATGTTCATCATAAGTACTTTAAGTTATTTGTACACCACTATTCTCATTGTTATATGGTACGAAAGTAACTATTGGATGATGGTAACTAAAATAAGATAGAAAAGTTTTTGATTGAATTTTTTCAATGAATCTTGTAAATATTGCATCTGATAGTCATGTTCCTGTTTTAGTTGTCGCAGAGTTTGGATCATTATTCATCTTTAAATTAAATTTGTCTGTAAGGAAATCAACCAATGGCTTAGATTTCTCATCCTTAAAATTGCAATTAAAATCTCCACCTAAAATAATTGGCATAGTATGTTCATTACTTCCCGTAAATTTTGATCCATATTCTGAATAAATCATTAGTGATCTTGCAATGAAATTTATTATATCTTTAACGCTATGTCCAGGAGATATATAAATTGCTATCAGAACTAGAGTTTGTCCATCTTGCAAGTCTCATAAAAACTACAATTTACACGATTTATTTGTAATCAGCAGAAAGGTTAAACGAAACAGCTGATCGCAACGGATATTGAAATATTCCAACAAGTGGCTGCCCTGACAGGAGACCAAAGTGTGACATCAGACCACGCCTACTGAGGTGGGGGACAGTGCGCACGCACCACTCGTGTTACGCTTTTAAAATCTGACGCTTAGCTCGGATAGAGTGGCCGGGGCGGCGAGCGCCCAGAACGTGCGAATAAAAGCTTCGCTTCAAAAAAAATTCTCGAGAGATAGAAATTTAACAAAAATTCGGTCAATAGAAAATATTTTAATTCAAAGGTTGCTTTTATTAAATGAGTATTGCATGGAAGGCAATCAGTCCAAGGATATATATACAGGGTGTTCAAAAAATAGTGGTCACGGATTTTAAAGTGAATAATACATCTCAAAACAATAAAAAAAGTTCATATAAACAATGTTAAAAAATGCCTAGTTTCAGACCTATAGCGATTTTAATATTTTATTTCTGTCATAGTACAACTCATACTTTTAACAATACAATAAAATCATAGTGGTCTTGTACAATGGAAAACAATCAATTATAAATTATAAAAAATGTTCAAAATGTTCACCTTGAACTTCAATACAACATTCTAATCTTCGTCTCATGGACTAAGGGATATGTTCAAAAATTCCGGGTTTATTGCAAATTGTATTGCTGCTAGTTATAATTCTTTGACATGGTGCTGAATAAACTAAACTTTTCAGATGAGCCCAAAAATAAAAATACAGAGGATTTAAATCAGGTGACCTAGGAAGTCACCGTATAGCAGCCCCTCTTCCAATCCACCGATCACCATAAAAATTATTCAAAAATTGCCTCCCATTTTAATTATAAATATATATATATATATACGATAGCCTTCCTACCTTTGCATAATGATGGTAAGTGATCTGAGTATCATATTGTCTTCAGTTTTAATACAATTTTTGAATGATAGAGATGAATTTAAAATAGAAACCAAATGCATTTAAGAGAGAGAACCAGTTTTCACAGCAGCCAGCCATAATTGAGAGTAATGAATCTGAAAAAATAATAAACAATTGTTTTAATAAAATGCAGATGAAACTCTTGATTTGTGCCAATTAAGATATAATAAAATAATAAATATTATACAATTTTCCGAAGCAATGCTTTGAAAAGTTGTAAAATGAATGTTCATACTAAATGACGACAATTTGTTGGAAGATTTAATATTAGCTAGCATCTGCCCTAAGATTCGTAAAGTCGGCGGAATAAATATACATACATATTACACTGAGAATTTGACCACACTTTTATTTCCACCTATACCTAAAGAATATAAAATTTAACTTTCATCTTCACATTTTTTAGAAATTTATATATTATTTAAATTATCTTGAGAAAAATGATATTTTCTGCATTTTTTTTGAACCAGAAGTTCTAAAGCTAGAGAGCCCAAAATCTAAGAGGTTCTGCGCATAGAAATGCAAACATTTGGGCACCAGAACGAGAATATTTTGTAACATTTCGTTATTGAGATATCTTAGGTATCGGAATCAAGACAGAAATAAAATCATAATTGAAAATAATTTTTTTTTCATCTTTTAGACATTTTTAAACACAATGAGTGATTTTTTTTCGAGTGAATTCAATACTGAATACTAGGTAACGAGTAATATAGGTATATCAATTTATTCCCATCAATATCTGAATCATCAGTTTGCCTGAAACATCAAACATCCATCCTCTTTTCAATTAATCACCCTGTATATCATCTTGTATGACAAGTTTAAAATGATTTGATTCTTATAATTTGATAAATATATTCCAGTTCCTGAAAAAGAGTTGAATAAGAGTGGGATATATTAAAAAAAATTGAATGACGTTATTTGTGACAGCGAGTGGTTCGTCAAACCAGTTTTAGGACTGTGTCGGGGGGGGGGGGGGGGGTCCTGGGACGGTAATTTCTAGATTAATTGGAATTTATTAATTTTGTTATTTAAGTGTTAATTAAGATGTTCTATTAGTCACAAAATTATGTGGATCTAGCAGTTTAAGTCTTAAATAAATAGTGAGTGGTTAATATTTCAATTGAGACAGTCAGTAATCCTTAACCAAACTGATTAAAAAAGAGCACACCAGAGTAAACCTTACGACACGTTTAATATAAATGTCAACGAGCAAATCAAGAAATTTAATTGACTTCCCTGAGATAAACTTATTTAATTAATTTGTATTCATTACACAATAAAATGATAATTAATTAATTATTTGTTTTTAAATTATTTCATATCCTATTTTATCTCATTTACCCCATCCTTAATTAATCTAGCCAAGTTAAATGTCTGGATAAAGATTAATTAATGATGGTCCACTACTAGTGCTAAGCATGGTCTATTACTAGATTTTAGATGGTCCACTACTAGCTCCAAAACATTAAGATGGTTTTATATTTTTTTTAATTAAAATGGATAACTTTATAAAAGTTTTTAATTAAGAAATATTAGCAAATAATATAAGCCTTCAAACAGCAGTTTCAGGTAAAAATGAAAATTTTACAGTGAAAACAAAGGAAAATTGTTCTTAAATGGTCCACTACTGGGGCTTTTTTTTTTTTTTTTTTTTTTTTAATGATAATGATGAGAGAAGGAGTTACACCAAAAAGGTGCAACCCCTAAAGGCCTCGGTTGGCCCCTCCATCGTGAAAAGAAGAAGAAAGAATTTTATGGGTTGGGCGGAGGTCGAAGGTATCTGTGGATACGGGTCTTAAATAGCTTAAGGTTATAAGTCGCGGGAAAGATGGTGGCAGGGAGCGAGTTCCAGTCTCTGGAGGTCATAGGAATAAAAGAGTTGGCGAAAGCGCTTGTTCGACTTTTATCCAATTTGACAGCGAAGGGGTGCTGAGCGTTAGAAAACCGCGTGTTTCTCGTAAAGAGGGCATTAGGGGGATAAGAGATTTCAGCTCGACTGAACAGACACCGTGATAGTATCTGTAGTACAGGGAAAGGGCAGAAACGGTTCTTACCTTTTACCTTAAACTCGATAGAAATTTGAGAGTTTCCATTCAAAAATATAAATTATTTTTGAAAGAAATGAGAAAGAATCCCAATTATGAAATGAATTAAATTGAAAGACATTAAGAAGAAACAAATCCACAAATTAATAATAGAAATAGAACAAAAATTACAGAATAATAACCAGATTAAATACACAAATTCTAGCTTGAATATCAATAACGTCAAATTTCAAATACTATTCAACAAAGATTGAACGATTTAACTGAATTGAATCAGGTGCTTAATGTCAACAACACAATCATGAAAAACGGTAAGTTATTAAAACTTAAATTAAATACTCTTATTAATGATGAAAAAAATTAATCAAGAAAAAATTAACAATTTAACAATGTATTAATGAGTATGACCAATCCATTGGAATTATTTATTTAATGATTGTAATATACCTACTCAAAATGATATCATTATTAATATAAATAAAAGCAATTGAAAATATATGTTAAATTTTTTTATTAATTTATCAAATATAATCTCGTTCCTAAATAAATTATCTATTCTTTTACTAGTTCGTTCGTATAGGTACTTCAGTTAGAATTTATTTCTGATCATAGAGACAAAGACTATTCAAACTTATACACCCTTGATCAAGAAGTTTCAGGAATTTATTCAGAAAATCAAAAATACAAATTTATTAATCAAAATCGATATTGTCTCCTTCAAAGTACTCCTCATCGACTGCTACGCACTCATACCAGCGCTTGATCCAATCCTCAAAACATTTTTTATATTCGGTTTTCGGTTTGGTCATCAGAGACGTCTACGGTTTTTTCATTATCTCCACTTGGCTGCTAAAACGGGTTCCCCGGAGCGATTTTTTGAGTCGACTGATCAGGAAGAAGTCGCAGGGAGCCAAATATGTCGAATTCTGTGACTTTTGGATGGTATTCGTTCCGTTCTTGGTCAAAAAGTTGCGGATAACGATGGCATTGTTCGACCGCGCGTTACGTGATTCCACAATCGGGTCTTTTTTGGCGTCTCAAGGCCAAATCATTAAACAAAATCTCTTGAACAAATTCATAAGAGATGTTCAAGTTCGCTGCAATCTCTCCAATGGTTAATTTACTGTTTTCGCCCATCATTTCTTTGATTTTATTGACGTTTTCGTCGGTTTTTGATGTCGACTGAGTTCGTCATTCTCAACAGAATCACGAAAACTTGGGCCACACATAAAAGTTTGTTTTCGATAGAGTAACACTTGTACTTCAACAATTTTGCACCGTTTTTAGTAACACAAAATTTAGTAAAAACTCGTTGATGCAAAGACAATTTCATTTTTAAAATCCTAAAAATTGGAAACAGCTCTGATAGTCCATACCAAAAACCGAGTATAAAAACTGATCGAGGATTGAATCAAGCGCTGGCATAAGTGCGCTGCAGTCGATGGGGAGTACTTTGAAGGGGACAATATCGATTTTGATGAAAAAATTTGTATTTTTGATTTTCTTAATAAATTCCTGAAACTTTTTAGTCAAGGTAATATATACTTAAGTTTGATTAAAAATAATATAAAGAGCAAAGCCAGAAATGATTATTTTTTTAATAATAAATATATATATATGATATACTTAGTACCTTTGCATAATGATGGTAAGTAATCAGAATATACTATTGTCTTCAGTTTGAAGACAATTTTCGAATGATAGAGATGAATTTAAAATAGACACCAAATGCACTTAAGAGAGAGAACCAGTTTTCACAGCAACCAGCCATAATTGAGAGTAATGAAGCTGAAAAAATAATAAACAATTGTTTTAATAAAATGCAGATGAAACACTTTATTTTGTGTCAATTAAGATATAGATTAGGTATTTCAGTTTTCTATTTTTCTACCTATTCCAACTTTGTTAAGTGTGATCAAAAATTGTATATAAAATAATAAAAGGAAGAAATGATTTTTTTTAATAAATATATACCTTATATGATATATTACCAAGGGGGTACCCAGGTTGTGAGCTAGGAGGGGCAGCTCATATTAGTTTAGAAGAGTGGGTAGATTAAAGAGTTTAAAAATTTAATAGAATGGGGAGGCCCAAGGTAAAATCTTTGATTAGGGCCCCATATTCCTAATCCAGCACTAAATATAATTTAAATAAAAGTAGTTGAGTGTTTCGAATTTTGAATTAATTTCTTCAAAATTCGAAGGGCAATAGAAGACTTTTTCCAAATTGAATATAAAATACCGAAGTCTACTTCTATCGGCAATGTGAACTCTTATTTAAATTCTATTTTTTAATTTGTGATTGATAATGTCATATAATTATTAAAATAATTTAAAATAGTGTCATAATCTTATATTTTAAAGAATTATTTAACAAAAATGGATGAACATAAAAAAATTGAAATGATAACCAAGTTAAAAATAATTTTGAAAAATATATAGTATATAAAATCTTACCATTATAATAAATTCCATTAATTTAATAAAAAAGTGATATCTAATTAAATGTCAAATAGACGGAAGTTGATGCAGCCATATTACCTAATTGCCGCCAACTTAAAACAAAACAGAATAAATATAATAATTAAAATGAAAGTAAATTTAAAATAATATATATATATAGTTAAATATTAATCGAATAATGAGAATATGTCTTTTTCATTCTATAAGAAAAATGCAGACATTTATTTTAGGAATTTAATTACTACCGTCTTTTTTTAAACCAGAGGCAAATATAAATTTATTAAAAAAAATAAGCTGACGTGTTCCGATGTTGAATCCAATTGACTCTACCATACAATCTGGCCCCTCACTTATATTTAATAAAATTATTTATAATCATGTAGGGGAGGGGGTTAGCTTTTGCATTTTTAGACTCCTGGGGCCCACTGATTATGTAAGTATACAAAATTTGGTTGAGTTTGGTACAAGAGCCTATATTCTCATTTTTTGACCCCCCTCCCCCATTTTGAGCGGTTAGTTTTTGCATTTTTAGACTTCTGGGGTCTCATTGATTATGTATAAAAAATTTGGTTGAGTTTGCTCAAATGGCCTAGATTTTTTTTTTTTAAACCCCCCCCCCCCCCTCCACAACCCTTAATTTTTGGTCGATATGCACCAAAATCTAATCAGCTCTTAATCTCAATGGACCAAAACTACGTGTGAACTTTGGTTTTGATATTCACACTAGTTTTTGAGCTAGCTCGTCCACAAAAATTTGTTAACGCACAGACTAACTAACAGACAAACTAACTGACAGACTAACAGACATTTTGACAAAACAATTATTATCTCGAAAAATATAATTTTTTCGATGTTCACTTATTAGCGCTTTTTTTGTAGACCGAAATGCCATGGCTTCGCTCAATTTTTTTAATCAAAATAGCTTCAGCCGTTTTTGAGATATTTCGAAAAAAAGAAGGGAAAAAACACTTTATTCATACACGATTACAATACTTGACCATACCCTGTATGGTAAAGTAAAAAATGGAGAAAGCTAAAGACGCACTAGTAATAAATAATAAACTTAATTATAAATTATTTGTTTTTGCCTGTATTATAATTTAACATTAAAATCTTAATAAAATCATTAATAAAAATATGTTTTCTGCATTTTCGAAGTGCAAGTTCCAAAGCCAATGAATCAATTTTATGCTTTTCAAACATTTTGTCACAAAAACCTCCTCCATTTTGGGTGGTTAGTTTTTGCATTTTCAGTCTTCTGGGGGCCCACTGATTATGTATACAAAATTTGGTTGAGTTTGGTCCAAACTGGTGAGACTAGTATATTATCAGTTTTCTTCAATTTTTGTTTTACAAATTTTTAACCCTCACCCATATTTTTTGGTCACTATCAATTTTACATAGTGAGTGATTTTCATAAGGTCATATTAGGTGCTTGTGGGGGCCATGCCTGGATGGAATTCAGAAGCAAGCGGTCAGATGACTAATTGACGATTCGACCCTCCCTGGTTCCCTCGACTCGCTAGCTCATCGAACATCGAAACATCGAAAGTGTTTCTGCGCTTTCCCTATTTTATAGATACTATCACAGAATCAGGGCCGGCGCTAGCAGTTTCACCGCCCCGGGCAAAAAGGTAAAATAATATAACAAAAATTAAAAGAGATATCTTAAAACCGCCCCACACTCAGTAGTAAAATAAAACATGAGCAAAAAATTGGTATTAAAAATGTTGAAGTTTATGATTTCCCTATCTAAATAAGAGGGGTAAAAATTACCACTCATAGGTGTATCCTACTTCATGAAACACCAAAGTAGCCAAAAAATTGACGGATTTCAGCGTTTTTCCAGAAACATCCTGTAGAAGCTATTTAAATATTTGTTTAGAAAAGATGGCTATTTTTTAATTATTACCTTCTCACCTTACTTTTACAACACACTTTATGACACAATTTTCAAAAACTCACGGCAAATAATAATTGTATGTAACGCACTCTACTTCACTAGTAACCAACCTGTAAGGCAATTATTGCATAAATAAAACAATCCAACTGCTCCTTTTCTTTTTATTATAGTAAAATACTGTATATATACAGTATTTGTTATAGTTGCGTAACCATTTTTAAGCGGGAGTTTATTAAGCTTGTGAGCGGTTTGCTTGAAATGTTTTGAAATTTTATCTATATTGCTCTGTATTTTTGGTTCAATATTGGATTTGGTCTTTAACACACGAAAACTCTACTCATCTTTCAAAACGTGTTTTTATTTAAAAACTACATACCTCAACCTTCTTATGTTGTTATTATGCTTGAGGATTTTTGAAGTGAGTGGGTATCTATACTTAAAAGTTCGTAAAACATATTAAAAGCAAATTTTATTAAAATTCCACCTATTAATTTTTCATAACTATTCAAATGAATCTTTGTTTAATCATTTTCTTCATAAACTAGTTAATTTTAGATCCCATTTGCCGCCTCCTAAGGTTGGCGCCCCGGGCAGGGTCCCGGCTTGTCCGGTCCTAGCGCCGGCCCTGCACAAACACATTCGCCTATAACTTTTCTCTTGATCAATTTTCCCTTCTCTTCTGTAATGCAGGGCTCTTTTGAGATCCATAGAATCTTCATCTTCCTGGTACGCGCCTTCTTGCATTCGATTGCATTAAAAAAAATATATACAGGGTGTTTCAGGAGGAATAGTAAATATTTTAGGAGGTGGTAGTATAGACGAATTGTAATAAAAAATGCCAAATAACATGTGTCCAATTTTTATTGAGTACAGAGATACAGCTGTTAGTATATAACCCAATATCGGCATGTGTAAATATTAGTGCGGCATGTTTATATACGCTACACTACAGTAGACTTGGCCAACAAATCACAATGAAAACTTCAATGTAAACTAAAGCACAACTTCACAACTTGAACATCAACACTCTATACTGCTGACATTCGATAAATACGCCCATAGCAACCGGTGTACCAAGGCACGAAACGAAAATGCATTGAACTCAGCTGTAAATAATAAAAATTGGACACATGTTATAAGCCATTTTTTATTGCAATTCCTCTATACTACCACCTCTTAAAATATTTACTATTCCTCCTGAAATACCCTGTATATTTCTGGCGAAGAAGCCAACTTCAGGATTTAACAATGAATGACTAAATATAAAATTTTATAAACAATATTTCTTTATTTGTGAAACCTACCTCGTAATCTGATATTTTCTGCATTTTTAAACCGGAATAAGTAGTTTTAAAGCTAAACAGCCCAAAACCTAAACAGTTCAACGCATTGGAATTACAAACATGCTGGCACTAGAATGAAATTTCTCCCACGTTCCGTACTTGTTCGTGGGTATCGGAATCCAGACAGTCCCACAGACAGGAATAAGTCATATATATTTATATATTTTTTCTTCGCGCATTAAGGATTTTTAAACACAGTGAGCAAAAAAAATGTTTTTTGAGTGAATTCGTTTGCCACCTGGGCGTACCAAGTAATATTTCTCTGCAAAAGCAGTATTAGTTCGCATTGCCCATTTAGAGTAGAATGGGAAAGGCCGTTGTATACATAAACAAGGAGGTAGGTAGAGAGGTAGAATGCGAGGCCAGAGGAGAGATGTTACGTACTAACGATTACGTTGGATCCAAGGTGTTTTTGCAGGTCCCCTCCCGGACACCTCCTAGCCGGCTCATAGCGACCATTCAATTCGCTCCAGTGCCACCTGCGCTTTTTGTTTTCGCTTCACTTTTGCACTCGCGGTATGCCAACATCCTCCACTTCTTGTGTGCTTATAGCCTATACCTTTTTCTGGAGAAACTCGCTATGAACCTTCATTAAGAACATTTAATAAGGTATGTTTAATTAAAATATATATATTTCAATGATTTTTGTTTTTTTTTTTTTAATTTTTTTTGTTGCTTTTTTATTATCAACTTAAAACTCTGTATAAATATAAACTTTCTAAACAATAGAACAATTTTACTAATAAATAATTTTAAAAAGACTAATGTCAATGTCGCTTTCTGTAATCTTAAGTTGATAACGATAATTGATAATGATATCACTGAGGGTGAAATTTCTGTTCTTTTTTTTTTCTTTAATTTAAATAAAATCAAGAGATAACAATTAGGTTTTTTTTTACTTTCACATTTATATTCATAGAATATAATGGGGAAGTATTGCGATGCCCTGTCTGGGCCCTGCCTCTTTGAGAGCTTGTATCTCAGAGATGAAAAAAGTTGATTTCATTTTGTAACTTCTAGGTGGAAAGAATCGATGCCCTTAATATTTAGAAATCGGGTTTAGGACATAAAACCGGAAATTGGGGTCCCTAGGGGCCAAAAAGGGGCCGAAAATCCATTGGTCAGTGCGTACGTTTGTATGTACGTTTGTACGCGTTTCGCAATCATAAGTCTCAGAGCTACAAAATTCGAAACTTAAGCTCTATATAGGCTAGAAGGAGTACAGTAAGCTTTTGGTTTAAATCGGAAATCCGGAAGTGAACATTTATATGAAAGATTTTTCGTTTTTTTTTTATTTTCTCAAAAACGGCTTTAACGATTTTTTTAAAAATTAGTGTATTTATCAAGTGTCATTAGTTAATAGTTGTGTCAAATTTTTAATCCGATTGAAATAAAGAAAGGGGGTGTAAATTAGTAGTGTCGCGATGACTTCAAATAAATGAAAATGTGAAAGTCGTGTGGTGTACACACCAGTTTATTTTTTTTTTATTTTCTAATTAATATAGAAAACAAAACCTTTGATTTTTATACGAATTGAAAATAGTAATTTTAAATCTTAATAATCTACAGAATTTTTACTTTCATTTCCAAATTAGTAAATTGAAATATGGACTGTTTATTTTGAAAGTGGTGCAAGTCCAATTTTGAATGAAAAAAAATGTTAACGGCTGCTTTAGTTAGACATAGATATCTTCTTTACATATTTATAAAATCACAGTAAATGGAGTATAATATCCTAATGAATTCATCAAAAGAAATATATCGAAATAAATATAAATATATGTATTTGTATAAATAGAAATATATATATATCTCAAAATAACAAAAAATGGACTTGCATCATTTTCAGCTATTGGTCTTTGTATATAAAATGTGATAGCGAAATCTTAAATTCACTAAATCCCAGAGTAATTAAATTTTAAATTTGGGATTGATAGGTATAGCTGCAGATGTGCATGGATCTCGTTCAAAAAGAACCAACAGACGTAGTGATATAGTTAGTTGAAACATTTTTGCATTACTTTTTTGTTATTTTCTCAAAATTCAGGTTTAATATTTTTTTATTTTTTTATTTTGTGTTTATCAGTAAAGTAACAATTTATTTAATGTGAATAAATCTTATTTCGATCGAAATTATGTGAGGCGCAGGGACTGATTAACCATCTGGCGATTGCCCAAAGACCCAGTGTCCCCACGATACACTAGTTAGTGAAAGGAGGCCGGTGGTCCTGAAAGTGCTAGAGTCTAATTCTTGCCCCAGTCCGTCCCTAGTCTAGGATTCGATAAACGAGTATTTTTCTCTTTTTAATTAATATCTTAATTTTTTTATAAATTATCTTTTTATGTTTAGCTCCTTCGTATTAATAATAGAAAATTTTGAAATGGATAAATGAAATTTAATAAATGTTCATGTTGAATTATTTATTATTGTTACTAGTTTCGCCATTGTTTGGATCATCAGACCTATTTACATTTTTTTTTTTTTTTATTTATAAATTTTTTATAAAAATTTTTATAAACAATAAAAAATGTAAATAGGTCTGATGAGCCAAACAATGGCGAAACTAGTAACAATAATAAATAATTCAACATGAACATTTATTAAATTTCATTTATCCATTTCAAAATTTTCTATTATTAATACGAAGGAGCTAAACATAAAAAAGATAATTTATATTAATTTTTCACTCCTAAACACCAGGCCAGTCGATCAAGGTAGATCGTCCCTTGGGGATGTGATTTGACATGGAGATACTATTTTTAAATATTTAACCACTTTTTAACTCTTGGACTGTCTCTCGTCGAATGTATTCTTTCTGGAACTGTGATATGTTATCTGTGATTTCCCAGTGAAATGTGTTGTTCAATCAAAAAAATTTTATAAACAAAAAAAAATGTAAATAGGTCTGATGAGCCAAACAATGGCGAAACTAGTAACAATAATAAATAATTCAACATGAACATTTATTAAATTTCATTTATCCATTTCAAAATTTTCTATTATTAATACGAAGGAGCTAACCATAAAAAGATAATTTATATTAATTTTTCACTCCTAAACACCAGGCCAAGTCGATCAAGGTAGATCGTCCCTTGGGGATGTGATTTGACATGGAGATACTATTTTTAAATATTTAACCACTTTTAACTCTTGGACTGTCTCTCGTCGAATGTATTCTTTCTGGAACTGTGATATGTTATCTGTGATTTCCCAGTGAAATGTGTTGTTCAATCAAAAAAATTTTATAAAAAAAAAAAAAAATGTAAATAGGTCTGATGAGCCAAACAATGGCGAAACTAGTAACAATAATAAATAATTCAACATGAACATTTATTAAATTTCATTTATCCATTTCAAAATTTTCTAATACGAAGGAGCTAAACATAAAAAGATAATTTATATTAATTTCTCACTCCTAAACACTAAAATACTCTTTAATTTTTTTTTTATATTTTTCTTCAAATTTATTCTTCAAGTATTTAAATTGTTAATTTTTCCTATCAATATAACACAACCAGAATGTGCAAATTTTCAATTTTTCCCCAATGTGATTTATTGTCCAATTTCGATAAAAAAATATTCTAAAGGCGTGATGGCATCAGAGACCTAGCTAGGATTTTCAGGGCCTGGGGACAAAGTCAGTTTTCTCCAGTACTCTGAAGATATAATTAAATTATAGAGGAGAGAATCAAGAAACAAGAATACATATAAAAAATTAATTCAGAATTATTTTATACTAAAGGAGAAGCAGAGGGGTCAAAAATGGCCCGAAATTGATAGTGTAAATAGTGCACATTGTGCCTGCGGTCAAGGCTCGAACTTGACCGCCTTCAAAGAAATTTATAGAATTTATAGAAAATTATCTCTTTTTACAATGAACAAACTCATAATAAAATGAAAATTCAGATATTAAGAAACAATCAAATAATTAATTTATAAATTTTTAAGATAGCAATTTAAGAGTGAGCTACAAGTTTAATTGAATATAAATCAATGAAATATATGGAAATAAGAGAGGAAAAAATTTAACTGAAGACACGTGCGAGGTTTGAAAACGGAAAGAGGAGTTTGAGTGAAATTTATATATACTATTAAAATAAATATTAAGGAAAACGAAAATAATGCTTTGACCGAAACAAATTTGGCGCCCCAAAGAAGCTGCGCCCGGCCCCCTTTCTCCCACCTAGCTACGCCACTGAATGGGATATGGTGGGATAGGATTATAAAATGATGTCATAGATGACATAGATGGATGTACCCAATAAAAATAATTTTCTAGTAGATAATGAATAATTAATTTTCAAATTGCATTAGCGCAATAATTTATAAATGTTTTTTCTCATAAGAGCGGCATCTACACTTTTGAGGCACTATCATCTTCAAAACAATGATAAGGAGAACCGAGCTTTTAGCTATAGAACTTAGGGAAATTTGATAATTCCAAATGTGGAGGAATTTTTAAAACTATTTTTGGACAGACCAAATAATTTGAGAAAATGTTATAAATCTTATTTACTTAATTATTTATTTTGTTTTGTTTATAAAATGTGCCAATTTTAATGTTTCTGGGTGATTTTATCAAATTTTCAACTTCTTTGATTATATCCTTTTTATTCTTATTCACATCAGTGTCGGTTTTTAAGCTATTATAACAATATTCTATTAGTGTCGATTCAATGTCTGTCTGTCCGTATGTCAGACCAGTTTAGCTCGTAAACTAAATAAGATTCATGTTATGTGTATAGATTTTCCACAACACGAAAATTGTATTAGAATTTTAATCAGTTTTAACCTAATATTAACAGGTTAAATATTTAAAAAGAGATGTAATCATTTCGCATATGCACCCTTTAAGACCTTACGGAAATAACTTTCATGTCAAAGTTGATAGGGGGGGGGGGGGGGCAAAAATTGTTAAAATGATACATTTTTTAAACAAAAATAATAGAAAGCTATGATTAATTGCTAAAGGGACAAAAATTAATTTGGTGGTAAATTATTTTATTAAATTTTAAATATAAGAGAGAGGGTAGGTGTATGGTAAGGTCATGTGGATGGCCACATTAGCTTATTGAAAATACTGAAGTGTGAGAGTCTCAAATTGGCCATTTAGATGATTTTTGTAACGGCGTTTAAAAGTAGTTCAAGTTAAAATTATGGGAAAAATCCTACGAATTCACCCATTTTCTCCTTATCAGGGACAAATATGAATAATTTTGATACCTTAAGTATTTTAGAAGATATACGATATACTTATACTAATATATGTATAAATATATACGAATATAAGTTCGAAACTTTTGGCATGCGGTCCTACTCACACTTGGTCGGCTTATACACGTTTCTTTAGAAGATAAAAATTACATTCATTGTTTTTTTAATTTATAATATTTCAACTTTATATAATATATATTCAGCATTTTCCCCGGAGGGATCTGAAGATAGAAAGCTCTAAATCAGTCTCTGTATTGTATCTGAAAGAAAATCATAGTGACCCGTCATTCATCTAAAAGATAATTTTGCTTAAATTGATATTCCTCAAATTTGATGATCATATGGCAAAGTCTGTCTTTTAAATACCCAATGTTAATAGGAATATTTTATATGACATGATATCAGGATCTCATGAACATTCTTAAATACTTATATATTTCATTTTATATTCATAAATATTTTTTTATACCTATATATTATTGTTATCTTTACATATATTTCATTATTCCAATAAAATATATATTAATAAAAAAATATAAAATTCTAAATAGCTATTATCTATACGAGTAAATAGACATCTTTTTATGCCGAGAAAATTTATGATAGTTAAGGATAAATCAATGAGGTTGTCCACTGCTTGATGCAAATAAATATATATAACGATCGTTATAAACAAATAAAATTTATAATTCCAGCAGAAGACACACTCTTTTATTGTCTCCTTCAATATATAAAAATTCTGCTACTCTCGGCAAAAAAACTTTCAATTTAACATATACATATAATTGTCGTTTTTGTTTGTTCAATGACCTACTTACTATTACGACAAAACGAATTTATCTAAATTCATTCGGGTACTTGAACCCATGAAAAATAACAGATAAAATATTTCTAACCTTCGAAACTATAGTTTCTAGCAAATAAATTATATATGTTTAATATTTAGGCTGTTGATTGAACGGCGGCGTTTAGTTAAATGGCCCATAAATTGAATGGGCAAATCAACCATATGCCTGGGACATAAGGTCAGGTGGGGTAACTGGGCCAGCTTCTTTTGTTTTCCCAAGGATAGTACTCCATATTTTTGGCTATAACTAATTTATAGATCTCGTGACTATTAATTGAAAGATGAAATTTTCTTCAAATAATCATGATACTTTCAACTTTTGATTATTCAAAATTTTGGAATTATCTTAAGTTGAATGTAAAGTTTTGCGGTTGGCCCAGTTAAACGCGTTGTGGGGTAATTGGACCAGCCCAGCCTATTTGCTGTTTTTTTAAAGGCCCTGGCCGTAGGTAGAATTAGTCTCATTTATATATGGATTAAAAATAATCAAAGACGTAAGCGATTCGGGGTAATTGGGTCCTGACTAGGCTGGCCCAGTTGCACCAAGACCTCTATTTTTTTTATTCTATTGAATTTTTTAAGGTAGATAAGTTTAAACGCCAAGTATAATTTTTAAAATCGATTTTTATTACAGAAAATACAAAAAAAAGTATCATAAATCAAACAACTAAACAAAATAATTTCATTTTACCCATTGAAATAAAGTTAAATAAGTTCCTTATGCTTAAGAAAGCCTTAATTAAGTTTCAATATTTTCAAGGAACTGGGTAAGGTAAGAAGTAAGCACATAACTAGGTAAATACGTAAATAAGTAATTAACTTAACTAAGTACTTAAGTATAAAATAGACTTAAAGAAATTTCTCTAATTCAGGAACACTGAAAATTTCCCACCAATATGAAAAAGTGAATTGCGCTAAAAAAATGCGGTAAAATTAAAAAGCTCTGGGGTTACAGGACCCCTGGCCCAGTTGCCCCCGGCCCCAGTTACCCCACCTTATATGTAACCGAGCCTTTTATTTATCCAGACCTGTAGTGTAAACAAACAAAGGGGGGAGGTGGTTATACTTTAATTTCCCATCTGTTTGAAATTATATTTTTGAAAAGATTCCTAAAAAACGACTTGTTGATTAGTGATAGTTCAATTTTACTATTTAAAAAATTATTTAAATTTTTGTTAAAATATTTTAAAAATTTTAAAGGCTCAAACGCACTTTTGAGTCGTGTCCTGTTTTATTTGATATCTGACTTTTCTAGAAAATGAGTCATTATTTATTCTCAGGTGTTCACATAAAGAATTTTCTTTTTTCTAATATTAAAAATCGAGAAAATGTTTTGTTACTCAAATTTTTACATTTCTCTGTATTTTTACCACGTAAGTTGCCTCGCAGTTTTTTAATTTAAAAATATAAGCCCCTTCATTCTCACTATTAGGTAATTTATCCTTTTTATCGGAACTCAATTTTTTTTTTTACACCATAGGCCTAACCAGAGATGGGCTTAATCCTTCCCCATTGAGTTTAAAAAATAAAACAATTATAAAAGAATTAATATATTTATTTATTTATATATTTAAAACAACCAGGTATATGAATTTTCGTAACAAAGAAATGAATGTCATTGAGTCGTCTCGTCTCGTTTTACTGGTGTAGACTGTAGACCATACCTATCAAGGCTGAACAACCCCCCGGTGGGGGACCGCCCCTCCCCCATTATTCATCCTAATTACGCTTATGATTTTTGTTTTTTATTTTATTTTTTAATGTGATCGAATGCAAGAAGATGCAACTTCTATGGATCTCGAAAGACCCTTACATTACTGAAAAGAATGAGAAATTAATCAAGCGAAAGGGTGAAGAAGTACCTGTTTTTATGAACCCGAGTCTTGAAGGTTTGAAGATTATAAACGTTATGTCACAGGGATCGTAAAGATTGTGATAAATCCTAGTGGTTTCAATTTTTGTTTTACAATTTTCGAAAATTACTTGGAAAAGAGAAACCAAAATTAATTTTACCATATAAATTAATTTTGGTTTCTCTTTTTCTTTAGCCTTTTTTTTTTATGCAATCGAATGCAAGAAGCGGCGCTCCAGGAATTTGCGGCCCCTATGAATCTCGAAAGATCCTTGAATTACCGAAGAGAAAGAGGAATAGATCAAAAGAAATGGTGGACTGTGTAGGTGTTTATGAACACGGGTTTTGAAGGTTTGAAGATTATAAGTGTCGGAGGCCGGGAGAAAGTTCTAGTTCCATAAAGTTACTTAAAAAATCTAGGAGATAGAACACATTAAAAATTTACCCCCAAAACGATTTTAATATCTTTCTTTATTTTGGCTGCAAATTGGGCAAAATACACAAATGTTTTTTTGTATTTAATGCTTCATCTTTATAAGCAAAAACCATATCTATATCTTTTTGAGTTTAAGAGATTTTGAAAAACTCTGACCACATATTGTGGGGCCCTTTCCTCCTTTCTTAACTCAACTTTAAATCGAAGGAAAAATATACACTCCAAATTCCATCTTTCTAGGCCCAGGAGTTTGGGCTCTGAGTGTGTCAGTGAGTGAAAGAATGAATGAATACCTACGTCAGATTCTCTTTTTATATACATATATAAAAAGTAAAAAATTAATAGATTAACTAAAATTGAAGGATCTAAAACTTTTTCTGATTTTTTGAAAATATCTTATTCGATGATGAGTTGATGACCCACTTCTATCTAGTAAATATTATTATATTTTATTTTTGTGGTACTTGACTAAAACAATTGTTTCAAGGATTTATTTGTTTATGCATCACCAAATATTCACCTTGACATAATTTTTTCTAAATTATTTAAAAGTATTTTTATTTTTAAAAGAAAATTCCATTATTTTAACAGGTACATCAGATAATCTAAAGAGTGATTTAAATAAATTATAATAAAAATGTGGCTAAAATCTGGTGTGAGATTTCTGATTTTTAAGACAAGTCCTTGAAATTCCAAAAAATAATAAACTATTTTTTTGTTTTTTTGTTTTAAATAATACATTTTATTAATAGTTAATAAATATTTTGTTTAAAAAACTTAATAATGTTTGGAAACATTAATTTTCGGATATGTTATTTATACAGTTAAAAAAATTTAAAACACCTTACTATGGTTTTTTTTGGGTAGGAGTCTTTAAATTGTAAAACCCCTTGTTTGGAAAATTCTTGACTATGGATGGCAAGCTTTCAGAGCTTTTATTCGATATGTTAGTCAAAATAAGCTGACGTGTTCTGACGTGGCCATCCACTTGACTTTACCATACAACCAGGCCCCTCACTTATATTTAATATTTAATAAAATTATTTATAATTATGTAGGGGAGGGGGTTAGTTTTTACTTTTTAGACTTCTGGGATCCCACTGATTATGTAAACAAAATTTGGTTGGGTTTGTTCAAATGGCCAAGATTTTAATTTTTTGACCATGCACCCCCATTTTGGTCGGTTAGTTTTTGCATTTTTAGACTTCTGGGATCCCACTGATTATGTATACAAAATTTGGTTGAGTTTGCTCAAACGGCCTAGATTTTTAATTTTTAACCCCCCCCCCCATTTTGGGCGGTTAGTTTTTCCATTTTTAGTCTTCTGGGGTCCCACTGATTATGTATACAAAATTTGGTTGAGTTTAGTCAAATGGCCTAGATATTAATTTTTTGACCCAGCACCCCCCCTCCCATTTTTGGCGGTTAGTTTTTGCATTTTTAGACTTCTGGGGTCCCACTGATTATGTATACAAAATTTGGTTGAGTTTGGTCAAATGGCCTAGATTTTTAATTTTTAACCCCCCTCCACTCTCCTTAATTTTGGGTCGATATGCACCAAAATCTAATCAGCTATTAATCTCAATGGACCAAAACTACTTGTGAAATTTGGTTTCGATATTCCCACTAGTTTTTGAGCTAGCTCGTCCACAAAATTTGGTAACGCACAGATTAACTAACAGACAGACTAACAGACATTTTGACAAGAAATCATTATCTCGAAAAATATAATGTTTTCGATGTTCACTTATTATGGCTTTTTTGTAGAGCGAAATGCCATGGTTTCGGTCAATTTTTTTAATCGAAATAGTTTCAGTCGTTTTTGAGATATTTCGAAAAAAAGAAGGAAAAAAAACACTTTTTTCATGCACGATTACAATACTTGACCATACCCTGTATGGTAAAGTAATACAAATAAAACTAATTTTATTTTAATAAATTAAATACTTATCCTTGACTGTCGATGTTATTCAGTCAATTTATCAAGCTAGTTGTAAAGCTTGTATAAGTTCATATTATAGTTATCTTTTTTAGCTGTTTACCTCATTTGATTACAATCACAAAATTGTAATCTAAAGGTGCGTTTTAAAGTAAGTTTTTTCATAATAATAAATTGAAAGAAAAACTAAAAACTTTTTTTAAAAAAGGTTATAGTGGTGTTTCACAAGTAAAAAGAAAAATTAAAAAAATTAAAAAATTTTATTATATTTTAGAGTTTATTTAAAACTCATACATATTTCGGTTAGTCATCAGGAGTTAGAGTTTACAAACTCCTGATGATGGGCCAATTTTTATTTTTACTTGTGAAACACCACTATAACCTTTTTAAAAAAACCTGTATTTAATAGGTTCCACTATAAACCAACACCACTTTCCCTAAATGTTATTGAAAAGTTTTTCAAGATTTGGCACCCTTTCCGAAAATTTTAGTGATTTGCCAATATTTTTGTCAGCGAACATTTCGAGCTACAAAGATAAAATTTCCCACAGAAATACTGTTTATTAATAATACCAACTTGTCTGCCAATTTTCAGCTCATAAACTACAACCATTAGATAGTTTCCATAGGAGAATCCGACTTTTTTTATTTTGAATCTAAAGCTAGAAAGTCAAAATTCTATTTAGTTATGTGTTTTGGAAATAGAAACATATAGTTCCTACGATTTATTATTGTGGGTGTCGGAATTCAGATAGTCAACGAAAATAAGTTTTTCTAAACACGATGAATAAAAAATAAAACAACGAAAATCTCTAGATTTTATGACCAGTATATCTTTGAGAGTAGAAGAGAAAAATTAAACATTATGTGAGAATACGAGTACACAAAATGAGTTCGTCAATATGTTGTTAGTAACTTAATTTCATAATTAATAATAATATAAATGAATTTGGGTGTAATAAATATTTGAAAAGTTATTATTGTTATAATTTTATATTATTTATTCTTATTAATGTTATAATAACCAGAAATAGTACAAATGTTATAAGAACTAAGTCATATCAGTAAGTTTTAATAGTAGCTTTGTTTTTGTTATTTCGTCATGAGTCAATTTAAAAAAATTCTTAAAAAAATTAATTTACAAATATATAAAATAATTATCAAATTAAAAATAGGCGATTTCAAATAAAACAATTTTTTACTTCAAAAGAATGTCAATTATTATATTTATTTTCTTAATAAATGTATTATGCTCCACGTAATAAACTTAATACTAGAAACAAATATACAAGGATTTAGATATTCTACTTATTATGAGGGTTTTATGTGGTTTACATTAATTAGTTAATATGAAAATCAAGGTTATATAATATCATAACAGTCTACGGTTGGAGAATTTACTTCATCATTCATTTCTTTAAAATTTTTGATTATATAGATTCTTTCACTATGCAAAATATCTTCATCTGTCTGACCAGTTAGACAATTCTTTCTAAAATTTACATTCGATGCAAACAGAGAGCTTTGCATATTTTTGTGATTCTAATATTGTTTATTCCAAAGACTGCAAAGTCAATATGACATTATCTTGGTCTGTGGAGACATTTTCTAAGAAAACTTTCAAATTCACGTCCATATGAGCTATTAACTCAGAATTCTTAATATGTATATCTATCTATATACATATAAAATTAAAGTTTTATCTGTACATTGCTTCGAATCGCCCCAAATTTTGACTGTAAACGTTTCAAGAAAAGTTATGAAAAAACACCCAACAAAACTCCGTCTGTCGGTCTGTCTGTTTTTCATGGTGCCCGCGCAAATTTTGCCCGCAATTGACTGAAGGTATTTTTATGAAATTTCGTATTTGAATCAGATGTCTTTTAACTTAAAATACTAGCTATAGAACATTTTGATATTTTGACCCCAAAAGGGGGTTTGAGTGGGCGAGCCGCACTAATAAAAACTCTAGCGCGTTTTACCAAACTCAACCAAACCAAAATCTGTAGCCCCCCAGAAGACTAGAAATGTAAAAACTTGCCACCTAAAATATGTGTGGGGGAGGGGGTTACTAACCACCCAAAATGGGGGAGTGCAAAAAAAATCTGAGACTTGACCCAAGTACAATTTAAATTATATTTTAACGATCAATTCTGTTGTCTACATTGAACAACTAACGAAATTAAACAATGCAGTTGAAGAAAAGCGGGCCGAATTGACAAATCGAAAAGGTGTTGTATTCCATCATGACAATGCAAGGCCACACATCATCTTGTGGATCACTCGGCAAAAATTATTGGAGCTATTGGTTGATGTTTTGCCACATCCACCATATAGGTCCTGACCTCTGCAATCTCATCTGATTACTTTTTATTTCGATCTTTACAAAACTCATTGAATGGTAAAAATTTCAATAATGATGATGATGTCAAATCGTACCTGATTCAGTTTTTTGCTAATAAAAACCAGAAGTTTTATGAACGTGGGATTATGCATGCTGCTTCTGAAAGATGGCAAAAGGTCATTGATCAAAATGGGCATTACATTACAGAATAAAGCTATTTAGTTCCATGAAAAAATTGTCTTTGATTTTCTAAACAAAATCCGCAATTACTTAGTTGCCAATCAATATATTTTAACAAAACTAAAAAACACACTTCTAAAAAGTATTGATACAAAATAATGTAATAAATATAAAGTCAAAAAGTGTGGGGCGCAGAAGCATATACTTTTAATTAATTTCGACAAAGTGCCCCACGCTTTTTGACTTTATATTTATTACATTATTTTGTACTTTTTAGAAGCGTGTTTTTTAGTTTTTTCTAAAATATAATTTATTTTTTACTTTTTAGTCTTATATAGAGAAGTGTTTGCGGAATTTAACAGAACAAAAGTCACATTGATACATAGATAGATAAAAGCGAGTAAAATACAAAATTTTCTGCGGAATCTCCAATCATTAGTTGAAGAGTTTCAAGAACGCTGACTATTCAGTTCTTCGATTTGAAAATGAAACCATTTTGTAACCAAAAAGAACTTTTAACAACCTTCTGTTCTTGAGATATCATAGGTGTCAGAATCTAAATAGCCAGACGTCGACACAAAGACAGACAGACAGAAAGAATAAAATTTTCAAATGAGTGAAATTCAGATATTTTTTCTAAACAAGAACAACCAATAAAATCTGAAAATTTTCGTGTGAATTATATAAGCTAGTCGCCTGCCGAGCTACACTCGCGGGGGCGTAAGCGTACAGAGTATTTTATTTTCAAATAATTCTCGAATCGAAAAAATGAATTTCGTCCCATTCTATGATGAAATCGACAACTCTTTTTTAAACTTAAAATCTATTTATTAGTAAAAATTTCATTTATAAAATACAACTTTGGTATACCTACATGTATTTATATAATTAATATTTCAAATTATTTTCTGTGTAATTCTATGATTGATTAAATTTACTATACCTCACAATTCGATATGAACTGTTGTAAAATGAAATATAAAATTTTATTGTTTTTTTACAATATATTAAGTATATACCATAAATTACATATAATCTAAATACTATATTTAAGAAACTAATATTACTTTTCGTGAAAATTTTATTGAAAATAAAAATACTTGTGTTTAGGTCTTCTTTTTCTTTTGCTTAAGAGCCTTCCTACATAACATATTTTTTTTAATTCCGATAAAACAGAGACAGTAATAGATTGCACGAGTATAGATAGATTAGTTTGAAAAGGTGGGTGACTCAATAGCAATTTATTAGAGCCTTTACGATATTTTCCACTTTTATTAAATTTGTCCTTGTGGAACCAAGGCCTTTTTAACCATTCAGATTCTCGCTTCTTCACACTCAAGATAATATTTTGCAATTATTAATTGGTCCATGAAAGAGTAAAACTTCCTAGAAATGTTGTTCATCTAATAAATTTAAAGAATCAATTAAAAAATTATTCAAAACATAAAAATGGGGTTTTTATTTAAGTATTCCATTGGTAAAAATCTAAATATGACTCATGTATTAGGATCTTATTTCATAATTTTGCCGGAAACGGCAAAAGATCGATATTTTCGAAGGCTGAACCGTGATTGGAATTAGGTGTACACGTCTTTGGAATTATGTGGAATTATTTTGGAATTCATTAGATAATATGCCCCTTCATCTATTGTTTTCTACTTGGAAATGAAAGTGGAAGTGGAAATTTGTGTACAGTGTACACAAAATTAGGCCGCGGTTCACCCCTCGGATATTTTCTACACTTGTTTTCATATAATTAAAAAAATATTTTGATATACCAAAACGCATACATTCTTTATTGGGGAGAAATGATACTACAATAGTTTCACGTATGTACCTAATTGGTACTGGCAATTTACAATTCCTCTAAATTTAAAATCAAACAACTTAAAGATTATGGAGGCTTCCTTCCATATAGGCTTTGGGAAACCAGAGATGTTAAAAATATTCATATCTTCACTATAAATACTAAAGAAAGCAAAAAAAGTATTAAAGCACCACATGCGGCTCTGCTTGAATCCATTCACCCTCAACATCAAGCTGGGAATTAAGCTGGCTTCAAAGCATTATATGAAATAGTAAAGTGTTGGGAATAAAGGATGATCTATTAGAAATTAGGGAACAATTTATAATTTTTAAAACTGTCTCGATTTATTGGAGATAGTAGTTAAAAATATTTTAAGTTTCGAATTTTTTTGATTTTTTCGGTAGTTTCGATAAGAAGTTTTAATAATGTGAAATCAATGAGTTTTTCTGTCATCTTCTTGATTCATCAGCCTTTTTAATTAGAAATATTGTATCTGTTTTTTCTTATGTATGTATTTACGTTTTGTTGTTATAGCAAGCTATCCACATAACAAAGAATTCTTCTTCTCCTCTTCATGTTTGCTTGCTATAACAACTTAAGGTTAAGATTTAAGGTAAAATTATTTCTAAAATGAAGAAAAAATGGTATTAAATTTTGGGATTTTTAACTTCTGAACTTTCGGTTGAAAAATGCAGAAAATAAAAAAAATAATCGAATCTTTATTTAAGAAATTTATTCTAGAAATATATAGGTAATAGGCTGAAATTCAGCAAAAATTAATAAGTTGCATCTTTTTGAAATTTCAGCTTTCTAGCTCACTCACTAAAAAAATGAGCATAATTCCCAAAATATACGGATATCGTTTCGAGTAATCGAGTCTTGAAAAATTTTCACTTTTTGAAGTAACTCCTCTCATCAATATATATATACATTATATATATATATATATATATATATATATATATATATATATATATATTATATATATATATATTTAGATAACTAGTTAACTAGTTTATGATTAGCACAATCAAATGTTCCCCTCGTTTCCATATTCATAATATTAGTGAATCACTGAATTTCTTCATTCATTTTATTTGAGTTTTTGTAATGTTGCCAGAAACGCCGATAGGCAAAATGGTCTGGCTCTCAATAACTATAAAAATATTCAAGATACTGAAACTGATACTGTTTTATAATCTTCCTAGAATTGAATATTCTGGAAACTTAGAAACAGTCAGTCTCCAAAGAACGTTCCAAAGTTTTTTATATTGTTCGTATTTTCACTTGCTTTAAATTACATCTTACCTACATATCATTTGTATAAAAAATCTCATCCACAAGGGAAGAGAAAAGGGATTATTTGAAATATCACAAAGATGAATCATCATTGCAAAAGATATCTTCACTGGTTCCATAGGAAACATCGCCAATCTGGCCCAAGATCACGACCGCTGGAAAGGTTGATTGCCGAAAAGGTCGGGGTCATCGCAACGAGTCAGCAATGATATGAATCACTGAAGAAGAAAAATAATTATTTGTATGAAAGTAGAAAGATCTTGAACCTTTACCTAAATAAGATGTCGAGTAAATGTAGCTGAAAGCTGTCTTTTATTTTCAGATATATAAATTACCGGTTTTCAAAATCAATAAAATATATAGGTTAAATATAAATATAATAAAAATTAATGAAAATTGAGAGTCTAAACTAAAATATTGTTGTCTTTGGTGAAACCTTTTAATTACCTATTTTCTAACAAGGAAGAAATGGTTGACTGGTTAAGTTCTTGTTAAAAAAAAAACAAGTCCGATGTAACTGAAAGTGAGTTTCTTAGTCATTTGATAAAACTCAATGAATTATTGATAAAAAAAATAATAAATTGACACGTTCTGATGTGGTCATCAACTTGATTTAACCATACAACCAGGCCCCTCTCTTAATTTAATATTTAATAAAATTATTTATGATCATGTAGGGGGGTTAGTTTTTGCATTTTTAGATGACTGGGGGCCCACTGATTATGTATACAACATTTGGTTGTTTTTTTTTTTTTTTTTTAATGCAATCGAATGCAAGAAGGGGTGCACCAGTAAAGATGCAGCTCCTATGGATCTCGAAAGACCCTTGCATTACCGAAGAGAAGGGAAAGTTGATTAAGTGAGAGGGTGTAGACGTAGGTGTCTATGTACTCCGGTTTTGAAGGTTTGAAGAATATAGGTGCTGGGAAAGATAGAGGCTGGAAGAGAGTTCCAGTTCCTTGAAGTCATGGGGATATATGTATTCGCGAATGAAGTGGTCCGGCACTTTTCTAATTTGACCGCAAGAGAGTGTTGGGAGTCGGCAAAACGCGTGCTACGTGCAAAGCATGCTTTGGGGGGAATTATTGATTTTATCTCATCAGAGCACCTGCCGTGATAGTATCTATAGACAAGAGCTTAGAATTTAATCCCCCACCTCCCATTTTGGGTGGTTAGATTTTGCATTTTAAGTTTTCTAGGGCCCACTGATTATGTATACAAAATTTGGTTGAATTTGGTTCATTGACCTATATTTCATTCCCCCCCCCCCATTTTGGGTGGTTAGTTTTTCCATTTTAAGTTTTCTAGGGCCCACTGATTATGTATACAAAATTTGGTTGAATTTGGTTCATTGACCTATATTTCATTCCCCCCCCCCCCCCATTTTGGGTGGTTAGTTTTTCCATTTTTAGTCTTCTGGAGCCACACTGATTATGTACTACAAAATTTGGCTGATATTTGGTCTCACCCTGTATGGTAAAGTAAAAAAAAACTAAAAGATTTGAATTTATTGAAAAAATACCAATATAAAATAATAAAAATCGAAAATAAAAATTTTAAGGGTTATTTCATTAATTTTAGGATCTCCCAGATATAGAGAAATTTAGTTGAAAAATACGTATAAGAAAAAAACCAAGACCTTCAGTTATTTTAACTTAAAAACTGGTTCGCCGACAGAAAATTGAGTAGCCGTTCTACCGAACCGGTGCGAACCAGCTGATCCCCATCACTGTTAGAGACCGTCCATAAATTACGACACACCAATTTCAAGATTTTTAGGACCCCCTCCCCCTGTGTCAGATTCTGTCACATTTTCATTGAGCCCCCTGTATTGTGACGTCACACTATCACTTTTATATAATTTAATAATAAGAGCCTTAAAACATCGAATTTATAAGATTTTTAAAAAAATTTTGAAAAAAAATGTTTTGCCTTTAAAATCTTTAAACGTCTCTATCTCCGTAAATAATGGTCTGAGAGCCTTAAAACAATTGAATTTATAAGATTTTTTTAAAAATTTCTGAAAATCAAGATTGACGTTGTTTGCCATACAAGAATTTAGTCTTTGATTTTAAGTCGATTCTTCCACGTTTTCAGTAGAGGTTGCCATTAATAGTCAAAACATCAAAAATGGAATGCAATAAGGTTTTCCTCTAGTATTAGATAAGAATCGATTGTTATTTTTGATTTTAAGTCGATTCCTCCATGTCTTCAGCAATTGTTACCAATAATAACCGAAACGTTTAAAATACAATGAAGAATGGTTATTCCTCGAGTATTATATGAGAATTAATCACTTTTTTTGAATTTAAGTCAACATGGACTGCAAATAGCAAGTGATATCGGATTAATGATAAAGGAATAAACATATTAATATTTCAAATGACTTTGGATAAAGTTTAGCAACGATCCGTTGCAGTTTATTTATTTAGCAATTCGCTAAAACAAAATAAAACTATTCTATCTATTATTTTAAGATCGCACTTTACGCAACTCTCTTTTATGGCTTCCCATCAACCAATACATTTCAGACAGAAAGATGACAGACAGGATTGGGTCGAGCGTAAAAATTCAAACGTCAGTATTTAGCTCATCCTTCTAAGAACCAACCTTGATATTGTATACCTATATACAACTTAACTTGAGTGATCATGGCATCCTGGGCTTGAAGGCCGTTGGCCTAAGCAATAAAATATGGATTTCAGAGACTGATTGAAAGTGCAATGTCTCAAGCGATTGTTGCATCACAGATACAACCTTAAGATGCATTGGATATATCTATAACTATGCATATTAAGAATTCTATTATATCTAATCTCTAAAATGTTTAATTTAAGATTAAGTAATACGAGAATTAATGACGACAAAGATCTCTACCCCTTCAGTTAAATATCAATCTTTGCTTATTTTGCTTGGTTTCCTGTGCGATAGTTACACGCCTGTTATGTTTAATAAAATCTAATCTAGTTTCCAGAAGAATCAATATGTAATATTAATTTATATAACTAAAATATATTTTGCGCAATATATTCATTTGTGTGATTCTCTAAAACTATCCACTAGATAATATCAATATTTATTGCAAAATTGTGTTTCTTTTTCAATATTTGAACAAGACACTTTTTACTTTACCATATGCATGAATAAAGTGTTTTTTTGCTTCTTTTTTTCGAAATATCTCAAAAACAGCTGAAACTATTACTGATACTATAAAAAATTGGGAGAAACCATTGCATTTCGGTCTACAAAAAGCTCAAATAAATGAACATCGAAAAAATTATATTTGTCGAGATAATAACTGTTTTGTCAAAATGTCTGTTAGTCTGTGCGTTACCAAATTTTTGTGGACGAGCTAGCCCAAAAACTAGTGTGAATATCAAAACCAAATTTGACACGTAGATTTTGATGCATATCGACCCCAAATTAAGAGGGAGGGAGGGGGTTAAAATGTAAAATTATAATATTTTCAAACTAGAAAAACAAGAAAAATGAAATATACTATACAATGAACCAATAATAACGAAAATATTTTTTTTTTTCTGGCGCCAAAATTAGGGGGGGGGGTCAAAAAATAAAAATCTAGGCCATTTGAGCAAACTCAACCAAATTTTGTATACATAATCAGTGGGCCCCCAGAACACTAAAAATGCAAAAACAAACCGTACAAAATGGGGGGCGGGGGGTCAAGAAATGAAAATCTAGCCCCTTGGACCAAACTCAACGAGAAGTATATGGTAAAGTCAAGTGGATGGCCACATCTGAACGTGTCAATTTATATATAATAGTTACACTTTCTAAAGTCAAAAATTGTACATTTTAGGAAAATTGAAATTTGAAATTTACAACTTATACTGTTTACATGTCACGGGGGGGGGGGGGGGGGGGGCAGCCGGCCAGCTTGTTAGCCACCACAAGGTTTCAATTTCGGTAATCCGATTAGAGATCAACTAACTTTTCAGTAGAATTGGCAAATTTTGGAAGTAACGAAATAATTTAATGAGAAATACAAAAGTGATACAGTGAACAGTATATTTCTTCAATACTGTCGATTTTTCTAAGGGGGGGGGCAATGAATTTTGTAGCGGGTGGGACACTGTCCCTCTTTCCCCCTTCTAACTTCGCCCATGTCTACGATGTCTACTGATTTAAATGCCTGCGCATTTTAGGGTTCCATTAACAAGTAAAGCAGGACCCTATTAGTGTCGCTTCAATGTCTGTCAGTCTGTCAGAAGATTGTAGCTAGTAATTTACAAGTTATTTGTATTCATTAAAATTTATTCAAACGACCATTTTCAGGTGATTTTTATACCTGTGACGGCGTTTATAAATACCTTAACTTAAAATTATGAGAAAATTCCTCATATTCCCTCCTTCACTCAATACTAAAGACAAATAAGAATTAATTTAACATTTCAAATACTATGTAAGTTATAACTATAAGGTACTATAAACACTCGGCACTCTCGATTTAACGACTTATTTAAAAATTTGACTAGGAATCGGCTTCAAGGTGCACAGAAAGAGTTTATTCAACGCTTTACTTAACGTATTTTTAAGTTTTTCTCCATTTCCTCAAAAATGGTTCTTACAATTTCCTTAATCTCTTTTTGAGAGTGAAGCTATATTTAGGATTGTTAGAAAGTTTTTAAAATATTTTTTAGGTTCAGTGTTAAGGTGTTTAGTAGTTCTTTCAAAAATGCAAAAATCATAGAAGTCTTCGAAACTTGGAATATAAGTAATTAAAAGCATAACAAACACACTGTTAAAATTTGAAGACGATTTACCACACCAAACATAAAATAATTGTAATTTAAAATAACATTTTTTACATATGGTAGATTGGAAAAGGGTGGGAAAATGATCATTATTTTATTTTTTTTCATTGAAGGACTTTCACCATCTTGTTAGAATAATATATTCGGCGTAACTTAAAAGAAATTGAAATTATTTACCTCGTAGTTTTGATAAAAAAAAAAAAAAAAAAAACATATTTGGGAGATTATTTTTAGTTGAGGGGATATAATATCAATGGCTTGGAAACAATCCATTCATAAAGAGAATATAGTATTGTAAAAAGTACAGCCACGTTAAAAAAATATAACCTAAAATTTTAGCACCGTTCATATTTATAGAGTGGTTACGAGGCTAAAACTTTTTGTGTGTATTGTGCAAAAGGACCTCCTTAAGTTTTGAATTTCCATTTTGTAAAGTTAACAAAATATTGATTTCTAATTTAAGGAGAGGAGATATGTGAAAGTCTTATGGTGCACCAATACCATATTTAATCACATTTAGGGAACGTAGTGTTGGTTTATAGTGAAACATTGTTAAAATTAGATTAGGTTGGAGTTGGTGGTGTTCCTTGTGAAACACCACCAACTCCAACCTAATTTAATACCATATTTGTTTTGTTTTTTTTATTATATTGAAAAAACCGATTAGTCAAGTGATATTTTTACATATCTTGGAAAGAAAATATTGGGTAGATTCGAGTCAAAAGTATCTGCAGACCTTGGAGAATTGAAGGTTGTAGGATCCAGGAAAGATGAATGCAAGGAAGGAATTCCAGTCTCTAGATGTCATTCGAGAACTATGTAGTTGGTCCGACCTATTGGCTTCTAATAGCTGTACTTTGTGTTACCAAAAATAGTCAGTCACGTGTTAGATGAGTTTGTTTCATGCCTTAAAATTAAATTGCACATGGGGCCTCTCAAGTGCTAAATCGGCCACTGCAATTGCCCTATGGGATCCTATGAGTGTAACCACAAATGTCTGTCCCGTGACTCCATGTGTCAGAATTGAGCTCTTAAGCTAAATAGTATAAAAACTTGAAATTTAGAAATTATATTCACCACCCCTGTAAAATTTACTGAAGTCGCTAAAAAAATTTAATATACGATTCTAAGGACATTTTAAATTATGTTAACAAATAAATCAAATATATCTCTATTTAATTTGTAAAATGTAAAATTAAAGTTAATAGAAGATTAATTAAATTAGAATATTAAAAACATTACAAATAAGGAAAATGATTAAATAAAAATAGAATAATGAATTTGCAATTATTATTAACATTTTTCAAATATATGATAATAATTTAACCAAATTGACAATAACCAATGCTATTTAAATATTTACATTAAACATAGTTTAGTGAGGCCGGATCAGAAATCATGACTGTTAGAGAATTTTTTATTCTATTCTTTCCCAGGAATGGGAGGGGGTGCATGTGCCCTCTTTTGCTCGCCCCTGTGGCCCATGTCTGCTATCTAAAACACTTTTAAGCATTTTACCATGTGAATTGCTAAAAATACTTTTGTATATTTCCTGATTCCTAACTTTTTCATGAAAGACCTAATCTAGATTTAGAGGCCTAAATAATTAAATGCCATCAACGGGTTATTAGGATCACTAAATATCTAAAAATTACTATTTTTTGAAATTTGTATACACTGATCCTAAAATCCGAAAATTTGTGACTGAGGGGTCAAACTTTTTTTCGGCAAGCGAACAAGAGATGTCCCTAGCGTCTATGCACTATAAAGATATTTAAAAATGGTGAGAGAAATTATGTAAATCAAAAAATCAGTTATTAAATAAAAAATAAAAGAACGAAAAAATACAAAGTAAATTTAAACGTATAAATAGTAAAATAAATAGTATATAGAAGTTAAAAAACAAACAAAACTACAAAAAACAAAAAAATCTGAATCAAAATATCTTACAATAAATCAGTTATAAATAATTTAATAAAAAATAAAAGAACGAAAAAATACCAAGTAAATTTAAAAAAATAAATAAAAAGTTTACTATTAAAAAATAAATTGTCATCATCATCGTCATTTTCATCAGGTGAATATAAATTTATATAAATTTAAGACTAAAAAAGTAGAAAATAAAATTAACTTAAAATACTTTTTGGTTTTCTTAAATTTTTCCACACTTGTGAAAAAGGGCTAAAAATAAGAACATATTTTTTTTTCTATACGAAATTTGCTTTTAACACAAAAAAAAAAAAAAAAAAAAATAATAGCTTCAAAAAATTTCAAAAATTTATATTTCTTAACAAGAAATGCTATTGATGAAATTATTTTCTTTATATTTTAGTCCATTTTCACAAGTGTGAAAAAATTTCAGAAAGTTTTTTTTTGTTATTTTTATTTGCTAAATTTAAATAACAAAATCTATACAAAAATTGGTTTACAAAGTACAAGAATTCTAGCATTAGATTAAGAAGATTTTAATTTTTTTTTCAAAAATTCAGTTAAAAAGGAAAGGGTAAATTTGAAAGAGTTTCTGTACCAATTTTTTTTATATAGAATGTTTGACACTACCTAGTAGAACAATGTTTCAAACTATATAGTAACTATATAGGAGCTATATAGAAATCTATGTAGTCGCTATATAGTTACTATATAGTTTGAAACATTGTGCGATTAGGGTAGTCTTAAAAAAATTAGATTGGCATAGGCATAGCTTCCGTAAATTTCGTAAAATCTTCTAAGCGTCTAAGGTTTCTCTGGCCAAAATTAGTTTAGAAACCTCTAAAGTAGACCAATAAAAAAAAATAATGGACGCAAGAAGTATGAATGTAATTTCAAAAGATATTTCAAAATACATCCTCTCATTCTCTAAACATCCTTTTGTGTTTTAATGAAATGGCCATTTTGAATAGCAGAGCGTTTAATCTTGAAAAGCAGCCTAATTAGACCTATTCTGTTCATCAAAGGCCTTTAACAAGCATGTGTTAATGAGTGAATAAATAATTGAATTTCTTGCGCACGTGTATTTTATTTAACCAAATGTAGTATGGATAAGTGTAATGAACAAAATAAAAATTTATTTAGTGAATATAAAATTAGATACATTTTCTATAATTTTATTACATTAATTTCTTGCCTCGTTTTTAATAGAGGAATATTTAATAAAATGAAAGTGGGCCATAAGTTTCAGACCCAATTTTTTTCATTGATCTTATGCAATTGAAAGATCTTAAAAGTCATATAAACTTGTTCTGGAAATATACAAATATATTATTAAAATCAAATGAAATAATTATTTATAATTGCACTTTCTTACACAAGGGCACCAGCATGCGCAGATCCAGAGGAGGGGGGCGATTCCCCCCCCCCAAAAAAAAAAACACATTGGAGAACTAAATTTTTTATATGTTTACTTAAAACTATTGAGCTACTTATTTAGATCGGAGGGAGATGGCAACTACTGAAATAAAAATGCTGGATGTAATTAAAAAATTAAGTTTTTTTGATTAATATTTTCTTCAAATTACATTAATTCAAACACTTGGTGGCTGCCCCCTTAAACCAAAGGCCTGGATCCGAGCCTGGGCACCAGTGTAAGAACCTGAGGGAAAATTTCTAGGTAATATATTTTTATTGGGCTATCAAATGAGTAAATGAATTTTGATCGAGACTGGATTTATCATTAGGTGATTGGTGGTTGAGCCGAGAGACTACACTAGTAGCACAATGTTTCAAACTATATAGTAACTATATAGTGGCTATATAGATTTCGAGAATCTACAATTATATAGTTTGAAACATTGTGCTACTAGGGTAGGCTTGACTTAGAGCTCACTTTACAATATAAATATTCCTCATTATCATTATTCTGAGACTTGCTTGACGTAATCACCCGGCTCAATATTTTGGGTTTCATTAAAAAAGTAAAACATATCCTATTAGTGTAGCTACAATGTCTGCATATGTCTGTTATAAGTTCCGTATTTTTATCTGAGGAGCCTTTGAAGTCACGCTTGGCCCAAGACCGATTACAAAACTTTATTTGCTTCGAATTGGATAAAGTAAAAATTATTAAAATGATTCAGAAGACATTGTTGTAAATATGGAAATAGAAGTCGGAGTCGAAGTAGATGAGAAAAGTATTTAACTAACTCTTAAGGGCAGGCATAATGAAATAATAGAAATATAATTTAGTAATCAATCTCTTTGATCAGTCAAATATAAATAATAATACACATACGTAAGAAACATGCAACAATAGAAAAATATGCTGACGTGGGGGGATTCCCCGGCCGACAAGTCAAAACTTGTAGGGTGCGCTCTTTGGCTGACCGAGGTCGAATCTTTCGATCTTAATTATAACCTCCGATTCAAAATTATCGGAGTCTGAGTCGGTGTCTGAGGTGTTAAATCAATCGGAAGTTCCGACCTTTCGGAGTCGGAGCCGAAGCTCGGTAACATCTTTAGTAGGGAGTGTTGACTCGATGCCCAAATTATTGTAAAAATAGGTAATAAATATGTAATTTTTTTTAAGTTTGCAAAATAACACATTCTGTTACAAAAAGAAAAAAACACTGGGACAGGAATTAAGTTTAGTAAATTCATTTTTTTCTCACTCAATTGAAATTTTCTCAAATTTATCATTTTTATGGAATTCTACTTATATTACCTACTTAGCTTTATTTATTTGATATGCTCGTTTTTATATAAATAATTATTAATACCTATGAATATGTGTACTAGTATTTAAGATGATTTATTTAATTTGCTATAAACCTACATGTGTATATTTACACGAACCATTTCGAGCTACATTCGACCCCACCCCCTCCCCATTTAATATATCAAATAAACTGCAACGGATCGTTGCTAAACTTTATCCAAATTCATTTGAAATATTAATATGTTTTGGCTTGGTGTGTACTGGATATATTAATTATTTATCCTTTAACAATAAAAAAATAATATGTTTATTCCTTTATTATTAATCAGATATCACTTACAATTTGCAGTTGATATTGACTTTAATTCAAAAATAATGATCGATTCTCATTTAATAGTCATTCTATATACATTGGATGAACGTTTCGGTTATTATTACTAACCATTTCTGAAGACATGGAGGAATCGACTTAAAATCAAAAATAGTCATCGATTCTCATATAATACTCGAGGAATAACAATTTTACATTAGATTTTTGACGCTTCGATTATTATTGGTAACCATTGCTGAAGACATGGAGGAAACGGCTTAAAATCAAAAATAACGATCAATTCTTATCTAATACTAGAGGAATAACCTTATTGCATTCCATTTTTGATGTTTTGTCTATTAATGGCAACCTCTACTGAAAACGTGGAAGAATCGACTTAAAATCAAAAAGACTAAATTCTTTTATGGCAAACAACTCAAACTTGAATTTTTGGCAAAACCGTCACGTGCTAAAATTCAATCTCATTGAATACTTTAATTTGTGACCTTAATTGAGTCCATGGGTTCCGTAGTCTTTACCTGAGGACCCTTTGAAGTCGCGCTTGCCGCGCGACCGATTGCAATACTTTCTCCCATGCTTCGCATTGGATAAAGTAAAAATTGTCGGCGAAATAAAAAAGCTTAAAAATCCCAAATTGAATAGAAATTGTGATTTATGACATGACATTATAACCAAGACTTACTTACTAAATGTAACATTTTTATTTCCAACATTCTTTATTAAAAGCATAAGAGAATCCTGAAGCGTTTTGTTTCTTTTATACAATAACCATTTAAAGAATAAAAGATTAAAAAAATCACTCATCTTATCTCTCTCTTTTTTGTATAGCTTTTTGTATTTCTAAGATTATAGCTGTCTGTTGGCGATCTAGGTGACCTAATGAAAGATTTAATTTTCAATGAGTTTATGGACAGAATTGAAGGGGCAGATATTATAAAATAGAAGGAGGGAAAGAAAAAGATTGAGGAGATTTGAAATGAAAATGTTAATAGACTCAGTAAAATAATTTGTCTGGGATATCACATCAGGTAATTCAAAAGATTTCGGCGGAACGTTAGACAGGGCCAGTGACAGATCTCAAAAATTCTAATCAATCTTTATTGTGGAGATGGAAAAGAAATATGTGAATTAGTGAATTCAATTTTCAATTGGATATAATAATGATCGAATTCCTCATATGAGGACCTATATAAAATTCATAGTTAAGACTTGACCGCAATTTCGATCCATAATTTAAAATAATCAAAGATTTATCATTTTTATCATATTTCAACATTTTTTTAAGTCATTTATAAAATTTTCCAAAAAATATCTTATCTATGAAATTTGATTAAAAAATATTATATCTTACATATATTCAATTTCAGCTTTCAGCGTATATTCTAATTTCTTTGGGTTTCTTGTGAGGATTGTCCATTATTCATACCCACTTCAACAAATACAACATATAGTGACATGTCTTTAAACTTCCTTGATTCAAAGATCCAGGTGATTTAAAGATGATAAAGTTGTTGGCTATCTTTGAAAGTAGTGTTAATATATTAGTTAAATGATAATGATAAATAAATAAAGATTAATTGTCAAGTACTCAAAGTGGATAACAGATTTGGGGCAAAAAAATTAAATACTCTATGATAGAGTCGTTCATCATAAATAGAAATTACTCGTAAATTTATATTCTTTCAATACTACGTTAGACAATTCCAAAGTTTTATTTTATCAGTGGCGGCTCCAGACTTTTGCGGAGGGTCTTGTACCTGGGGCTACTGGCCCCGCTCCCCCGGAAATTTTTAAAATTATGGGCTTCAATAGTAGTTTGTAGAGGTGATTTTTATTCTCTGAACAATTAAATATAAACATAAAAAAAGCACATGAATAAGGGGAAAAGAGACAGGACTACTACCTATTATATGTATTGAAGGAAGAGTGTGTCTTCTGCTGGAATTATAAATTTTATTTATAACAAGACAATAGTTTCGAGCGCATTACCCTCTTTATCAGTCTATTACAATTGATTAACAGGAAATTAATGTATCAATTTTAATAACATTAATTTCCTGTGAATCAATTGTAATAGACTGATAAAGAGGGTAATGCGCTCGAAACTATTGTCTTGTTATAAATAAAATTTATATTTCCAGCAGAAGACACACTCTTTTATTGTCTCCTTCAATATATAAAAATTCTGCTACCCTCGGCACAAAAACTTTCAATTTATTATATATTTAATATATAATATACTTAAACTATAGTTTCCTAATTGAGTTCTTCATATTTATATAGTAGGCTTATAATTAAATTATTATATATCATATTACTATAATAAAGCTGGAGAATTTGTTTGTACGTATGTTTGAAAGCGCTAATCTCAGGAAATACTAATCCGGTTTGAATTTGATATTAATAAATTAAAACTTTTTTTTGGAAACCATTTGGGCGGGGGTCATGACCCCCTATGAGCCCCCCTCCCTCCCTGGAGCCCCCACTGGTTTTTATTAAACTATTTTGTTTAGATTTGTTAAAGTATGTTTTAAATCAGTTCTTCTCACTTCTCAACCTTTTTTCTTGACATCATATAATACCACCCAGCATGTTAACTGTTTATCAAGTACTCATTAAGTTTATTTTATTATACAAGCTTAAGCTTTATTATTACAAAGTAAAAATTAAATAGTTATTAATGATTTTTATAAACATAACAATAAAATCTACAAGAGAAACACATACCTACTTATTTTATGAGTAAATTAAATCAAAAAAATTCGAAAAATTATGTAAATCTAAAAATACATAGATTATAAGAATAATAAAGTTAATTAATTACTTGCGAAATTTTTCGATTTTCTCAAAAAAAATTTTCCCTTAACTCAATTGGCAACGAATATCTATTTTGTGTTGTTGTTTTTTTTGGATTTTTATTTCGCGATTTTGGCAAAGGCACACTAACACAGGTATCTGCTTAGAAAAAGGAGAAAGAAAGTTTTCACTGTTTTATCAGTTTTATATTTGGGAAAATTGTCAGTAAACCAACAGAAATGGTAACAAAGATACACAATTTTTTTTTATATGTCTTATCAAAAGAAGTAATAATTAGTTTTTCTTCTTCTTTTTTAAGTTTAAGATTATTTCGTATTTTAGAAACAGGCCTTGCTCTCCACCAATAATTTTCCATTTCTGTATTGTCTGGAAAATATTAATCATATCAGGGATGAAAAATTTGCAAGATGTTGAATAATTGTTTTTTTATGTAAGTTTTCTAGAAAGTGTCGTTTTTCATCGACTTAGGTTTTTCTATCCACATTAATTTATAGCTTTTCTTTGGATGAATAAAAAACAAATATCGCATGCATATTCAATGCTTTGATAATTTTTAAGAAAAAAACAAAACCGACTTCAAAAAATTAAATGATACAAATAAAATACACTAAAATATATAAAATGATTATTATCTTATTTAGTTACAACTAAACGACGAAATATTAACATGAAATTACTTTTTGAAGTCGGTGCCAAACATTTACCTTTTATGAATCACACTCGACGGATCTTACTTAGTAGGTTTGGCGGGTACGCTCGCATATAGGTATAGTTTGTTTGGCACCGACTTCAAAAGTAATTTCATGTTAATATTTCGTCGTTTAGTTGTAACTAAATAAGATAATAATTATTTTATACCTTTTAGTGTATTTTATTTGTTGCATTTAATTTTTTGAAGTCGGTTTTATTTTTTTCTTAAAAATTATTTTTAATTTTCTCTTTTTAGTGATGTTATTAATAGTGATCATATCATCAGAACTTGACCAAATTAATATGACACCATCCCTAAGATACTCCCTTTCGAATAAAAAAAGAATCATCGAAATCGGTTCATAAACAAAGAAGTTAGGCCTAAACAAACCTAACAAAAAAGGTCTAATACCTATGAAAAAAAATGGGACCAATCGGAAGGTAGACTGAACCCAATGCAAAAAAGATTTTCAAAATCGGTTCACAATTGGCGGAGATATGAGGTAACATAGACACAAAAAAAAAAAAAACTCAGTCGAATAGAGAACCTCCTCTTTTGTGAAGTCGGTTAAAAATGATAGCTAAACTCATTTGTTTTTGATCGATTTTTTGTGGCTTCTTACTTATGTTCATTTAAAAATGCCAAAATTTCAGTACGTAGTTCAAACACGTTTTCTCGACTCAACCAAGGGCGGATCCAGGGGGGACGGAGGGCGATCGCCCCCCCCCCATAGAGGCCCGTGCCTGGCAAAAAAATTTGTAAAAAAAAACAAAAAAACATTTATTTTTTTAAAAAATTTTAAAATTGAAAATAAAGTTCTATGTGTGTGTGTGGGGGGGGGGGCGACTCTGACCCCCCCCCCCCCCCGCTAGGACTTCGATCGCGATACACTTTCGAGATAAAAAGTAGATCTTATATACATCGGGCACCTTGTATACATTCGCCCCCCCCCCCCCCATAAAAAATTCCTGGATCCGCCCTTGGACTCAACCATTGCACTTCTGTATAAAATAGTAGGTAATCGTAGTTGTTACCTAAACAATGCGAACCTGCCCGTCTTTTTATCTTCAAAATATCGTAGATAAGTGTTTTATCGTCAAAACTTGGATGATTAGTTTCAAAATGTCATTTCAACAGGGACAGTATCATGGAGCTACTATTTTCTGTTCATATATTAAACACATAGATTTGTTCGTCGAGTCAAACTAAAAGCCAAATTTTGAATATAGTACTTGGCGTTGGCACATTTTTGTATCTTAAGCTCCGAATGTTCGATTGGTTTGTCGTGATTTCTCTTTGATCATTTTATTAAAAAGTTATTCATGCTTACACTGAATGAAATAAACTGCAACGGATCGTTGCTAAACTTTATCCAAATTCATTTGAAATATTAATATGTTTGTTCCTTTATTATTAATCAGATATCACTTGCAATTTGTAGTTCATATTGAAATTAATTCAAAAATAATTCTCATTTAAGAGTCGAGGAATAACCATTCTACATTGGATTTTTGACGTTTCGGTTTTTATTGGTAACCATTGCTGAGGACATAGAGGAATCGACTTAAAATCAAAAATAGCCATCGATTCTCATCTAATACTTGAGGAATAACAATTCTACATTAGGTTTTTGACGTTTCGATTATTATTGGTAACCATTGCTGAAGACATGGAGGAAACGACTTAAAATCCAAAAATAACGATCGATTCTTATCTAATACTAGAGGAATAACCTTATTGAATTCCATTTTTGATGTTTTGACTATTAATGGAAACCTCTACTGAAAATGTAGAAGAATCGACTTAAAATCAAAAAAGACTAAATTCTTTTATGGCAAACAACTCAAGCTTGAGTTGTTTACCAAAAAGAATTTAGTCTTTTTTGATTTTAAGTCGATTCTCTACATTTTCAGTAGAGGTTTCCATTAATAGTCAAAACATCAAAAATGGAATTCAATAAGGTTATTCCTCTAGTATTAGATGAAATCGATCGTTATTTTTGATTTTAAGTCGATTCCTCCATGTCTTCAGCAATGGTTACCAATAATAATCGAAACGTCAAAAACTAATGTAGAATTGTTATTCCTCAAGTATTAGATGAGAATCAATCGCTATTTTTGATTTTAAGTCGATTCCTCTATGTCTTCAGCAATGGTTACCAATAAAAACCGAAACGTCAAAAATCAATATAGAATGATTATTCCTCAAGTACTAGATGAGAATCAATCGCTATTTTTGGTTTAAAGTTGATTTCTCTATGTCTTCAGGAATGGTTACTAATAAAAACCGAAACGTCAAAAATCCAATATAGAATGGATATTTCTCAAGTATTAGATGAGAATCAATCGCTATTTTTATTTTAAGTCGATTCCTCCATGTCTTCAGCAATGGTTACTAATAAAAACCGAAACGTCAAAAATCCAATATAGAATGATTATTCCTCAAGTACTAGATGAGAATCAATCGCTATTTTTGGTTTAAAGTCGATTTCTCTATGTCTTCAGCAATGGTTACTAATAAAAACCGAAACGTCAAAAATCCAATATAGAATGATTATTCCTCAAGTACTAGATGAGAATCAATCGCTATTTTTGGTTTAAAGTCGATTTCTCTATGTCTTCAGCAATGGTTACTAATAAAAACCGAAACGTCAAAAATCCAATATAGAATGATTATTCCTCAAGTACTAGATGAGAATCAATCGCTATTTTTGGTTTAAAATCGATTTCTCTGTCTTCAGCAAAGGTAACGGATAAGAAAACAACGCAGTTGCTATGGTTACTCATAAAAATTCCTCCCAAATTTTTAGCATTTCACGAGAAAGCCTATCCATTCTTACTTAAGCAAGGCTAAATGAGCTATATTAAAACTTTCAAATGAATAAATTTTAAAGAATTTAAAAAATTAAAAAAGTACCATCTTACTCTAGAGTAAAGTACTTTAAAATATAATTTTACTAAAAACTTTATTTAACCTTTTTGTGGTCCCCAAGGTACTTAATTAGGATATTAAATTTCATCAAAATTGGTTAAGTCATTTTCAAGATATTTAGAAAAAACTAAAAAAGTACTGAAATAAAGTACTAATGTTTGTGGGCCGATATGTACCAAAAACTAATCAGCGCTTCATTTTGTTAAACTAATGGTAGGTTTTCAATTTCATTTCAATCGGTGCAACGGTGTGGAAAAAATCGTGGGCCAAAAAAGCGATAACATACATCCATCCATACATACATCCATCCATACATACCATCCGCACGCACTAAATGAAAAAATCGCACTTTTTGGCCTCTCGACGAGACCCCATGTAATTTTTGGCAAAACCGTCACGTGCTAATATTCAACCTAATTGAATACTACAATTTGTGACTTTAATTGAGTCCATGGGTTCCGTAGTCTTTACCTGAGGACCCTTTGAAGCCACGCTTGCCCCGAGAGCGATTACAATACTTTACCCATGCTTTGCATTGGATAAAAGTAAAAACGAAAAGAAATTTCGGTAGATATCAAGTTTACAGTGATACAAAAAAATAAAAGGTTGAAAAAAATAAAAATGCTAAACTTTAAAATTTAGAAACAAGTTATTTTTTTTTATTATTTATGTTAAAACTCGTTTTTTTTTTTAAAGAAAAAGAACACATTTAAAAAAAACAAATGTTTGGGTATAGTTAGGTTTTAGAAAAACAAAAAACATGAAATTTGCCATTTTATATTGAAAACTAGACGTATCCCATTTTGAGAGTTACTATTTTAAATTATTTATTTCTATACCGATTGATAACCCAACTATTTGATAACATGATAAATAATATATTTCAAAATAGATCATCTTGGTCTTAATTTAAATCAATAAGAGTTAATTTCCACTGCAAATGACGCAGATAGGTTTTTCCTCTAGAGGAGTGGTCTGTCCATTTTTTAAGTGTAATTTCAAATAATTCATAATATCTGAAACAATTATTTAATTTTTTTTAACGAATAACAAATAAATTATTTCGTTGTCCTCCCTGCCCACCCCCTCCCCTAAAGTCTAGAACATTGTTCCTCAAACTTTTTAGCCATGCGAACCCTACAAAATCAAGTGAATGGCCATCCACTCAACTTTATCATACACCTGCTTAATAAAATAATCATTTACGAATTCTTTTTTTAAGAAGCAGTAATATTTATAATCTTATATTAAACATGAATAATAAAAGTATTAACACTGGCTATTGGTATATTTTGGTCTACCTAAAAAATAATGACTCTTTTTTATAAAAATGTAAATTTCAGCTAACTTGGTTATATAAATTTAAGATTTTATAATTTAATTTTTTATGAGAAACTCCCCCCCCCACTATTTTGGGCCTATTAGCATTTAATCTCTCATTTTGAAATATGAGACTATTCAGTTTTCCTTGATTTTTATTTGACAATTTTATTATTTTAAGTTATTTTTGAGCCCCCCACCCCTCTTTGGAGTTACTATCAATTTCATATAGTCAGTCATTTTCAAAAGGTCGTATACGGCGCACATGCAAAATTTGTACAAATCGATCAAATGGTCTAGGACTAGGACAGAAAAATTGATAGTTCTATTTTAGGGTCACCCCGGGCCAAGAAAAAATGACTCGTTTGTTATTGTTTTATTATAGAGCTCTTTAAAAATAAATCCCATTTTTCTTTGTTTTTTTTTTTTTATAGTTTGAAAATTTTATAATTTTAATTTTTTAAGAACCCCTTCTCCCCTCTCCGCCTTTTAATTTTGGGTTAAATTTCAACCAAAATCTATTCAGCTCTTAATCTCAATAGAAAATAAACTGACACGTTCTGATGTGTCCATCCACTTCACTTATATTTAATATTTAATAAAATTATTTATAATCATGTAGAGGGAGGGGGTTAGATTTTGCATTTTTAGACTTCTGGGGGCCCACGGATTATGTATACAAAATTTGGTTCAGTTTGGTACAAAAGCCTATATTTTCATTTTTTGACCCCCACCCCATTTTGAGAGTTTAGTTTTTGCATTTTTAGACTTCTGGAGGTCCACTGATTATGTATACAAAATTTGGTTGAGTTTGCTTAAATGGCATAGATTTTCCTTTTTTAACCTCCCCCCCCTTAATTAAGTTAATAGTTATATTTTTACTTTAGCATACGGGGTATGGTCAAGTATTGCAATCGTGAATAAAAAAGTGTTTTTTTTGTTTCTTTTTTTCGAAATATCTAAAAAACGGCTTAAACTATTTTGATTAAAAAAATTGGGCGATACCATGGCATTTCGGTCTACAAAAAAGCTCTAATAAGTGAACATCGAAAAAATATAATTTTTTCGAGATAATAACTGTTTTGTCAAACTGTCTGTTATTCTGTTAGTATGTGTGTTATCAAATTTTTGTGGACGAGCTAGCCCAAAAACTAGTGTGAATATTAAAACTAAATTTCACACGTAGTTTTGGTGCATTGAGAGTTGATTCGATTTTGGTGCATATCGACCCAAAATTAAGAGAGGGAGGGGGGTGTAGTGTCAAAAAATGAAAATCTTGGCCCCTGTACCAAACTCATCCAAACTTTGTATACATAATCAATGGGCCCCCAGAAGTCTAAAAATGCAAAAACTAAGCGCCCAAAATGGGGGGGTCAAAAATGAAAATCTTGCCCTTGTATCAAACTCAAACTAATTTTGTATACATAATCAGTGGGCCCCAAAAAACTAAAAATGCAAAATCTAACCTCCAAAAATGGGGGGGGGGGCGATGAAACTCTAGGCTCTTGTACCAAACTCAAACAAATGTTGTATAGATAATCAGTGAGTCCCCAGTAATCTAAAAATGCAAAAACTAACCTCCCCCTACATGATTATAAATAGTTTTATTAAATATTAAATATAAGAGGGGGGCCAGGTTGTATGGTTAAGTCAAGTGGATGACCACATCAGATCGTGCAATTTTTTTTATTTTATATTTACTTTTTTTCCTTTACTTTTAACGATAATATTATATCTTACTCAAAACTCGAGGGTGCTTGTTTATCTTTAAAATGGAGATTTGGCAATATAATATTAATCAACACACCAAATTTTAACTTCAAGATTTAAAGATAATAACTAACTTGGAAAATTCACACTTAGGTATATCTCAATGATTATACTCGTACAGAAAAAGAAATAAGTATGTAACTTATTAAATATTTTAGGACACAGTACACTAAATCTAGTCCAGAATCTTAAACTAGAGTGTTTTGCTAAGTTATAATGGGTAGTTTTTAACCCCAGCCAGTATCTCCTCCCTGATTCGAGAAAAAAAGTTTACTGAAAATAAGAAAAATATATATAAGAAAGAAAAATCGCGTTTTAATTAGTTCCTTAAGCATTTTTTTTTACGAGGTGATGATTAGGATGATTGAATGTACCCAACGAGCTAAGGATCCCAGGGATTACTACTACAAATGTATTTTCACATTCATTTTATTTTTTAAATGCTGATCGAATGTTTTCATTTTAATGAGATTAAAATGTTTGTAATTACACTTGGTTCAATTTATTTGAGATATGACTTAACATATTCAAGTCTAGTAGTAATTTTAAACATTTATAATATCTAATATGAAAATTTGAGTGTCTTTTATCTTTTTGAAAAATGGATGGAAATTTTTTTTCAAATCATTTAAATGTTGATTCTAATAACATGTGTAAAAATAAGATTTATTCGGAAACGGGACAACACGGTAATGATAACAAATTGATTAATAATATTAATTTTGACCTAATTAATATTTAAAAAAATTAAAAATTCGAAACAGTTTTTTTTTAGTTAATATGTTATCTATGGATTTTTTGATTTAAATCTTTAACAAATAAAATCCCTAACTTAGCCAAAGTGATAAAGATTCTATGATGATAAGCGAAGAGGGGGGAAGACGAGGGAGATAATATACAGAGATATATACAAAAGGCTTTTTGGATTAAATTTCTATTTGTTTCAATTTCTTGATTTGATCCATCTCATTTATAGTCTAAATTAAAAAATCCTATGTTGTTTGATTATACATAAATCTCAACACCAGATTATACCTAGAGGATCTATCGTAAGTTTGATATCATTTTACCTGTGTGTGTGTTTATATATATAATAAGTCTAGCTCACGCGTAATGAGTTCCGTAGAGGGTAATGTAGCCTCATATCTCACTAATAAATATAAACAAAATTACAAAATAAGGTGTTAATAAGACTTTAAAATACTTATTCCTCGGTGGGATGTACGAATTGGACTGTTTGAGGATCATCAAACTTTAACCAGTTTTACTTTTTTCGAAAATAACGATGGAGAGACCGACACAGTCACGATAGTAATTTATTTGTTCTTAGTCCAACAAAATCATTGAAAATAAGTCAAAACACCTAAAATGGAAATTTTATAATATATTGGTCAAAGAATTCGAAAGAAATTTATTAATACAGAAAGACAAGATCTGAGAAAATTTCTACATCGAATTTTTTCACAAATACAATAAAGATATTTGTTGTATAATGTCCATGGTGGGTCACTCCAGATCTTTCTAATTTAACTTCCGTTTATGTTTAATGTTATAACTAGATCTCCTAAACTACAAAATTCGGATGAGCGAGAGTGTGCATTTTTAGGGTTCTCTGGTTCAAAGAGGATGATCGAGCTACTCAAAATATCAATGACATGTCAGCAACTTGTTGGTCTTTAGATATCCGAAGATACTGGCAAATAATAGGGTTCATATTTGGTATAATGTTAGAGTGTAATATAAGTACGTATTTACTCTAAAAGAAATATAAATTCATTAATATTAAAAAATATTTAATTTGTCAAGTATGATTGGTACTCGAAATAAAAAAAATTGGAGGAAAAAGTGAGAATTTGTCAAGACTTTGGTGATTTAACAGTTTTTAGCTAGAAATCTGAAACGTGGCAGAAATATACAGCTTATTATCAACATAACGTTATCTTTGCCATTTGATGATAGAAGGGTTTAAACTTTAATTTCGAGCATTTGTCTTTCTGCTATTTAAATCAAACATTTGATATCGACATTTAATTTTTTTTTTGAAAAGTTAATACTGAGGCAAGTAATTTAGTGATGTTGAAATTTTGAAAATTACCATATTTTTTAATATTTACATAATTCACTAATATAAACTTGTTTGCCTTTAAACTATTAGCAAGTGCTCTCAATGCAATAATTTAATTTTTTCAGTTTTTGCATTTGTTTCAACTTTAAATTCTAATACTAGAGTGCACAAAATCTAAATTAGCTCTTTGATTATGAAAATACGAATAACATGGGACCACCGTTCTTGAATTAGCGAGTTGGCTAAAACATACAGAAAAAATCCTACGAATTGATTTTTCTCCACCTTGCAGACATTTCTAAAAACGAATAACCAAAAAAAATATATATATTTATTATAAATAAATAAAAATATGTTTGAATTCAACAATCGTCGAAGGTACCAGGCACAACTTCCTAAGTGCATCGAATATGTGGAATCATAAAAAGCTTGTTTCCTTTTATGATAATTGGACACGAAAAATTCATGAAAAGATTTCACTGAGTTTGTCTTCTGCTTGATGTGAATAAACATATAGATGTAGATATAACAAATATATTGTTGAGTGACCAGTTTTCTATTACAACAAAACGAATTTATTTACATCCAATTGTGTATTTGAAACCATGATAAATAACAGATAAATTATTTTTAATTAAAAAGAGTGATGATGCAGTTCAAACCTACAAAACTAAAGTTTTTAACAATTAAATTAGATATTCAATGCATATTACATATATTCTTTATAAAATACCATAATATTCTATATAAATTTGTGTATGTATGTTTATTTGAATCAAACAGAGGACAACCTCATTGATTTCTCTTTATAACTATGCTACTTTGTGTAAACAAAATCTTTTCAACTACCTACTCGAAAAATTAATTGAATCTGATTTCATTCAAATTTTATTTTATACATATTAATGGAATTAAAAAAAAATCGTTAGTTTAATTATAAAATTCGTTAGTAAAAGAATATTTTTTCGAATTTTTTTTTTGAAATTTCTTTAAAAAAGTTACATTAGACTATTCATGACTTGTATTCTTAACAGAAGACTAAAGAAATCATTGATCTGTGTAAAAAAACTTTTACTTTCACTAAAAAGAAACTTAAAACTCGCCTTTGTTCATTTTAACTGTTTTTAAGCGGATTGTGACTTTAGTAGGTCATTAACTTATCATTAAAGGTCCTTTTTTTGAACAAAATGTTTTTATTTACAAATTAAAATTTACATATTTATTATTTATATAATTTGGGCATGAGGCACCCTTCCATGTACATATTTATATTAATAATAAATAATAAAAATTAGTGTATTTATCAAGTGTCATGAGTTATTACTTGTTGCGCTGCGACACTCCTACTTTATTTCAATCGGATTAAAAATTTGACACAACTAATAACTCATGACACTTGATAAATATACTAATTTTTAAAAAAATCGTTAGAGCCGTTTTTGAGAAAATCTTTCATGTAAATGTCCACTTCCGGTTTTCCGATTTCAACCAAAAGCTGTACTCCTTCTATCCTATTTCGAGCTTAAGTTTCGAATTTCGAAAATGTGAAAGTCGTGTGGTGAACACTCCAATTGATTTTTTTATTAAAATCACTTTTAAATTTTACAAAAACCCACATTAAAGTCCTAAAAATATTAATATAATATAAATTAATATAATACATATAAAATATTAATGAATAAATTAACTAAAAATCTTCATTTTTTACGTCCTATTCTGTATGTTAGGAGAAAGTAAAATAAATTTTAAAAAATTGCTTTTAGAAATTATTTTAATAGCAAGTTAAAACAGATGCTAAAATAGAAATATCCAGAAGTCATGGCTCCACATGAAATTTCGGGCCCAGGCGACAACATCTGAAGCGAGCCTCTTATTATGGAATAAGTATGTTTGTTATGAAGTGGAAAAAATTGGTCACCCTACGTATTTTTTTCTAATATATTTAACTCCTTAAAAAACATGTCACACCCGGGCTCCGGGTTCCAGATCTTTCTAGATTTAAAAGAAATTAATTCTAATAAAATTTGAGATTTCCAGTTCAACGTGCCTCAAAGGGATGAACTTTAACAGACACTTCACTTTTTTTGAGTTTTTGCATTTATCACAAAAAATATTGGATAAAATAATAATAAATGCATATGTAATATATTTTCCCCTATAAATTGTATATTAAAATAGTTTTATGCAAATGAAGATTTCATCCCCAAAATTACGTCCAAGTATTATCTTAGAATTCCTTCAACTTTGTTTATAAAATATTTTCTAGTTTTTTTTTTGTTTTTGTTTTTTTTTATTAATATGCGAGAGAAAATTTGACGTTATATAACAATTTTATTATAATTTCTAGTAGAAATATTATAATATTGTCATTTTTGATAATACGGTCAAATGGGTCAGTCTGTCAGTTTTGATAATACAGTCAAAAGGGTTTTAGGCAAAGCGGAGACGTTCACAGTCGTTATATTATATTTATTATTTATTTATTATGTAACTCGTGTCTTTTAGTTTCCTTTAAATATTTTCTGTCTCTTAAGCTAATCATTAGATTAACTCTCTTTGTGTAAAAGTGAGCTTGATCCCAAACTATCTTTGCTTCTCTAATAACTAATAAGATGCTCTCAATAACTCGCATGTTATAAAATAAAATATACTAATACTTGTCAAATAGAGAGTGAATTTGAACCCTTTTGCCCGTGTTTGTATTATGAACTTTACACATTTCTGAACGAAATTAAAAGTTAATAAATATTAATATATTAATTTAAATATTGAAATATTTTATCTTGTAATGTAACAATAAATATGTGGGGTTGAAGGAATCATATTTCCGAAAAAAAGCTAAAGACCACCCTAATCATCGTTAAGAACCCTGATATTCATGAAAAATCAGATATTTACTACTCGTATGCAAAATTTAATTAAAAAGTATAATAAAATTTCTTATCTTTCAAAATTATAATTTTCTGATAGGTTTTCCTTTTATGGTAAACATGTTAACATACTAAATCAATTTCGTTTTGATTTCTATTGTTTTGTAGATTACTTATCAAAAAGATTATAATAAGCAAGATTATTATTTTTTTAATCAGCGTTTATGAAAATCAGTAAGACGCATATCTAATCAAGTGTTAGCGTGACATGCATCTCTCCCAGAAATTGTTCAATTTTTCTGAGACCTATGACTCGATTTCTACTTTAATTGAAGGAGATAATAAAAGAGTGTGTCTTCTGCTGGAATTATAAATTCTATTTATTTATAACGAGACTATAGTTTTCAGTCAGTTTTCAGTCACACGCGATTAACAGAAATCTTAGGCCCTCCACTATTCGATTGCAAAGATAGTGATATCAGAGACAGAGTTGAACTTTTAATTAACAAAAAAACGGAAATATTGTCTAAAAAACTTCAAAATCTTAGAAATCAACAACTCCCAAATAATTTAAAAAACAATAACTAAAGTGAAACTTTCAAGTTTAGCGATAGAATTAAAAATTTCACAAATACTAAATTCACCGATTCAGAAAAAGATTTATTGAATAAAGGCCTAAATCATTGCATATATTCACCAATAAATAAAAATGAATTAGAAAACATCGCGGTAAGCATAGAATCTTCATTGATTAGAAACCATGAAAACTATATGAATAAAACTATATCTGCAAACATTTTTGAAAAAACAATCCAGTCCAATCATAACAATATAAATTTCAAAGAAAATAAAACTTTAAAACAATTAAAATCAAAAATCAGGGAAAATGATTTACAAGTGATAAAAAGTGATAAAGGAAATACAGTTTGCATATTAGACAATGAAATTTACAAAGAAAAAACGGAGAATTTTCTAAAGTCAAATAATTTTGAAGAAATTAAAAATCCAGTTAAAAGTTTTGATAAAATAGTTAAAGAAAAAATAAAAAATTCGATTATATTAACAGACAAACAAAAATATTCACTCCCAGAAAAGAATCCACAATGTCCCAGATTATATTCTCTTCCAAAAATTCACAAGTCTGAAAAATTGGAAGATATTCCAATTAGACCTGTAGTTAGTTATACAAATTCATCAATTACAAAACTTGCCAAACATTTAAACAAAATATTTAAAGAAAAAACTAAATTCATCCCCAAAAACTCAATTAAAAACTCACTTGAATTAATAAATAAAATCAAAGATGTTGAAATTCCCGATAATGGTAAATTAATCTCTTTGGACATCACAAGCCTTTTTACAAATATTCCCCCAGAAGAAACTCAAGAATTAGTTAACAAAATCATTTTTAAATCCCCTAATTTACAAGCCAGAGAAAAACAAAATTTAAGCGAATTGATGAACCTCTGTATAAATCACAATTTCTTTCAATTTAATAATAAAATATATAAACAAAAAAATGGATTAGCAATAGGTAGCCCTTATCACCCCTACTAGCGGAAATATTTTTAGACAATTTCGAAACAAAATTTCTTAACGTAGAATGCAAATATTTCAAATACATTCACTATTACTACTGGTATGTAGATGATATTATTTTACTCTGGACAGGTACAAAACGCGTTCTGGGTGAATTTATCAACAATATAAATTCTATCCATGACAAAATTAAATTTACCAGCGAAATCGAAAAAGATAAAACACTAAATTATTTAGATGTAGAAATCAAAATTTCAAATAAAAAACATACTTTTGGAATATTTAGAAAACCCACGACCACAGACACAGCTATAAATAATAATTCCTGCAGACCTATCACACACAAATTAGCAGGATTCCACTCAATGATTCATAGATTAACCAACATCCCTTTAGATAAAACAAATTTCAATAAAGAATTAGAAATAATAAAACAAATAGCCAATAAAAACGGTTACGAGGAAACTCTTATTGACAAACTATTAAAAAAGAAAATTGAAAAGTCAACTCTGAATCTGATTTATTCCCAAATGTCCGAGCCAGAATCAAAACCCAAATTAATAATCCCATACTATGGAAAAATTTCGGAAACTTTAAAATTAAAATTCAAAACTTTAGGATATCAAACTATTTTCAAATCCTCTAGAACATTGGGATCTGATATTAGCAATAATAAGAAAGACAAAATTCAAAAAATGGACAAAAAAGGTGTCTATTCCATAACATGTGGAGAATGTGATTCGACCTATATAGGAAAAACAGAACGAAATTTAAACACACGCATTTCGGAACACAAAAGGGTTTTTAAAGGGAGTTCAGGGCATAGTGCATTTGCAGACCATTTAATCTCCGAGAAACATTGTTTTCCAGATGAATCAAATATTAAATTAATTAGATCAGAATTAGATCCCTTAAAAATTAGTATTTTCGAATCGTTGGAAATTTTAAAATCATACAATAATTCACCAAAAAAATTCTTAAATCGAAAAATAGAAATTCCCGAAAGCTTTATTTTAAAAATAGCCGCTAAAATATAAACTTCACGAAAGCCACCTACAGCCAAAATAATAAAACAAGTATAAATTTCAATTCTGAACTTACCCACACTGTATATTTTCTTAACCTAACCACATGAAAGATTTTAAACTTTCATTCATAAATTAATTCCTGTGAATACATTGTAATAGACTGATGAAGAGGGCAAAGCCCTCGAAACTATAGTCTCGTTATAAATAAATAAAATTTATAATTCCAGCAGAAGACACACTCTTTTATTGTCTCCTTCAATATATAAAAATTCTGCTACTCTCGGCAAAAACTTTCAATTTAATCTACTTTAATTTATTACATTTTTTGGGTTCCATCCTATTACCGTATATACTTAGTTATCTGCTTGTCTTTTCTTTTGCCACAAGTCTATAAATTCCAAACTAAAGGCCGCTGCACTCGAGGCTTGTTTTAATAATTTTTTTGTCTGCTTGCTCCCACTCAAAGGCATCCCAGGACCAAGCTTGAAAATAGAATATGTCCTATCTTTTAAATCAAGCAAGATAGCCAGAAATACAGCCAGCAGTGTCGTCATTTCGATTGCAAATTAGAGCTCCCAACCCAAAAACAGGTAGAAGAAAAAGTCTTGTGTGCAGAGGGCTTAATAATTAATATATGGAGTTTGAAATGTGGCTACTAGTTGGTCAACACAAAGGTGAAAAAAAATTGAGCTACATTCCCAAACAAATATGTTGATAGAAAAATATGTTCACGATTCTCATCGAGTGAAAGAGATTTTTTCAAAATACTATTACCTAAACATGTTTTTTGTAATTTTTATTTTGACACCTCAGTCGCTCATTTGGTCTTTTCTGCTCTAACTTTGTAATTCTGATTTATAAAAATCTGTAAAAATTCCCAAACGTAACTTAATGTGAATACTGTTGAGGACGATTATTTTGCTCTGATGAGAAATAATCATTTTGAATGAGAGATAAAAAATAACTACTTTAATTTGTCATGGTTCTATCTTCAATCATTTCTACCTTACTCAAAAATATCCTCGTGTTAAATGAATAAAAATAAATATTTTATTCCGGCATTCTAAGGTTGAATTTAGAAATTTTCAATTGTTTGTTTTTTGCTTGTATTTATTCGTGTTTAGAATATATGCTATATCAAAGAAAAAGAAAAATACCAAAAATCTAACCTGGAAGATGTGTGGGTGAGAGCGCTATCTCTGGAACTTGCTGAGTGGGGCGAATCCTTGCTGGAGATTGCTGGAGAGTGTCGCTTTTGGGATGCCAGGGCTCTAACCTGCAGTGCCACTGGCCCAAGGAAGCATAGAATGTGGACCTTGGACCCTGCAATAAATAATTGTAATATATAGTTATTGTAGAAAAACCTAATAGTTAAAAGGGAACTCTTATAAGTATTCGATAGAAAAATCTAATCCAATATTTGATCAAACAAGTCTGAGCGTGTTTTCAATTCCTCTTGCTAATAAAACTAAATCTATCTTAATAAATGTAAGCTCTAACTAAAATACAGATAGATTAAAAAAATTCCCTTTTAATAAATATTTTATATACGATAACTTTCTCTGCTTATTTTAATAAAGCTTTATAAAATATACACGAGTAAATGAAATTGTAATATTAATATTAATTCAAAATAAACTAGATTTTCATTTTTTGACCCCTCCCCATTTCGGGTGGTTAGTTTTTGCATTTTTAGTCTTCTGGGGGGCCACTGATTATGTCTGATTATGTATACAAAATTTGGTTGAGTTTGCTCAAATGGCCTAGATTTTTATTTTTGAACACCCCCCCCCCCCCATTTTGGCCCCAGAAAAACAATCTTTCCGTTATTATAAGTTCATTTTTTAGTATATTTCATTTTTCTTGTTTTTTTAGTTTGAAAATATTATAATTTTAATTTTAACCCCTTCCCTTCCCCCTTAATTTTGGGTCAATATGCACCAAAATCTAATCAGCTCTTAATCTCAATGCACCAAAACTAGATGTGAAATTTCGTTTTGATATTCACACTTGTTTTTGAGCTAGCTCGTCCACAAAAATTTGGTAACGCACAAACTAACAGACTAACAGACATTTTGTAAAAACAGTTATTATTTCGAAAAATATAACTTTTTAGATGTTCACTTATCAGGGCTTTTTTGTAGACCGAAATGCTATAGTTTCGCCCAATTTTTTTAATTAAAATAGTTTCAGCCGTTTTTGAGATATTTCGAAAAAACTAAGCAAAAAAAACCACATTTTTCATGCAAGATTACAATACTTGACCATACCCTGTATGGTAAAGTAAAAAATAGAATTTTCGTTGAAAAGGCAGCACAAGGATAGTAAAAAAAAAATCACTCGAATAAAATAGATATATTGGACATTCATTTTTCCCCTCAATGACTCCTTCTAAACTCTGAAGAAGGGGGAGAAATCCTACGAAACGTTGGTTTTTTTATTGAGAAAAAATAAATGTCTAATAAATCTATTTTATTCGTGAGAATTTTTTTCACTATACTTGGGCGGTTTTCAATCACTTATCAATTAAAATTTCTAACAGTCCGTCTCTCTGCGAAGAGGAAATTTCTTCTAATAGAATTATCGATATATATATATATACTTACTATTTATATTCAATATGTGCGTCCCATTCACACTTGGTCGTTTTTCTCATTGATTTTATTTTTGTTAACCTTTTTCTAACTTAGAACTAGAGTGTATGAAATATGAAACAATAGTTAATATGAAACTTTATGATTTTTTTTTAATTGAACATTTAAATTATAGAAATTATTTGCAGCCAAAATAATTACTATTAATGCTCATTAATATTTAAATAAGGTTAAGAACAACTTAGAGGAGAAACGAAATACCTGAATCTTTACCCTATCTATATTTTATTCATAAAGATAATTACTATCCAGTAATTACTCGGTATTTATATTACTAGACGGATCTTTAACTATTGAAGTGACCTATAAATAAAACAAGTTGGAAATTAAAATTATCTTATGGGAGTTTTAGATGAAATATTATTTACTACTTTATTAATTAAACACTTTAATTAAGTTTTAAATTTAAATAAAAAAATATCGCAATTAAAATTTGAAGCTGTCTCATAATATCTCTTGGTAAAGTGGATATAAAGAACTTTTTGAATAAATAGAAGTTAAATATACATATTCATTTTCGAGTTTTTTACGCATGCAATACCTCAAGCCAAACTATTTGTATTTAAAAAAAGGGAGATAGAAAACTTTTGAAATATTCAAATATCGAAATTATTTCTTAAATTATGTAAATTTATACGATTCTGGAAAGATTGAATCACGAAGGTAATTTTAATCTCTATTAGTCCTGTGGATAAAAAGTCACTAGTTTCGAATTGTCTAGTAAAAAGTCAAGTTAAAACATCAAACATTAAGGGCCGGTTGTATGTCTCAAAGTAAATGCTTTTTACCACTAATCCAGGGCAGATGGTAAATGGAGGGACTGGGATGGCCAATCAGATGCCAGACACTGAGGGCCGGTTGTATGTCGCAAAGTAAATGTTTTTTACCATCTAACCCTGGGTTAGTGGTAAAAAGCATTTACTTGCGTACAATGGCAAGTCCGATGTTAATTCTGCACCTTAGGGTCCCCTTGAATGCTGCGAGGCAACGCAGCGGCGTTCAGCCTGTGGCCCTACGCCCTACCCAAGGGTATGGTCAATAGATGTTACGTTCGTAAAAGTTTTGGCGGTGCATTTTTTGTTGTATATATTCAAAATTTTCTTTAGGTGCGATTTAAGATTTTTTTATCAAAAATTGTCAAAGAAATTGATTCATTTAAATTGATTTGAATTTAAAGAAGTGTCGATCGATTGCAAATCAGCTCTTCGAACATAGGTGCCTTTCGGCGGGCAGTCGTCTATGAGCTTTCTTCTAAAATAATTATTATTATTAAAAGACCGCATCTCCAAATGTTTATAGCCACGTAATTTTTAAAAATATACTATCGTATATGCTTAGGTAGTAGCTGTTCGCATCATCAATTTTTTTAGTGGCGACCGGGTGTGGACGGAACAATTCATCGTTAATATATTTAATGTTTCTTAATTTAAAATGAATTGGAGTCTTTCATTTCAAAATTCAATTATACATATTTCAAATTTGCCTGGTTAATGAAAATCGATTGGAGCCATCAGTTTAAAATCCGAGCTGAGAATTATATTTCAAATTTGCCTCGTTAATTAATATATATTTAATGTTTCTTAATTTAAAATCTATTGGTGTTTTTTCATTTTCATTCGAGTTCAAATGAATACAATATTATCTAGACACAAAGTCTAAATCAAAAATATATAGTTTTAGTAAAAGAAATCAAGATATAAATATTAATGTGACATTGGTCTAGTGGTTAGAGCTGATGCCCATAGTTCAAGAGTTCCTCGGTTCGATTCTATGCAAGAGGGTAATTTTTTTAGAGAAATTTCTCTAAGCGTTGTTACAAATTAATCTAGATAAATATATTATAAATTAAAACTCAGCAAAATCTTTGTAAAATACCATTAGATTTTCTAATGTTTATAGTCAGAGTTAAAAATTTCATTTCTTATTCTTAGCTCTCAGTGTGATTCTAGCAAAGTTGTAAAATGTACCAACCTAAAATTGAAAGTTTTTGTGCCGAGGGTAGCAGAATTTTTATATATTGAAGGAGACAATAAAAGAGTGTATCTTCTGCTGGAATTATAGATTTTTAATTTATTTATAACGAGACTATAGTTTCGAGGGCTTTGCCCTCTTCATCAGTCTATTACAATTGATTCACAGGAATTAATGTATGAATCTATATAGTCGTCTCGTTATAAATAAAATTTATAATTCCAGCAGAAGACACACTCTTTTATTGTCTCCTTCAATGTACCTACCTATTGAAAAGATTTCGTTTCGCAAAGAGTAGCAGCGTTGTTGATTCTAAATATTTATAATTAAAAAGACTGATGATGTGATGATGAAGGTTAAACCTTTGAAACTATAGACTCTAACAATTAAATTTAATATAGACTATAGAGTCTAACAAATAAATTATAGAAAATCATAAGATGCTGTCATCTATTAAATCCGATGGAATGGAATATTTTTAATTAAATGTCAAAAGGGTTGTTTTTCACTCCTTCGGGAATCGAACCCGAGTGCCAGTAACAGCAATCCGGGATTGCTTCTGACTCATAATTCAAAATATTCCATTCCATCGGATTTAATAGATGACACCATCTTATGATTTTCTAAGAAAATTTGAATCTATTACCATCGGCAAATTGAAATCTTTCAAATAAATTATATATATTTATTTGCATCAAGTAGAGAATGACGTCATTGATCTCTCTTTATGAAGTTGTACTGTTTTTATTTATTTTCTTCAATAACTCCAATGTGATGCAAGCAACAAATCTGAATTGAGAGGACTTTATTTTATAGAAAGTATAACTCACCCACGAAATAACCTCGATATATACATGTTGTTTAACTTCCAAATTATTTGGTTTCAGGTGCTTTGAATATGTCTTAATATTTGGCTATTTTTTAAAAAATAGGCAAAAAACTAAATTCAATAACTCTTTCTAAGATAAGATTAAAATGTTCATATTACACATGTTTTTAATTCAGTCCAGTAGCAATGAAACAGGAGTAAGATTAGAGATGTGTTATCTATCTAAATATTAAATACGCTATCTCGAATCACATCCGTCAAAAAAGATTTGCAAGATTATAAAAGAATATATCAATCAATTTTCGAAGCTTAATGAATTTAATATTATCGATTATATTTTCCCTCGATGATTTATATTATGTTACTCTCAGACTATCAATTCATGTAATGATTCGGTACTATGATCGATTCTAATTCTTTTATCTAAAAATTTCCATATCATTTACTTAATGTTTTTTTTTCTTTTAACATATTTAAAATATAGTCATTTAGATTTCATTTATTCATTATCATTGATAGGTTTCATTAAAAAAAAAATTAAGATGGTCCTTGTAACAAAATCACGAATGTACAAATTTCTGATTTTTAATAAGCGCATTTTCTTATTGAATGAATAGTAAGTCACGAGATACACGAAATTAAAAAATATCTGAATTTTATTATTGTTATAATATTACAACCGTTTGAAAGCACGTGGAAAATGTATGTTTGAAAATGAATTTTCTTCATATTTAAGACATATCTATTTCTTCTTTAAGTGCCATATCAGGTCTCCCTGACGTTTCGGCACCTCTTCACATATACCTGTGCTGAGTGTGTTTAGCTGTTTTACACAGGTATAGGGGCCTACTTTTTAACGCCGGTTCCGTTAGTTTGGAGAGGTTGACTAGGTAATTATACTTTTGGTAGTTTGCCATTGCTTTCCATGAGGAGGTGGCTGCAAATATCTGCCGAGACTCAGTCTCGAACCAGCATACTTCAGGACAGCGGCCCGAGACTCTGATCACTGACCCACAGTCGCCTCTTACACATATCTATTTAACTTTTATTAAATCAAACATAAATTATGAGCTATAAAAACCCAAAGTCATTTCACTAAATCCAAATTTCCAACTTTTATCTTCAAATCCTACAAATCTAAATTTGACATTCTTGAGTAGTAAAAATAAAATGAGGAGTTAGAAAAATGATTTTGCAAATAAAATTAATCCCCCAAAAGTGCTTTTAATTTATAATAAATTACTTTTAAATTAATATATTTTCTTAAATTTATTAGTTCCGTAATTTTCACATTTCCCAAAAGTAAGAAAGATAAATTAAAAAAAATTCAGAAAAAAGAAAAATATTATAAATAAATTACAAAAAGAACTACAACACGAATAAACTGTCACCATAAAATTTTTCCCCATATTTGTAGTCATTTTCCTTACAATATTTCTTTCCATTGAACATTTTACTTAAGGAATGTCTTATATTTTATATGACAGTTCATAAATTTAAATAGTATCTTTTAATGGAAAATCCATTACACATATATCAGATAGTAAGTTCAATATAAAGTCATGTAACTAATAATAAATATCACCTGTAAAAATTTACAGAAAATCGTAAAGGTATTTGTTTCACCAAATGGGTTTTCTTACGATTTTTTTTTTTGATATTTAGAAAGATTATTATTTAAATACTTCTTCATCGATTGGTGGCAAAACGAAATTTATGAACAATATAGTTCCGGAGATATTAAATTCCAAAAATAGAGTTTTTCAGACTCTTATACATTGCACTATACGGGATATCGGAAAGTTTACATAGATATTTAATTATAATTAAGAAACTCTTCTTACCATTGTTATAAAGAAAATTTTAATTCATAGTTACAACACAGTTTCTGAGATAATAATAAATAAATAATGAAAAATGTATAATGAAAAATTTACACTAAAAGCAAACTGGCAACAACGAATTTATTTAACCTAAAAAATGGGTTAACTTTAGTAATTTTTTGACGTTTTTTCGCTTCAGCCATTGTCGCAACAGCTTTCAATCGCTTATTAAGAACTTTTTGTTTATAAATCTCCTTTTATAATGACATTTCTATGATAAAATATATACAAGCTCGGACAGTGTTGCCAGATTTGTCAACGAGCACGGGATTGGCTAGTAGTGGTATATAAACAGCAAAAAGTTTTGGGCTTATGAATTATCAATCCTTATTGTCTGTTCTATAAACTCTAGCATTAACTTTTGGCTAGTATTGTCGCGAAACAACTACCTTAAATGTATGTTTTTGGACTTAGGGCCTTGAACTTAAGGGTAGACCAATTTAAACCAAAATCTTTTTCTAACATTAACATTCGATTATACTATTAAATTTAATACTGTATGTTTTTTCTTCTTCGAGTGTCATACTCGATGTCGAGTGTTGGCTATTACTATAGGAATGCCTTTCCATAGTAATTTTCCTGGGAATATTGTTCACAGGAGTGATTTACCTTGTATAGTTTTTGAGATATCCTTAATATTGATAGACTGGAATTAATTACCCTCCCAACACGTATTATCAACAATAACTAGTAAATTCAAACTCAAAGTTATGAAACATTTTTCTCGCTTTGGAAATTGTGCAACGATTTATGTTAAATTTAAAGAATACCTTTGAACTTTAGTGTCGTCCCAAAAGTCATCATAGTAAATTAACTACCTATTTATATCCTGTTTTCTTTAAAGAAATTTAAATATCTTGTTAATGTCTTGAATGTATATTTCATAATTAGACTCCAAATTTAGTGGTCAACTTCATATATAGATGAGCTTCAATATTAACGTCATGATATCAATTCATTAATATTAGAACCGTTAACTTTGCTGATGTGAAAGAAGATGAGTTTTACCATACGAATGTATGACCAAGTATTGTTGCGATCGTGCATGGGAAAAGGATTTTTTTTCTTCGTATTATCGAAATATGTCAAAAAATGATGAAACTATTTTGCTAAAAACATTCAGCGAAATCATGGTGAAAAATTATATTTTAAAATTTATATTTAAGAGATATTAATTATAATACTTTGTCAAAAGGTATGTTTGTTAGTTGGTACGATAATAAGGGTGAGGGGTGGAGGGTTCTTGAAAAATTAAAATAATACAATTTTCAAACTAAAAAAAAACAAGAAAAATTGAATTTTTTATAAAAGGGACCTATAATAAAAAAGAGAGTTATTATTGGGGGGGGGGGGGGTTGAAAAAAATAGAACTACATTTAAATATATAATATAATTAAGTCCTAGACCCTTTGATCAATTTGTATGAATTTTCGCATGTACACCCTATACGATCTTATGAAAATGACTCACTATGACATTGTGTGAAATGTGAAATTGATATTGACCCAAAAGAGGGAGGGGTCAAAAATGATTAAAATGTTATTATAAAATATTCTACAAAAATTCAAGAATGGTATTTTACCGTAGAAGAGTTCAATATTTAAGATAAGATATGATTAATTGCTAATGGGGCCAAAATTAAGAGGGATGGGGGGTTCATTGGTAAATGATTATAAATTATTTTATTAAATATTAAATATAAAGAGGAGCCAGGTCTATGGTAAAGTCATGTGGACTTCTCTGATAAATAAAGAATGCAGATAAAATTTTTAATAGTACAAATAATCAAATTAATTTGAAATAAAATTTCAGCTCATTAATTACAACAGTTATGAGTCGGGTTGTCCGAACTGGCTAAGGCGGTGGCCCCAGTTCAGCATTGTTGATGACGATGTTCAAGTGGAAGATCCGGGTTCGTGCCTGGCTAGCATATAAAATTTCTACCGGCCAAAACTCGGCTCCCTCACTAACCCTACTAATACTTTACTGATGTGCTGTCTAAATGGGCTTTGTTCCCGATGAGAATAAATAAATAAAAAAAAATTACAACAGTTCGTTCGATAGCTTCCTTTATCATGATTTGATTTGTTTCTGAATTTCTGTATTTTTTAAAGGAAATTTCTGAAGATAGAAAGCTTAAAACTTACTCATTTATTCGTTTTAGCAATACAATCATTTTGACATCGGATCTATCTATGATTTTCTGATCTTGAGTATTATAATCCAAACACGCGGAGACAGCAAGAAACAGTCACAGAGACAGAAAAAACCATATTTGAATATGATTTCCCCCACAATTTAGACATTTTTAAATACATAAAAACGATGTGGAAAAAAATGGAAAGAATCTAATAATAGCCACATTAGGCATATAAATTATAATAGTTGAATAAAATGCAAGGTGAGTTTTACAAAAAAAAAATTATTTTTTTATATTTGTGAAAATCACCTTGGATGTATATATTTAATTCACCTATTTGTTTCACCTAAAACAATGTTCTTTAACAATTTTAAGTTTAGAACTAATAGTCATTATTTAAAATTAAAACTATACATTTATCACAATATATTTAAAATTAATATTTTTATATTATTTATTTTTTTCAGGATAACTAATCAATCTTCTAGAAAAAATGGCAGTCGGAGAAAAAAATGGCAAAAGTGAAGCTGGTTCAGAGTTTAATCTCTCCGATTTTACATCCACGTATGTACCTATATATATATTTTTTTTATTTTTTTAAATTTTGATTACGATTTCGAATTAAGATATCACTTCCCATTACTCCCTTTGCTCTATAAAATATAGATTATACGATTATAGTATTTAGAACTGAAAACTTAAAAATATAAGTATATATATGATTACAATATCAACCAAAAATGTTGTATTACTTTTTTGGTTTTTATCCTAAAGTTGGTCAGCCTAAGTCGGATCTTAAGGTTTTATATGCATAACATTTACTTATTGTCTAGGTAGATCAGGGGATCCATATCGGTGGTTTTCATACCACTAGTGAGTAGTACTAGAAATATCTTTGGTGATATATACCTATATATATATGTATATTGCATACATATGTTTTTCGTCTCATTTGTTTGAGACTAAAATTTCGAAAGAGCTGCCTTTATTTTCTAAAACATATATTTCACAATTTATAGATTTTTGAATGGAAATTTAATGGAGAATAAAATCAAAATTGAATTTCTTTTTTTCGATAGGAAGAACATAGGTAGCTCATAAAAAATTTAATTTTCATGTGAAAAATTTATTGAATTAAATAGTGAAGACAGATCTTTTGAAAAGATTGTTTCAATTTTTTGTCGATAGAAAAATTAAGTCAGCCAAGTGTGAGTCGGACTCGAATATTGAGAGTTCCATTACTAATTTAGTAATAGTATACCCTTAGCAGTAGTGCAACCAGGTTTTGTCCTGGGAGGGGCTAACACACACACACACACACACACACACACACACACACACACACATATATATATATATGTAAACAAAAATAATGTTTTGACAATTTTAAATTTAAATAATTTAATTTAATATTATATTTCAAAGTCTTGTCTTTAAATTATTAAACTTTTCATTTTTAATACTACTTTCATTTTTTTCTTGGCATCAGCCCTGTTAGCCCCCTTAGCCCCCCTTCCCCACGTGGTTACACTACTGACTCTTAGTATATGTGTTACTAGCTAAATTACCCGTAGGCTCTCGAATCATCGAAAAATAAATCGACATTTATTGAGTAATGCTTTTTCCTCGGTCAGTCGAGTTTTTTTCCATTTTTTTCTATTTATAACTGTATGATAATAGGTATATACGAGGGTATGTATATATATATATATATATAAATCATTGCGATAAGTAAATGTAGAAGCATTGTTTTTACTTTTATATATACCTACTTGTTTTTATTTGTCCAAAGTGAATTTTTGCTTAAACGTTCTTTTTTTTCAAAATGGAATAAGTGGCTACGATAAATTATAGAGAACATAGTTATTAAATAAAATAGTTACTAAAATCTTTGATTCGTTCCTACATAAAATTAAATTCTCTTCTTAATAGTTATTTTTGTTGTGGCACCGAGTGCCTTAGCTAGGCAGGAGCAACAGGGCCATCCGAACAGGGCCCATCTTGTAAGGGGCCTTAATAAATCCCTTAAAAACTTTGAATGTTTTATGGAGACTAAACTTTTGGAAATCCGAGATTGTATCCAAGGCACGCCCATATTTTATACTCCTCCCAGACCTGTTGTATGTTCCTCTCAAATTTGGATAAAACAAGCGATGTCTATAGGAATAATCAATTTAAGCCTCACTTCAATAACTGGGTAAATCAGATGAATAATATATTAAAGATCATGGTAAAATTGAAAACATTCTTCTAATTAGATGAAATCCCACAATATTTTAAGTTATAATTGAATGTAATGGAAGGCAGACCAGGGGTAGTGAGGAAAGAAAAAATTAACACATCAAATAAGGTGTAATTTATTGGAATCCTTCCTCCTTTCCTTTCAAAACCGACGTTTCGGAAGATTTTTCCCTCCTTCTTCAGGGTTTCAAAGGGTCAATGAATGAAACAAATAAAATGTTTCCTCCTCCTCTCCAGAGCAGTGTTCAAAACTTTCTTCTTTTTAACAAAGGCATAGAAAAACAATTTTTCTTCCACCTTTTCTTAATTGATAGATAAATTTAAGAAAAGGTGAAAAAAATTGTTTTTCTATGCCTTTGTTAAAAAAGAAGCAAGTTTGAACATTGCTGTAGAGAGAAGAAGGAAACATTTTATTTGTTTCATTCATTGACCCTTTGAAACCCTGAAGAAGGAGGGAAAAATCCTCCGAAACGTCGGTTTGAAAGGAAAGGAGGAAGGATTCCAATAAATTACACCTTATTTGATGTGTGTTAATTTTTTCTTTCCTCACTACCTCTGGGCTGCCTTCCATTACATTCAATTAAAATTTCTACCAGTCCGTCTCCCTCCAGAGAAAATTTCGTTGCAAAAAAATTTTAAGTTATATAGGTACTTATCAAATAAATTTTGAATTTGGATTAAATGTTTATTATATATATTATGCGAACTAAAGGAGAGATGGTGGAAAATGTAGCCCACTCCAGACCATTTGAAAGAGTGTATTTATAATTAAAGATTTTGATAAAAAATCGACATTTAATTTCATTCGATTTGGGCAAGAAATTTGAAATATATGGCACATGTCTCATTTTTTTAATACAAAATTTTGTGCCAAATTTCAGCTCATTGAAAAAGCTGGTGAATAGCCTCTACCCCAAATAACGATTCGATTTGTTCTATTTTCTGCCTTTCCATCTTAACGTTTCGAAGATAAATAAAAGTTCAAATAATTGCTTCGTTTTATAATTTGGCACCAGACGGAACTTTCTTTAAACTTCTGTTCTCGTATTAATTTACAAACAAAATGAATAAAAAATTTCTGATAAATTTAAATCATTCTGACCGCCCAGTGAAATTTTCTCGTCAAGTGAATATGTACGTAAGTAGATTTCTATAGATAAGCTAATCTATGAAAAAAGTCTCAAAACTGCATATTATGATAATTTCAAATGAGTTTTTAATCTACATCCATTGAATAATTAACGCAAATATACTTGAAAAAAATGAAATTAGGTTTTATTTCACAGACATAGTAAATAAGTAAATAGGATTGATTAACAATCACAAAAGAGATAATCAAAAATATTTAAGATATATATATTTTTTTTTTTTTTTTTTTTTTTGAAAGTTGATTTAAATTTTTATCTGCTCTAATAACTCACAATCGATAAGAATTTTTATTTGATTCTTCATCCTATCTCGAAACAAACAGAAAAAAAACATATATGTGTGCGTGCGGTCCATGGATGCTGTGGATACGGCGTATCCCTAAAATTTTAAACATATAGACTATTTTCATAAATATATAAAATTTCAGAAGCATATTTAAATTTTCAAATTATTATCCGTTATTTCAAATATTTCTATAAAAAACATTTTTGGTTTTGTAAAGTATATTGGTTCTCGAAATGAAATTAAATTGTTGCATAGTTTCAAAGGCCAATTAAAATGAATGATTTTTCCGAAAAGGGTGCCGATAGAAGGTTTGAAGTCCCTGCCTGGTATATCTTCTAGTTCAAGCGTGTCAAAGACAAGTCGGGACGAGTTTTAGTCGAATAAAAATTGTTCTCGCTAAAGAACTATTAAAATAGAAATAATACAAAAAAGAATAAATAAAGATGTTCGAGAATCTTTGGACTAATCCATTTCTAATAACTATCACTATATAAGATCGGAAATAACTAAAAGTACTATAGACAAGTCATAGCTTGCTTATAGCAATAGAATTAGGAAAAATTTAAGATTTTCTTATAGGACAGGCTGTTTCATTGTGCAAGATGATCGATTTCCATTTCAAAGACTGTGGAGTAGTGTGGAGTTTAAGTCATAAGATTTAATTTCTGACTCCTACTCACACAAAGCAGTATCCGTTTGGGGCGAAGGTCTCAAAATATATTTTTAAAAAATCTTATGTTAAATTTGAAAAATAATGACGTATTCGATGAAATTGAAAAAGAAAAGAGAATATTAAAATAAAATTTCAAAAAATGAAGAGTACTTTTTTGGACAGCATCCTCTGGTTGAAAAGTCACCAACCGCCACTGATATATACCGTTCTTGAATTATCATATATCAGAATCCAGACAGAAAAAAATTATGAATGAAAATGATTTTTCCCCATTTTTTACAAATATCTTTAAAAACAATGAGAAAATAGTTATAGTATCAAAAAAAATTGAAAACTTTTGATAAATTTTATATCACTTCCGTTCAGTGAGCTTTGTCCGCCGAGCATACCGTTTAATACCGTTTATTAATTAATAGTGAGTAGTTTTTTGTAACGCCCGCATCATAATTCTGACTTTTTATTAAAAAATTTTAAATTAGGACTTATATGCCCGAAAAAAATCAGTTTTCCTGTTTTGGAAGATTGGAAATATTATTATTATTATTATTAGTAACTCAAACAATTTTGGTATCGCTTGCAATATGCATCACACTTATTTAAATAAGTGTTTATCTTCCAACTAGAAAGCTTTTTAGAGACCCAATTAAAAAGTAAAACTGGAGCTACAATGCATAGTACATAATATACGAGCTGTACGGATGTGCTTCGGTCCTCCGGACGAGTGGCTCTGCTGCCCGACGTCTTGAAATAGAATTATTAGGTGTTCAAAAGTGATTACCTTTCAAAAAAAAAAAACTTTAGGTCCCAAAAATGTACATAGAATATTTTTTTTACTATTAGGTTTTTTTTAATTATGAAAATTGAATAAGGAAAGAAGAGCATATATAACTCAAATGTGGAATAAAGCACTAGAGACTGGTAAAGAGACTTTCGTAATAGGCTTAGACATTTCAAAGGCCTTCGATCAAGTCTGGCACAAAAATCTTCTTGACAAATTACCTGCATTTGGGCTCCCCCCGAGCCTCTGCAAGTTGCTTGAGAGCTTTCTCTCAAACCGCTCTATTAAAGTCGAGGTTGACGGAATATCATCCTCGTCCTTTAATACTAATGCTGGAGTTCCTCAGGGCTCAGTCATTTCTCCCACGCTCTTCATTATCTATATTAATGACCTATTAAATCTGCCCTCCAATCCAATACATTGTTACGCTGACGATAGCACCCTCCACAACGCTCAATCCTTACTAGACGATCGCGCAAACATAGCCTCCTCAATAAATTCAGACTTAAGCATGCTAAAAAAATGGGGATCTCACAACTTGGTAAACTTTAATGCTGGTAAAACACAATGCTGCCTAATTTCTAGGCGCGCAGATAGGAACCTTCCGGACATTTCCTTTGATTCGAGCTCATTGGAATTTCGTAATAAAATATCATTGTTAGGTGTCTCCTTAGGTTCTGACCTCTCTTGGAATGACCATATTATCTCAGTAGCAAAGGCTGCAGCATGTAAGCTTGGCTTTCTTTTCCGAACCAAACGATTTTTCACCCCCACTCAACTCCTTATATTATACAAGGCTCAAATTCGCCCCTGTCTTGAATATTGCTCGCATTTGTGGAGAGGGGCCCCCAAGTATTCTCTTGAAACCCTGGACGCAATTCAGAGACGAGCTATCAGACTGATAGGCGATCCTACATTAACTGACACTCTCGACTCCCTAGCCCATCGTAGATCTGTCTCCGCCCTTTCCCTTTTTTATAGATACTACCATGGCTTTTGTTCTGACGAAATTAAATCGATAATCCCACCAAGGGCTTCATTTGCGCGAAATACACGATTTTCTAAAACTCAACACCCCTACGCGCTTAAACTGGATACTAATCGAACAAACGCATTCGCCAATTCATTTATCCCCATGACATCTAGAGACTGGAACTCTCTTCCCCCGACCGTCTTTCCAGCAACTTATGACCTTCAATCTTTCAAGACCAGCATCCACAGATACCTTCGACTTCTACCCAATCACTAAATCTCCCCTTATCTTCACGTTACAAGGGTCCACCACGGACTACAGAGGTTGTACCTTCTTGGTGCAACTTCTTCTTGTATCAGTATCTTTATAAAAAAGAAAAACAACAAATGCTTAGAAAATTAATTTTTCGACCCTTCACTCATTTCGCGTAGATAGGGAATAAATTCCAAAAAATCCGAAAAATTTATTTTAGACATTTGTAAGTAAAATTTTTGAAACAAAAAGCATGTTATCGTAGATATAACCAAATCAATTATTTATAAATTCTACCTCTTTTGACTCCTTAAGTAATTTAATTTTAACCCCCCCTCCCCCCCATTTCACGTCTACGATTTAAAAGGAATATTCTTGCCAAATTTTATGTGGACTGGTCGTTGTTGATCTATCATACTCTCAGTAAGACAATCAGAACGTCTTATTTTTTTATAAATACCAATCCTATATAAGATAAGGAACTCTCAGTATGGACACTTGGCCGGCTAATTTGGTTTTCTGGGATTGAAATTTAATAGTATTAATTTTCCCTTTCTTTTTTGGATTCCCGTGAAATATTTACTCACGCTACTGATTATTTATATAAATATTTAAATTAAAATATTTATTTCAGAACTAAACTAGCTGTGGATAATAAAAATGGACAATATGACGAATTATACAACCCTTTTGAACATCGAACAGTGGATAAACCTAATAGGTAGGTATTAATCTACATACATCATTTATAATAAGTTTAAACTAAGATTTTAAACATATCTGTATTTACTTTTTTCCTATGCTTTACAGTGATCTTGGTGTTTTAATGCATTTACTTAAGGGATCACTTGGTACTGGAATCCTAGCAATGCCGTTAGCATTTAAAAACGGAGGTCTAATTTTTGGAATGATTGGTACTATTATTATTGGATATGTTTGCACTCACTGCGTCGATATGCTGGTTAGTACTCTTATAATAATCAGAGTTGCAATAGCCTTCCTTTCGATGTCCTATTAATAACAATCATGTGTTTTGACTTGAACTACGTTTCGTAGGTTTCGCCACATTTAAAATATAAATCTTTTGAATGAATAAAGAAGTCTAATGCCATTTAATCAATACAAAAACTAGAATTATAAAAATATTTGAATGTCTTTAACTGAAACGAGAACTATAGACATGGCGAAAGTTAACTTTGAATGAATAATTATATTTAACAACAGGTATCTGTTGTAATAATTTAAATGAAAAATAATATAAATTAATTAATAATTATTATTATTTTCCAGTGCGTAATCGTTTATAATTTAATAACGAATTCCTTATAATATAATAATAATGATTTTTTTTACTAAAATATTTATTAATTACTATTTCATTGTTCGCATCCATAATCAAATATTTAAAAGGATCGAAGGGAGTTCGACCAGAATATAAATCAAACGCAAAGTTTTTTAATTAAATGGGCTAAACGTTTCGTCACTGATTAGCAACTTCCTCAGTGGCTCATTTTATAAACTTATTTGTCAGGTGTTATAACTACAAGAAAAAAACAATTTTGTATTTTTATATAATTATTATAATGAAGTACAAAGAACAATTACAATTGTTTTTTTACTTTATCCAATGCAAAGCATGGGTAAAGTATTGTAATCGCTCTCGGGGCAAGCGTGGCTTCAAAGGGTCCTCAGGTAAAGACTACGGAACCCATGGACTCAATTAAAGTCACAAATTGTAGTATTCAATTAGGTTGAATTTTAGCACGTGACGGTTTTGCCAAAAATTACAAGGGGTCTCGTCGAGAGGCCAAAAAGTGCGATTTTTTCATTTAGTGCGTGCGGATGTATGTATGGATGTATGTATGTATGGATGGATGTTATCGTTTTTTTGGCCCACGATTTTTTCCACACCGTTACACCGATTGAAATGAAATTGAAAACCTACCATTAGTTTAACAAAATGAAGCGCTGATTAGTTTTTGGTACATATCGGCCCACAAACATTAGTACTTTATTTCAGTACTTTTTTAGTTTTTTCTAAATATCTTGAAAATGACTTAACCAATTTTGATGAAATTTAATATCCTAATTAAGTACCTTGGGGACCACAAAAAAGGTTAAATAAAGTTTTTAGTAAAATTATATTTTAAAGTACTTTACTCTAGAGTAAGATGGTACTTTTTTAATTTTTAAATTCTTTAAAATTTATTCATTTGAAAGTTTTAATATAGCTCATTTAGCCTTGCTTAAGTAAGAATGGATAGGCTTCTCTCTGTGAAATGCTAAAAATTTGGGAGGAATTTTTATGAGTAACCATAGCAACTGCGTTGTTTTCTTATCCGTTACCTTTGCTGAAGACAGAGAAATCGATTTTAAACCAAAAATAGCGATTGATTCTCATCTAGTACTTGAGGAATAATCATTCTATATTGGATTTTTGACGTTTCGGTTTTATTAGTAACCATTGCTGAAGACATAGAGAAATCGACTTTAAACCAAAAATAGCGATTGATTCTCATCTAGTACTTGAGGAATAATCATTCTATATTGGATTTTTGACGTTTCGGTTTTTATTAGTAACCATTGCTGAAGACATAGAGAAATCGACTTTAAACCAAAAATAGCGATTGATTCTCATCTAGTACTTGAGGAATAATCATTCTATATTGGATTTTTGACGTTTCGGTTTTATTAGTAACCATTGCTGAAGACATAGAGAAATCGACTTTAAACCAAAAATAGCGATTGATTCTCATCTAGTACTTGAGGAATAATCATTCTATATTGGATTTTTGACATTTCGGTTTTTATTGGTAACCATTGCTGAAGACATGGAGGAATCGACTTAAAATCAAAAATAGCCATCGATTCTCATCTAATACTTGAGGAATAACCATTCTATATTGGATTTTTGGCGTTTCGGTTTTATTGGTAACCATTGCTGAAGACATAGAGAAATCGACTTTAAACCAAAAATAGCGATTGATTCTCATCTAATACTTGAGGAATAACCATTCTATATTGGATTTTTGACATTTCGGTTTTATTGGTAACCATTGCTGAAGACATGGAGGAATCGACTTAAAATAAAAAATAGACATCGATTCTCATCTAATACTTGAGGAATAACAATTCTACATTAGGTTTTTGACGTTTCGATTATTATTGGTAACCATTGCTGAAGACATGGAGGAATCGACATAAAATCAAAAATAACGATCGATTCTTATCTAATACTAGAGGAATAACCTTATTGCATTCCATTTTTGATGTTTTGACCATTAATGGCAACCTCTATTGAAAACGTGGAAGAATCGACTTAAAATCAAAAAGACTAAATTCTTTTTTGGTAAACAACTCAAGTTTGAGTTGTTTGCCATAAAATAATTTAGTCTTTTTGATTTTAAGTCGATTCTTCCGTTTTCAATAGAGGTTGCCATTATGGTCAAAACATCAAAAATGGAATGCAATAAGGTTATTCCTCTAGTATTAGATGAGAATCGATCGTTATTTGATTTTAAGTCGATTCCTCCATGTCTTCAGCAATGGTTACCAATAATAATCGAAACGTCAAAAACCTAATGTAGAATTGTTATTCCTCAAGTATTAGATGAGAATCGATGGCTATTTTGATTTTAAGTCGATTCCTCCATGTCTTCAGCAATGGTTACAATAATAACCGAAATGTCAAAAATCAAATGTAGAATGGTTATTCCTCGACTATTAAATGAAATTATTTTTGAATTAATGTCAATATGAACTACAAATTGCAAGTGATATCTGATTAATAATAAAGGAACAAACATATTAATATTTCAAATGAATTTGGATAAAGTTTAGCAACGATCCGTTGCAAGTTTATTAATGTATTATATTGTCTTGATAACAAATTGAATGATTCGGTGAAGACATACCTACTCTTTGGAATGTTTTTTCTGCAGTTATAACACCTGACAAATAAGTTTATAAAATGAGCCACTGAGGAAGTCACTAAACAGTGACGAAACGTTTAGCTCATTTAATTAAAAACGTTGTGTTTGATTTAAATTCTGCACCAGCTCCCTACGATCCTTTTAAAAATTTATTAATTACTTGATAATATCTAAGTTTACTACAAGTTGTGACTTGGGGGAGTTTTTCAAAGTGTTTTTTCTATGCCTTTTTCAATCTAAACCTATTATTACCTAATAAATTATACCTATATATATATTTTATTAAAAAATCACCAATTTTTTCAGGTCAGTTCATCACACAGTGCCTGTCGAAAAGCCAAAATACCATCACTTGGATATTCAGAAACTGCAGAAACGATTTTTCGAATTGGGCCGGAAAAAATAAAAAAATTTAGTAGAGCAGCTGGGTAATTTTACATTTTCATTATTATCTATTTATAAGTTCAACTAATTAATTAATTACAAATTCACGAAAAAAATGAATGTGGTAAACTGAACAACTAATTTAACGAAAATAAGAAAATACCAATCAAAATTATATAATAATTATTATTATAATACTTTAAATGTTTTCCAATTTTTTGGTGAATTAACGAAGTGGATATTAGTCTGATCAATTAGATGAAAGTTTATTCCTTCGATCCTGCGATCTGACTCTCTCCAGTTCGATGGGAGATATCCGATATTCGGTCCAAAGCGAAAGTTGTCTGCCAGTTAAAAAACTATCTCTATAAATAGGAAATATTTTTTTTCTATCATTTTTTCTGAAGAAATTTCGTTTTGATACCTTCATTGATTTTTGAGCTAGAGAGAACAGGAAATTTGATAAAACACACACTTACTAACAGATATTTTGACAAAATAATTAATATCACTTAAAATATAAATTTTTCGGTGCTCATTATATCTGGTTTTATTGTAGACCAAAACGTCATGAATTTGCTCAATTTTTTTTATCAAAATAGTTTCAGCCGTTTTTTAAATATTTCGAAATTACGAATCAAAAAGATAACACTTTTTTAATGCACGCTTACAATACTTCATATCATATCATGCGTATGGTAAAGTAAAAATATAGTTGAGGTCTTTAGAAAGAAAGAAATTTTAATTAATAAGTAATTATTTTTTGATTTTCTATAAATCTTGATGGATCGTTTTTTAAAATATACTCTAAAAATACATAGTTATTATCATATATAGAACTATGTATAATAATAAAAATTTTGACAATGACTTTATAATGACCCTGTATAAATATATATATATATAAGGAAAACCTACTTATATATTATAATCATTGTGTATTTAGGCCCTGAATATAATATATGTGTAGACGTGTGCAAAAATGCCATTGTTAATATTCAACTCTACAAAAAAGAATTCCACTTTCACTGATGGGGTTAGCCCTGATCGATTCTCGGAGGATTCTAACGGACTAGGCCAAGGACAAATGCAAATCTTCTAAAGCATTTGCCCATGTATCCGGGTCGTCTTCCAGAGAATAGATCATTGATTTCCCCACCACCCCTGTAGATAAAATAAAGGGTCAAGAACAAATTTTACTTGTAAATGTTACTTGATATCAATGTATACATGCTGCATGTAATAGGATGTTTTAGAAATTGACTTATTTTGAGAATAACATCAAATTATTTTAATAAATATTAATGACTTTAATAATTTATAATTTTATTTTTTCCAATTATTAGAATTCGCTCGAAAAAATAATTTAGTTCAATTTCCATCTGTAACGGAAATGTCTATCCTTAGCAATTCTATTGGATATATAAGGTTGCAACTCCCACAGTGACTGCTTTTAAACAACACTAATCAACTATCTATTTAAATGAAATGCAAATACCAAGATGACAGAGCTAGATTTTGATTTTAATAAGTGGACCCAAGAAGTTGTCTATCTGTTTGCTCCTATGGCTTCTAGACATTGCAATCCTTTTTCTGTTTTTATCTTTCTCTACCCTTCAAAACCAGGCCCCATAAATACTTTCGGGGCTGATTCAACCTTGAAATATTTCGCGTTTTTTTTAAGAAGCATGAGTCAACTTAACTCATAGATGTTGAAACATCTTATATCCTTATGATTAAAAAAAATATATTTTTCAGTAAGCTCATTTCGTCTTACGAGGGTATATTTATTTTTCCAAGAGAAGGGTTTGCGATGATTTTTCTAGCTGAGAATTGCAGCATTCTGTTCATGGGGATATTTTTTAAAATATTCATGTGGGGTGCGGAAAACGATAGATGATTTCTTACTAATGGTGGGAGTCAACGTAATCCTTATTTGGGTTTTAGGCACATTTGATTACAAGAAAAAGAAACTTGTATTATTTATAAATAAGTTTCGAAACGTTTAAGGGATGTAGAGCATTCAATTACTTAGGGGTGACATTTACATAGAATGGAAAAAGTAGAAAGAAAATTAACATCAAAATAGTCCAAGAAAAAAAAAGAATATGTCAACAAATTTCTGTCCTGAAGAGTAATAAAATAACGAAAAATAGTAAACAACAAAAACTAATATACCATGAAATTGCTGTTTGGTCATAAAATAAATGAGAAAAGGACGGGGATGTGCTCTTAATGGTCCACTGAAGGCGAAGCAAAACTGGATTACTTCAAAAACGAAAAACTAAGAGAGATTATGACTGTAGAAATAACAATAATCGACAATGTGGAAATTAAAAGGTCCCTATGATATGGTCACCTTGAGGGGATGGGTGATCCCAAGTGGTCTACGAGTTTGATATTAGATTCTTCAAGAAAGAAAAAAACAGAACTTGGAGGGAAGACTTTAACGACCGTGTACGATGCCATGAGTGCCAGTGGAGACTTCTATTTCAAAATTATTTTACTTTACCATATAAATAATAAAAAAATATTTTACTTTACCATACAATTATTGTAATCTTCCATGAAAAAAGTGATTTTTTCCTTCGTATTTTCGAAATATCTCAAAATCGGTAGAAACAATGTTGATAAAAAAAAAAAAAAAAAAAACATATTCACGGGGGTTTCGGTCTAGCCTTATATAGTGAACATCGATAAATTTATATTTTAAGAGATATTAATTATTTTGTCAAAATGTCTGTTAGAGAGTTGATGCGTGAATGCGTTAGTGTGCTAGCAAATTTTGTGTACGCTCTAGCTCTAGCTCAGAAACCAATAAAGGTATCAAAAGGAAACTTTATATTGATATTAAGAACTGATTAAATTGTTGAAATCGGACCAAAAATTTGGAGGGGACTTAAAAATTTGACAACTTTGTTCGATTTGGACCAAATTTTTCACAGTTAACTTAGGTTCCTATCAAAGCAAAAATCAGCCCCTTAAAATGGCCGGGGGGGGGGGGGGCAGGTGTATAGTAAAGTCATGAGAAGATGGCCACATCCCATATTTATAAATGTTATAGCTCAAGCTCGAAATATCTTCGAGAATAAGCCGAAACACAGATTTAGAATCATTTTTTTTTTCATTTTAGTTTTATTGTTATTCTAATTTAATAGAACATTTTTTTGTTTCAGATTATTTGTTGAATGGTCATTAATTATTACTTATTACAGTGCTGCAACTGTTTATGTTGTTTTCATTGCACAATCGTTTTTAGGTGTAAGTTTGAATATTATTTTATTATTTATTTATCTATCTAAATTAACCGGCTACCCTAACTCTATAAAACACTTCATTAGAATAACCCTCAACTTTCACAATAATTCATTATAACAATACATTTAAGTAAATCAGAGTGAAAAAATTCTGATTTTTTCTTACTATTGCAACAATGATTGTTGTATAGAAATATTAATAACGCGTTGTATAGAAACATTAATTAGCCTGTCATCCTGCTAACCAAGTGGACCCGGGTTCGAATCCGACTCGAGGCATCCGGCTAAAATCTGACCCCCGTGGTAGGGACAAATTTAAAAATAATAAATAGTATCGTAAATGGCTTATGGCTAGAAAGGCCGAAAAGCCAAAAAAAAAAAAAAATATGAGACCACTAGCAAAGGCACTAGCTTAAAAACTCACGATCCCCTCAATGTCGATCGCCCGGTAAATAAAGAGCCCCAAAACACGTTGATTTAATTTATATTTGTTCTGTTTTTTAGGTCATTTTAATTTAGAATTTCAAAAAAATTGAAAACTTTTTAATGAATCGGCAGACTCTCTTCAAATTAAAGAAGAGGGGTTTAACTGTAGCATCCACGTAGAATTAGTAATAAATTTCAATATATTAAACTATTCAAAATTGATATCTTTACCTGTTTGTTTAATTGAAATGATTTAGTTTGCCTGTTTGCCTTCCCCAAGGCAACAAGAGAAAATCTAAAAAAAATAAAGAAATTCAATAAATTTTCCTAATTTTTGAGCTGGAAGTTCTAAAGCTACAAAACCCGAAATCGAATAAGTTTTCCGTATTGTAAATACAAGAATTTTAGAAACAGTACGAACACTATGACTTCGGTCTTGAGTTATCACGGGTTTCGGAAACCGGAAAGACCGACAGACAGAAAAAAGTTCCAATATAAATAATATTTCTCGGTGTTTCAGAAATGTATAAACATTAAGAGTTAAAAATTCGGGTGTGCTTAAAACCACACGACAGAAGTGATAACTTATATGGCATCAATAATATGTAATAGATTAAGCTGAGGCACGAATAGTTACTAATTAAGAGAGAATTAAAATGAAATCTGACGTTAAAACAGAAAATAATCGATAAATCAAGCCTGACCAACTGAAAGACTTTATTGGCCTGAAATTGTTTCTAGCCGGTCTAAATGAATATCAATATAAAGTGGTTGCTTAAGTCTTAAAACTCTTAAATAAGCATTTGATTTAGTTTTCTTAATATTTTAATTTTTTTAAGACTGATGAAATTTGCTGCCCTTGAAAAAAATAAGCTCGCCAAGGGGGCTAGCGGAACATTTTTAGTTGGCCAGGCATGATGTAAATAATTAAATATTTAAAAATAAAATTAAAAAATAATATTATCTTATATAAATTAATTTCAATTTTTAGGTGTGGCGGTAGAATATCAACCAAATGCCGGTTTTGTTGTCCAACACTTCATGTTGATCATTTATTTGCCTCTGATTGGATTGGCATTGATTCGAAATCTCAAGTGGCTTATTCCATTTTCAGCCATGGCAAATATTTTAATAGTGATCAGCTTTGTTATTACACTCTATTATATGTTTAGGGTAAGAATATAAAATAAATTTACCAAATACAAATAATTATTATGACTAAATGTCACTGACATATGTTGCTCTCCATCAACCCGTAGTGAGTCCCCCGTATAAGTATGCAACCGAACATGCAAAGTAATGCTATGCATTAACGTAAGTGATACGATTCTCGCTCACCGAAAAAACAAAGCCCACCGAAAATCATGGGCGAATAAATTAAAAAAAAATTATTACAATAAAGTCCCCTCTCCCCAGAATCATATATATAAATAATTTATTATGGTTTCTATTTAAATAAATAAATAAATCTTTATTTCTCGACCTGGTTACCTTGCTTATTTATTTAAAGAAAATAGGCAGATAATTAACTACAGATTTAAATAAATATTAAATTAAAAAAAAATGATCTAAAATTAATGAGTATTTTTAAATTATTTTGTAAAGCAAAGGAGAAAGGCAACGGGAAACCCACTCAGAGAACATTTTTTTAACCTCTTTGTTAAAATGAATAAAATATTTCAATAATTTTTACAAATATGTCTACATCAGGGATGTCCAACCTTTTGAAAATTTTAATAAAGAGACATTATTAAATATTTGTTTCAGTTCTATGTCTGATTGCAGTTCCATACATTCAAGTTTGCAGTTAAAATATTTAAATCTATAGTAAAAATGGTTCAAAATATGCCAAAATTCTGATTATTTTTTCGGAAATTTTGATATATGTATTTTTCACATTCAAAATTGAAAATCTGCCTTTTATTCTTCGAAAAATTTTGGGGAGATTTTCTAATTTCTTCTTATTTTAGAAAAAAAAATAAAAAAAAAATAATCTGGTCAAATTCTATCAGATAATCTTTTCCAGTAACATAAAAATCTTAATGTTTTAAGGAAATTTATAATTTTATGTTGGGCCGCATTGATTGCTGTCCTGGGCCGCGGTTGTGGACAGCCCTGGTCTAGATATACATGAATATAATGATGAATTAAATAATGTTTTTTTATTTTTATTTTTTTATTATTTAGGGATGGCGTCACTATTAAAGAAGAAACTGAATATTTTGCAACTGAAGTTGTTGGAGTTCCTCTATTTTTTGCAACCGTAATTTTTGCAATGGAAGGAATCGGTGTAGTGAGTATATATTTTTATGATAATACATCACATTTTTTTAATTATAACAAAATATGTACTTATAAAAATAATTATCAATGAAAAATTATTGTCTTTAGTAGTAAAAATAAGTAAGTTAATTTTTTTATTTCATTTTAGGTGATGCCTCTAGAGAATTCAATGAAAACTCCTCAACATTTTCTAGGTTGCCCCGGAGTGTTAAATATTGCAATGTCCTGTGTTATTATTCTTTATGCTATAATTGGATTCTTTGGATATGCAAAATTCGGTTTAGATACTAAACCTAGTATAACATTAAACGTCGATATTAAAGAATGGTAAATTATTTTAAAATAAATTCTTGATTGATAAATTATGAATATTTATTTTAAAGGTTTTTGATCTTATTAAATTATTATATATTATCTTAAATGAGCAATTCTTTTATGTATATATCTGACCAAAAACATAAATGTGAAAAAGGGGCAAAGTTCGGTACAAAAAAAGAGTTGAGATCTAAACGAGTACCAAATTGCATAACAGTTGCTTAAATCATAGCTATAGGAATGTACAACGTTCTTCAATTGATTTAAAAGAAAATTTGTTAAGTTCTTTGATATTAAATTTATAAATTGGCAAGTTATAATAGTCAATAACTTACGTTTAATATGATGATATTTAATACAAGCCTAAAATTTAGCATTGCTAGTTGTTCTATTTTATACTACAAACAATTTAGTTGGATATAAAACTTGCCAAGTTATAAATTTAATATCAAAGAACGTAACAAATGTTCTTTTAAATCAATCAAAGAACGTTGTACATTCACAAAGAGAAACAAAGAGGTTGTCCTCTGCTTGATGCAAATAAACATACACACATATATATATCGAGATGATATATCTGTATATATATTATTTATTCTCAAACAAACAAATAAATAATATTTATTCTCAAACAAACAAATAAATAATATTTATTCTCAAACAAACAAATAAATAATATTTATTCTCAAACAAACAAATAAATAATATTTATTCTCAAACAAACAAATAAATAATTATATATATACAGATATATCATCTCGATATATATATGTGTGTATGTTTATTTGCATCAAGCAGAGGACAACCTCTTTGTTTCTCTTTGTGAATCAACAACTCTCCTACTCTCGGCAAAACAAAAACTTTTCAATTAAAACGTTGTACATTCCTATAGCTATGATTTAAGCAACTGCTATGGAACTTGGTACCCGTTTAGACCTCAACTCTTTTGTCGGCGAAGCCGTTTGTACCGAACTTGGCCCCTTTTTCATATTTATATTTTTAGACAGATATCATTAATTTTTGAAAAGTTTTATCCTTTAATGTATCTAAATAATTACATTTAAACATTTATATTAATAATTATTAAATATTTCTCATAAAATATCTGTTAAAAACCCGGTCGGTTATTCATAAATTTCACCCCTTCATTTCAGGCCCCAAAGAAGGGAAAGTTTCTGTTTTACAATTTTCTCCTTTATTAATGAGCCAAGCTTTACCAGTATGCCAAATTTCAGCATTCTAGCTTAATTGTATTTTTACTATAATTAATTAAGCTATAATCACATAATTAATTAAGTCTATAATAAATTTCACCCCTTCATTTTAGGTCCTGAAAAAGGGAAAGTTTTACCTTTTCGATTTTTTCCTTTAATTATAGCCTAAACTCTACCAGTATGCCAAATTTCATCATTCTAGGATCAGCGGAAGTACTTTAGGTTTTTGATATGTCAGTGAGTGAGTCAGTATTAAAAATGGCACTTTTCAGAGCTTAATAACTCAAGAACTATAATAGATTTATTAATGAAATTTGGGATTTAGGTGCTCTAGTGGGCCTTATTAGGCATGCAAAATTTCAATTGTGTAGGTCTAATAGTTTTTGTGTTATGGGGGAGGGGGGTCGAAAGTAGTTCGAAATGGTTCGTGTAAATATACACATGGGTGGTGCGTCGCCCGTTTTTCTGAACTTGGATGACACATTGCCTTGTGTCTAGCTATTACCTCAAGTGATTATTTTTGATATCTAATTTTCATTTCACTATTAGAAATATGGAGAATTATTGTAATACTATGACAGTTTAAATATTTTAAAAAATAGACTTTTAGATAACAAGTTCAAATTGATGTTTTCTTCATATTTGTTCTTTATGTAAGAATGTATGTTTGAAATCAAAATCTTAAATAATTCGGCATCTATGTAATAAAAATGAAGAAGTTCGCTATTTATTTCTAACTCCTTTGACCTATATGGATGCTCAATTTATTTTTCCTTTTTAAAAAATAATACATAATTTCTAGATCTGTAGAATTAACAGTCAGAAATTATTGAATAAATTATTATTTAACTTTTGTGGTTCATTTACTTAAAATTAAAAAATAATGTTTAAAATAAATTTATCTAAAATATTCTTTTTTCAAAATGGAAAAGTGATTAGGATAAATTTTAATTTCTCTTCTTCTCAAGAGTGAGACTTTGATCTGAAAAATTCCAATTATAAAATAGGTAACTTTTAAAATCAAAATTATCATTTTTGTAAATTAACTTCTTTCCTTGAAAAAAAATTAAATGTTATTTAAAAAATAAATGGTGATATTATTAAAGGTTTTATTTAATGTAAATTTGTTACAGGCAAGGTCAAGTGGTTCAAATATGTATTGGATTAGCAATCTTCTGTACTTATGGTCTTCAATTCTATGTTCCTTCGAAATTATCATGGGATCTATTGAAGGGAAAAATACCTTCAAAATTTCATTTTATCAGTGAAACATTATTTCGAATTTTTATGGTCACTCTTAATGGTAAATATGTAGTATTTATTTATTATATAATATAATAGTTTTGTTTCCAAATATTAATTATTCAAATTTGTTTTGTTGAGTATAAATGTTTGATTGAAATTAATTAACAAATTAATTTGTGTTTTAGTTGGTGTAGCGGCTGCAGTGCCTCAATTAGGTCCTTTTATTTCTTTAGTTGGAGCTATTTGTTTTTCTAATTTGGGATTACTTATTCCAGCGATATTGGACTGCGCGTGTCGTTGGGATGGTGATCTTGGAAGGTTGGTTTATAAACGATTTTTAATAATAATTTAAAAAACATGTTTCTCGAAATTATTTTAGATTGTATAACTCAAAAGTCGCTAGAATATATTCTTCTTTAGATTTTGCTAATTCTAAGCTTAAAGTTAATTAAAAACCGAATGGTGCCTATATACTGTAGTTGCGATAAAGCTTCACTATCACATAGTAAGCGCTATATCGTATTCCGTTTTAGCTCATTTTTGTCATTGTTTACTTAAATTCTTAAATTAAGATGCCTTACTAGGATGATGATGAATAGCAGTGATATCAATAGAAAACTCGGATATTTGTAAAGGGATTTTCTGAGTAAGAACAAAAAATACTATTAAAAAGGATTAAAAATTTTTGTATGTTTTTCAAGATATTGATGAAAATATTGAAGATAGAGGATGCTAGAAAAATTAGAATTAAGAAATCAGTAGCGTATTCAGAATTTTGTTTGTCTTTGGATTTTAGATACATGTAGGTTGAATAAATCATTAATATATAAGAAAATATCTATAAAAGTTTTCATTTTTGGAAAAAAAATGTCTCTATTAGGATTCTAAACAAAATTAAAACCGTGTTACTACAACGTCTGTCTGTCTATGAGAATATTGTAGCTCGTAAACTATATAAGATATAAACATGAAATTTCTAAGTTTTATGTAATACCTATTCATTTTCTCCAAAATCAAAAATCGTATTTGAATTTTGATGAGATGATTATTTTGTGGAGGTTCTAATTTTTTGAGGGGTCAAAAGTATAAAATATTTTTTTATCATGGGGTTTGGGTTACATCTTGTAATTAAGGTTTTGTCTGTACATTGCTCCAAATCACGCCAAATTTTGGTTGCACACGTTTCAAGCAAAATTATGAACGAAAACAGCCTCAACAAAATTCCTGTCTGTCTGTATGTTTGCGTGGTTTCCGCGAAAAGTTGCTCACGATTCAAGTAAAAATGGCTTAAGGGTTGTTATGAAATTTCATTTTGCATCAGATGTCTTCTAACTTACGTTTTTAGGTATATAACGTTTTGATATTTTGACCCCAAAAGGGGGTTTGGGGGGGGGCGCACGAATGAAAATTATCGAATAACTCCTAAACTATTAACTCTACGGCAAATTTTATAATGAGCAAAGTTGTAGGGGGTGTGATTTCTGACAACTTTTGTTTAAAAAAATTCCCTCAAAAAACCACCCAAAAAGGAGCTGAGGGTCAAAATATGAAAAGTCTTGCTCTTGGACCAAACTCAAACTTAACCAAATTTTGTATATATAATCTGTGGGTCTCTAGAAGGCTAGAAATGCAAAAACTGAGTGCGGGGTGTGGAGTGATGGTGCGGGGTTGGGGTTCATGGGGTGGAATGGATTAGGGGGTGAGTTAGGGTATGGGGTTCGTGGTGGTATGAAGGTCTTGGGTGGTGCGGGGTGGAGTCCGGGGACGTAGCGAGGGTGGGGTCCAGGAGCCTAGGCTCGGGGGGAAGAGTGGAGTGGGTGGTTCAGGTGAGGGTCCAGAGGCGTAGTGGGGTGGGGCGGCGTGAGGTGGTTGTGTGGGGGCAGGGGTTGGGGGCACGGGATGGGGTTCAGGATGGGGGCGGGGGCTGGGTTGCTGGGTGGGTTTCGGGGTGGGTGGTGGGTGGGAGTGGGGTGTGAGGGTAGGGTTCGTGGGTTGGGGGACCAGAGGGCGTGCCCCCTGGCTAGCAAGAGGACCGCCGAAGGCGGGCCTTGCAGCTAGTATCTTGTAAAGACGTCATTATATAAGAGCAAGAGGCCCGTCGAAGGCGGGTGGCGGGTGTCGCAGCTAATAATAAATATACCTGATGTTAAATTGGTATTTGGCTGATAATAATAGGAGTTTTTGAAAAATACTAAGCATTAATTGATGTTCAATCAGTTCAAGCACATTAAATTAAGTTTAAATAAGTCTATGTTAATTCTTCTGAAATGTTTATTTATTATGCACGGAAACTTTGAAATCCGAGTTCTAATCGCGGTTGGCCACTTTTTTTTTAGATTAATTATAAATTTACTATTTAACTGAATACATATACATACAAATATAATATGAAATTTCAAGGGAAGAGCCTTTGTAATCTAGTGTAAAAAGTAGTAATGGACTTGGGTATGGACTTACTTGGCATTATGCCTATGATTGGACGATTTTCAGCACACGTCTTTTTCTTAGTGAACTTATATCATAGATGACTATTACTATATTATCCAAGTATTTCTTAATATTTTTTTTTCAGATATCGATGGAGATTGATAAAAAATGTTATCATTATTATTTTCTCATTGATTGCTCTTGTTTCTGGATCGTATTCAAGTATTTTAGAAATGATCGAAGGAGCGGCGTAGAAATCCAAAATATAGGAGGGCTCAATATATATATATATGTATATATTTGGAGGTATCAGCTACTACACAGATAAATGAGAAAAATTTTAAATAAAATTTCGTCGAGTTATTATTAATTCTGTTAATATATACCGTAAAACAAGGTAACTTTGGGACATTTTTTCAGGTTTTTCATAACTCTTGTCAATATACCTATTTTACGCTAGATTGTTGAGACCATGGTGTTATATAAAATTAACTTTCTTTGTTTTTTCAAAATAAAGACATGATTTTACTCTACGACCCTTGACGCCCTCATGAAAACTCTTCTTCATTGTCCCAATCTTACCCCGCGAAGTGGGTTAACTTCGGGACAGCACTGTTCTTGCATAGAAACTCTAGGAAAAAGTTGATCTGTCTCTATGTTGTCAGAAAGTATTTGAACATAGACCTAAGACAAAGTTATTAGACCATTAATTTATTATTTTATTACATATTTTCATGACAATTTTTACAAATTTGAAAATATTGGACTCAAAATCAAGAGAGATGGTTAGGAAGAACAGACAATTTTTTATAGGAAAATAGGAAACATATATGACATGGTAAATTTATTTTAATTACTTAAGTGACTTTAAAACATGTCACACATTTAATACCTGAACTTGGAAAATTTACCGTCTACCAACTTGAGTAGGTGGGTTGATCTTCTGAACCATTTCATCATTCACGTAAAAAATGTCGTTGGCCTTAGCTGGCCATTTCCAATTTTGAGCATACTTCTTAATGGCAGAGATGAGTAATTCTTCGTCATTTTTTTATTTCAATGATCCGTCTTGGATAAATTAGTACGATCTGGTGAGCATAAGCTCACCCTCGTATCTTACCAGAACCTAACCTCGTCATCCGTCTTCGCCCTTGAATATGATATGTTTTTTGCAGTTATCTGCGTCAACACTGCTTTATGTGGGTTTATAACCCCCCACCCCTCGTCCAATCATTTCCCAGCAAATTGTTCGTGAATCGCAACTTTGAGACAGACCCAATGTTACCCCGCTTAGTGCTGAAAATTCACAAATTTGAGGTTCTTAAATTTAATAATAGAATTATATTTATGAAAATCGCGAAATACATGTCAAATGATGTAGCTCTAAATACACATCTGCCAATAGTGAAATGTTCACAGCTTATCGATTGAGAATGAAAGTTTCAAGAAAAACTTAAGAATGGTAGATAAGTGGTGATAAACAAGATGTCCTGTACCTGACGCCAGGTTAAAATATATGCAGCGAAGTAGCACCATATTCCTGAAAGCATGTTGGAGGGATATCAAAATGTCGAATGTCCCAAAGTTGCCCCCCCCCCCCCAGTTCCAAAGTTATTCCGTTTTATGGTATATATATTGAAAAAATGTTAAATATTTAATATTAAAAAATATATGTTTAAAAGCAGTAGAGAATTATTTAAATTCATTAGAAAATCGAGGGGGCTCAAGCCTCCTAAACCCCCTCCCTCCAATCCCACAGCCCTGGATTGGATAAATTTAATGATTTCAGTTTTTTGAAATCATTTCATGTTTGAAAAATATTAAGCCAAAGATATTATGATTTTAATAATTTATTATAAATAAAAAAATATAAAATCAATAATTTGTAAATTTTGAACCTGATTTGCATAATGATATATTTTTAAAAATATACATATATTACAGGAGAGTTTATAAAAATAAAAATAAAACAGGCGAAACAAACAAATTAAACTACTTTAGATTCATTTAATAATTTTTGCTTTCTCTATTTCGGCTTGATTAAATGAATTACCTATTTCAGAAACAACTTGGCATGTGACCTGAGCTTCATATTGCCGTTTCTGACATGACTGGTAGTCATTTGTTTCATCATAGTTAATTAGCTATAATGTTATTAAGCTAATGTAAGTCTAAGATTAATTTAAAATTCTTTTTAAAAAAGAGAAAGCTAAATACGTTTTTCTTGAATATCCATAAACTCGTCATTTGTGTCTAAGTTATTTCCGAAATCAAAGTTTCTAATGTAAAGAATATATAACTATTTTTAAAAAATACTAAGATATTTATGTTTTTCAGTTTTTATGTAATGATAATATGTATTTATATAAATATAGGGTGATTCACACCACCGTGCGACCCATTATTCTTGAACGGACGATGGCGAAAAAATTTAATTACCAAAGCTTAGTTTTCAATTTTTTGAACAAATTAGAAGTACATATATGTCTAACTGAACAAATCTTCAAAATTTCAAGTAGGAAATAGTGAAAAAAGTGAAAACATTTTCAAGATTAGGTTTCCTCTTTTATACCAACTACATTATGAGATGGTCTTAAAATCTCAATGAAATCAATGAAAAAATTGTTTTCTGTATTTTTTAAAGCTAGAGAGTCCAAAATCTAATGAGTTCTCCACATTAAAAATAAAAATATTTTGGAGTGAATTCAATTCTTGCTTCACCTGCACTCCGAGAGTGCCGAGTAATATATACCAAGCGGTATGTCGTATTGGATAGATCTTTCAAAAAGTAAAAATTTTTAAATATAAGAAAAATAATGATTGTACTTATCTTTTGATAGTTAAAAAAATAAGCTTAGTATCAGTAAATTCACCATTGCCTACTTTATTGATGATCAGAACAATGATATTGATAGCTGTATTTGGGTTTGCTTACCCATGCTGAAAAATGAAAATGAGTTAAAATTAAATTAATTAGACATACTTTATGTTTGTACCAGAAATATAGTTTAACTAAACTTTGAAAATTAAATTTTTTTCGACTTCTTCCGAGCGTGTTCCAGTAAGAAAATAATAAAGGAGTAGCACGGATGGTGTAAATCACCTTTATATTTCTTATTTAATGTGAAATCGCTGGATCGATTTCAAACTCCCTGTGTTTTAGATTAAATATATATATTTATTTATATGTATAATATATATTTTATTAAGTATTATTTATATTATTACTTTTAGTTAAATGTAGCAAATACGCATCAGCTAATAATTTACGAATATATCTTAAATATATGTATACCTATAAAAAATGGCCTTTTTATTTTATCTTATTTTATTAAATTTATAAGATTGGATCTGAGAATTTTATTTATATTAATTTATTTATTTATCTTCTGAGGGTCTATAATTCTCTTTTAGAATAGGTGTTGATTGTTCTGTTTCAAAAAATAATAACACGATTATATTTTTTCATTTATTTTTATTTTATTGTTAAATCAGGACGTTTCGACATCTACAGTTGTCATCATCAGCCTAAAAATAAAACATCCTTTCATTATTTCCTATATATATAACTTTACAAACAATTCAACACACATCATACCTTTTTTACATTTTTTTAATTTTTTCTTACATCAAAAAAGCATCATACATACCTTGAAACAATCTTAAATTTAGTTGAATCCAATCAAATCACATCAGGTATCATATGAATACATATTATAAGCTATTAATTATTCCTTTTTTTTTATATTTATTATTATCTAATAACACCTATTCTAAAAGAGAATTAAGATCCTCAGAAGATAAATAAATAAATTATTTTATTATATTACGAGTAAATAAGCAATTCTTGTATATACAGTGTGTTTTTAAATTGATATTTTAAAGGGTGATTTTTCAGGAAATTTTCATATAATTTTTTGTTTAAAACCTCATCTTCAAGTTACAGCCCTCTAAAGTTAGAGGAAAAAATTGTTTTTATTTAATATATCCACTATGGAAGAATTTAGAAGAATGAAATTTGGCAGATACCTGATGCTAATAAAATGGAAGTTTTTGACGATCCGAACAATAAAAATATTTGACATTATGACTTCATTTGACACCAGGTTCATATCATTTGTAGAATCGGTTTCCAAATGAATGACTTTTATAATAGTCTTTCGACAAATTATAGAAAACACACAATCACTCAGATAGAGGATATGACTATTTGATGCATTGTTATGTGATCCTCTCGAAAGCTGGAGTTCCCTAATTTGCCTGTCGTCCGGGCAACCCTTTAACCCGGCACATTCGCGTCACACGATGAGGGTTCTTGAAACTAGAGAAAACAACACACCTACGACAAACTTATTTCTGTGTAATACACATTACATTGCATCCTATACACAAGAGAGTCGGAAATATCCGTAATTAAGAATTAAAAGGCCTAAACCCCAAATATAATTATACACATATCGTTGGCGAAGGCGCAGGTATATATTCTCAAAAAAATTATAAAATCGCCCCTTATAATCTAATTGCTAACCTAGGAGGAGTATATTCTGGGAAATTTTGTTTTATAAGTAAACTGAACCTAAACTAAAAAGGCATATTTGTGGTTGATTATCATAATGTCTAGTATATGTACGTGTTTGCCAAACCTGAAAATACATAAAACATATACACATAGACATTGCATTCCAAATAGAAAGAAAGAAAGAAAGATAGAAAACCCTTCTTATTCTAGTAGATATTAGAGCAGTACTCTATACCGCCTAATGAACACACACAATACTAAACATCATTAGATCAACCACACACTTTTCTATTGTTACATTCCTTATATTTATTTTAACAGTAAAATAAACCTTTTTGATACTATCATAAAGAGGAGACTGCGATGTCCCTCGTTGGTCGGGTAAAAATAGATGGTGGACGGATGGGTCTCCTAACACGCTCTGGGAAGACAAGAGATCGAGTTTTACTTACAACAATGTACCATAAACCCACCCATCACACCATCCATTGGATAGTCATCCTTCCTTCCGTTCGAATTAGGTAGACGTGGGTCAGGCCTGAATGCATGAGTTGCATAGGCATGCGATTGGTTATCGAGATATTAATGATCACTTAAAACCCTATAGTCCTATAATTTAACTAATTATATTTAATGAAAAAAAAATTAAAATTACTCCAACACAATTTATTTTAATATTAAAATTTAATTTACTATTATATTATAATTGGAAAATAAAATAAAAATATTTTTTTAATTTAACAAATTTAAATGAAATTAATTATTTCATTTAGAATCAAAATTGAATGTATTTTTAGTTGAATTTGTTAAAAATTTTAAAAATACTATTTTCTATATTCTACATAATATAAAAGGGGTAATATGATGAGAACCTGTTTATGAAAAAGGAAGAAAAGAAAGAAAGTCATTTTACGTTCTAAGTCGGCTTTTTAATGGCCTTTAATGATATAAATAAGTAGCTAAATACCTGTGTATCGAATCAGAAATATATTCCTAGTAAATTAATAAGTTGTTTTAGGAAATAAGGATATACAGCTTATGCAAATAATTTATTTTTTTTGCCAATGGTTCGTCAAATTTGTTAGACTTCTCAGAACCAACAGATTAACTTCTTTGCATGTTTGTCATTTCATTAATATTCATTCATAACAAAACACATAAGGCCAATCTGTGTGATGACTGCCCTTATGTGTTTGCTAAAAATGAATATTTATAAAATGACAAATATGCAAAGAAGTTAATTTGTTTGAGCCCTGATGAAGTCAACAAATTTGACGAAACGTTGGCAAAAAATAAAAATTATTTCCATAAGCTATTGTCCTTATTTCCCTACAACAACTTTATTAATTTAATCGATGGACATAAATAATCAAAATAAAATATATTGCTAGTAAACTGAAATTTTTTAAATCAATCAATCGACCTAAAGAAAAAACTAATTAAATTGAATCTGCGCCCCGCATGAGTGAGAATACATACATTCGTTGAAATATAAGGAGAAATCAGACGGTGGAATACTCGCAGAGGAAAAACCTTTGGCTCAATAATGAAACACTCATCTCTCGATTCGAGATCCAAGCGTATCAGAGACACCATCGACTCGACACTGTTCATCAGGGGAAAGGACCATCATTCATTCTCTCGAAGATTATTTATCTATGAAAACAAGTGTATGTATTAAATATTATTCAAGTATAATTTAAATAAATATTTTATATTAGAATTTAAATAGAAATATAAATAAAAAAGTGTTTTGTTATTAAATAATAAAATTTTAAAAAAACTAAACATTCAATTATTAAAGATGAAATTTTCTACATATTTTTTAAGATTCAAAATAATTAGCTACATTATGATTTGATATGAATATTAAAAATATATATAATTTTTATTGTGATTGAAATATTAAATAACTAAATAGGAATTGATTTTAGAATATGTGTATAAAGTATAATATTCTATTGCCATAATGTTAGAGATGAAATTTCGCTATTATTTTTCTTACTTTTTTAATAATACATATGAAATTTAAAAGTAAAATATTTATAAAAATAATAATATGATATTTACTGAAAGACAATAAAAAGTTAATATGTAACTATTAATATCAAATCAAATTTTTACCGTGCTCCCTTGCTCGCGGCGATCATAAAGAGTTGAGCAAGTACTCAACCACCACAAACTAACTACCATGACATTTTTAAAGAAATTTCCACTGGGGGGCACTCGGAAAATTTTTGGGTGCCACACCCAAAAAGGTTAGGACTACACAAAAGTGAGCCTCACCTGCCTCCCGAGTTTTGCTCGATAGCTCGTCTGTTGCAATCCGCCGTGTAATGCAAAATACATAGTTGCGTACCATTATCAGCTCATTAACTAAAACCTTACAAGATTGGGATTTTGTACTCTCAGGAGCCGTGTTAAGGCAAAAAGATAAAATTTGGTGTATTTTAAGATTGCCACGATTTTTTATCATTAAAAAATCTATTAAATATTTGAGATTGGAAATAAGCAAAACGTGCAATTCTAGAACAATTGACTACTAATACAGGCCTGGCCAACCTGAATTCCACCGCGTGCCGATTGACGACCTAAAAATTTCCGAGGGTCGCACATAACAAATAAGAATAATTACAATTTTTTAAATATTTTTACTTTTTTTTCGAAATCTGTTTTTACAACGTATTTGGTACTTATTTTATTGTAAGTTATTAATATTAATTCGAAACACCGAATATTCCATTATGTTTAATGCAGTACGGGACATGTTTTTTTCTTAATGATGAAATGTTTCTAATCATTTGTTCTCTGTTGTGATTGCTGCTGATGCCCAAGATTTAACCTTTTCTTTATCAATATATTTTTTTAATAATGATACCTCTTTATCAATATATTTTTCTCCTAATTATCTTTAAAAATATCATTTTTTAGAATTCTTTCCAAAAATTGGGACTTTCTTAAAACGCCGTGGGACGCGGCACAAATTGTTAAAAATTTGGACTGTCCTAAAGCGGGACGTCTGATCACCTTACTGTTTATGCAAATCGAGAGTTCTTAAAAAAAATTTTAGAAAAGAAGCGAATTTGTGAACATTGTTCAATAAAGTATATTTTATAAAAAATACAAGTTCTTTCATTGCATTAGCAATCCTTCCGCAAATCTTGGAAAATTAAAAAATTCAACTTTTTGAATTTTTGAGCAAACGGCTTCCACTGTGGGGGGGGGGGTGAACTCGCGACTGGGGAGCAGTTGCCCACCCATTTATACCTTTAAAAATGCTTTGCCAACTACCCTTTCTTCAGCTATAAACAAATAAACACACACATCACTAAATATATCTTGAAATTAATAGAAATAGAATACAATTGAATGAAACTTTAAGAATACTACCCGAAGAACCACTTGATTGCAACCTGATGTCTTCTAAATTAAAGTATAAGCCAAAGTCCGTCTAAAATGACAACAGGTGGCCAACTAGTTGTCTTCTATAATATTAAAACTTGAGTATGATACGAGGTAGGTTTCACAAAAAAGAAATAAAACAAAATTGAGTTTTGAATTCGATATATCTTACTCAAGTTTTAATATTATATTAAAATGTTTCATCTAGAACCAACACCGAACTCCTTAAAAGTTATAGTTGTCTTCTCTTGACCTCTCCTTTCTTCAAGAGACTGGAAATTTTCCTAAAAAAATCAAAATATTTATGTGTCATTTTAATTTTATTTTCTAGTTACAATAGTGATTTTCTTGAATATTTACTATTAACATAAATAAAAATTAATATCGTCTCCTTAGGGTGTAAACCTGCTAACTCACAACAAGGAAATCTTAGAAGGCAGAGAAAATTTTTTTTTAATATTGTTGTTATGAAAAAAAATATTTTTAACATTTTTTTACAACTTACAATCGTAATTTTAAGTAGCAGTTTTACTTGGACGATGCTGCATCTCTTTTTCTTTCGTATGGTATTAATATGTGATATATAATAAAAAATGGAGTTAGCAGACAGACGCTATGGTTCTAGTTCAATTATATAGGATTACTCGTTTCCCAAAAAATAAAAATATATATTAATTAATTTCATCGAAATTAGTGAATTTCGATTTACTGTATAGACACTCTTAATGAAAACTTTTAATTGGCTCCATTTTATTCCTTAATATGTTAAACATCGCGACTATATGGACTAAACTTTTCCCTCCCACACCCCTTCTTCATCTATAAATTAATGAACACAAATTAAAAACTAATGTCTTATTTAAAAAATTTAAAGAACAAGAAAAATGATTAAACACTAACCATCGATTTCTCCTCTTTCCGATTACATCATGTGATGTTTAAACACAAATTGTCTCTTAGATTTGCACAGGTGACCTAAGATGAAATTTTTTTGTTACTTTGTAAGTCTTAGAGAATTAGAAATTAGTTTTTCCAAAATCACACAGCATCATAAATAATAGGCTAATTTCAGAATCATGATTGACAAAGGATTTTAGACAGGCCAAAAGAAGAAACATCAGAAAACATGTGCCGTCACTTTCAATCTCGTGCTAGTTGGATAATCTAAAATAAAATAAAAAAAATTAATAATAAATTAACAATAATTAATAAAATCGTAGGTAATAATTTAATAAATAATTAAATACAAAAAATGATCAAATTTTGTGTGAATATTGCATCTATTATACGTGCATCTAATAATAAATAAAATAATGTGGCCATCCACATGACCACCATACACTTGACTTCTCTTTTATATTTAATATTTAATAAAATAATTTTTAAATACAGGGTGGCGCAGATGGATCGGGTGGTTTTAAAATACTTACGTCAAACTGTGTCGGGTGGTTTTAAAATACTTGTCAAACTGTCAATTTTAAAGTTATTGGATTGAAATAAAGTGCAAAACGTGTAGTTACAATGGAAGTTTATTAACAAAAATTAGTAAACTTAGTTTTTAAAACAACTGCACATACCGCTAGGATATCAATGCAAGCTGTACGCGCTCTGTTCCCTGGCCGTTTGATTTCCCGTAATGGAGATCTCCATTGGCCCCTCGCTCACCGGACCTCACGGTATGGGACTTCTTCTTATGGGGCTATTTAAAAGCAAGGGTGTACATGAACAAACCCCGGACCATTCAGGAGTTGAAGGCAGCAATTCACAACGAAATCACATTAATTCCTGGTGATGTGCTTGAGCGGGCAATGCGGAACGTTAAGGACCGACTCCAAGAATGCGTCGAGAAGGAGGGCATTTGATGGATGTAATTTTTAAAAACTAACTTTACTAATTTTTTGTTAATAAACTTCCATTGTAACTACACGTTTTGCACTTTATTTCAATCCAATACCTTTAAAATTGACAGTTTGACAAGTATTTTAAAACCACCCGATCCATCTGCGCCACCCTGTTCTTACGAAAGAACTCCTCCCCTTCTTAATTTTGGTCCTATTAGTAAGACATTTTGACAAAATAATTAATAAATTTAATTGTGATGTGTGTGTCTGTCTAGATTGAAATTATATATTTTATTTTAGTGAAATTCAAATACATAAGGTTTTAATATAACGCCTAATGACGCAACCAGCAATTCAGAGCGTTTGATTCGAATGCATAACATAGAACACACAGGCTCTATCTTTCTAATCGCTTGGAAACAAAAGTATTTTTCTTCGAAATAAAGGAATTCCATTTTATAATTTTTATTTTTAATTAGATATGGGAAATTTAAAAAATAAAATTCGATTTATAAAAGCTTCAATTTTGTTTAGAGCTCGGTACAAATGTGAACCGAAACTCTACTCCTGTCGCCACTAAGTCCATCTTTCTCTCCATTTGTTAGGGCAAATTTATAATTTTTTAACTCCCTCCCCTCCCTTAATTTTTGGTTCGATTTCAATCAAAATCTAATCAGTTCTTAATCTCAATGCACCAAAACTACACTTGAAATTTCGTTTTGATATTCACACTAGTTTTTGATTAGAGCAGTGGTTCCCAAAGTGGACCACGTGGTCTCCCAGAGGTCCACGATGACCTGCAAAAATGGCCTTCACGATAGTGAATCTCATTTAAGTAGGTCGTGACTTTAATTTTGGCTTTCCATGAATGGAATAATTCACATACACAGATAGATTTGTTGCTTAGTTTTTACGTGAAAACATAACAAACAGAGTGACAGTACATTGCAGTTTTGTATATAAACTTATTTTCGCAATTATAATATTAGTTAAAAAAGTGGGGATTTTATAGTGTACTATTTTATTATATTTTACTACAGCCAATTACATATTATTGAAATTTAAAATTAATTACATAATAATTGAATTAGTATATCTCATAAAATTGACCTAGATAGTGGGCTATTCGCTTCGTGGTCGCAATACACTTTAAACTTGTAGAAACTTGCACATAATGATACTAGTATCTTCATGTTAACCGCATACGCGTAGTAGAAATTGTTGTCCAATTTTTCTCAGAGGTTCGCAAAGACAGCGCAGGAAGACTCGGACTTGCTCTGATTTGTTCAATCCGTCAAACAATAAATACGAATGTTAGAGATAAACACGTTCATTTGTTTCCAGAGTTTTGAAAATAAAAAAGTATTAAAAAATATTTTCAAAAAAATAAACTGGTAGTTAGGCACATGCAAATATAAGAATATAAATATTATATTCGAGCTCTTTTATTTTTTGAAAACTTTTTATTGGATTTTCAGATTTTTTTATTTAATGACATCAGAAATGAATTCATTTGGCCAGTTCCTAGGTTTCTTATATTTTAGAGACAATTTAATTCATACACTAAAAGTCCCATAAGCAACGGTGTTTTTGTCACTATGACAGCGAAAAAAGTTTACCCTAACTTTTCCAGCGACAAAACTGAACCTAGCTTTATTTTTTCAATTATGTTTTATTTATTAATTGGTTTTTTAATTTTAAAACCCACTAATAGGTTAACAGCGGTTATAGGCGACTGTGGGTCAGTGGCTAGAGTGTTGGGTCGCTGACTCGAAGATCGCTGGTTCGAGACCGAGTCTCGGCAGATAGATATTTGCAGTCGCCTCCTCTTGGAAAGTAATGGCAACCTACCAAGAGTATAATTGCCTAGTAACCTCTCCAAATTAGCCGTTCGGAACCGGCGTTAAAAAGTAGGTCCCGTATATCTGTGTAAAAAACAACTAAACACACTCAGCACAGGTATATGTGGAGAGGAGCCGACACCCGTTTCGGGTATGGCACTCGAAGAAGAAGAATAGGTTAAAGCAAATATTATTATATTATATTAAAATTAGAAATTTTTTGTTTGTTTTTAATTAACAGGTGTCTAAATCATAACAAAACAGGTGTGTTTACAAATAAAGTGGTTCAAGTGGCTTTTTTACTTTATCCAATGCAAAGCATGGGTAAAGTATTGCAATCGCTCTCGGGGCAAGCGTGGCTTCAAAGGGTCCTCAGGTAAAGACTACGGAACCCATGGACTCAATTAAAGTCACAAATTGTAGTATTCAATTAGGTTGAATTTTAGCACGTGACGGTTTTGCCAAAAATTACATGGGGTCTCGTCGAGAGGCCAAAAAAGTGCCATTTTTTCATTTAGTGCGTGCGGATGGATGTATGTATGTATGGATGGATGTATGTATGTATGTATGTATGTTATCGTTTTTTTGGCCCACGATTTTTTCCACACCGTTGCACCGATTGAAATGAAATTGAAAACCTACCATTAGTTTAACAAAATGAAGCGCTGATTAGTTTTTGGTACATATCGACCCACAAACATTAGTACTTTATTTCAGTACTTTTTTAGTTTTTTCTAAATATCTTGAAAATGACTTAACCAATTTTGATGAAATTTAATATCCTAATTAAGTACCTTGGGGACCACAAAAAAGGATAAATAAAGTTTTTAGTAAAATTATATTTTTAAAGTACTTTACTCTAGAGTAAGAGAGTACTTTTTTAATTTTTTAAATTCTTTAAAATTTATTCATTTGAACCTTTTAATATAGCTCATTTAGTCTTGCTTAAATAAGAATGGATAGGCTTCTCTCTGTGAAATGCTAAAAATTTGGGAGGAAATTTTATAAGTAACCATAGCAACTGCGTTGTTTTCTTATCCCTTACCTTTGCAGAAGACATAGAGGAATCGACTTTAAACCAAAAATAGCGATTGATTCTCATCAAATACTTGAGGAATAACTATTCTATATTGGATTTTTGACGTTTCGGTTTTTATTGGTGACCATTGCTGAAGACATAGAGGAATCGACTTTAAACCAAAAATAGCGATTGATTCTCATCAAATACTTGAGGAATAACCATTCTATATTGGATTTTTGACGTTTCGGTTTTTATTGGTAACCATTGCTGAAGACATAGAGAAATCGACTTTAAACCAAAAATAGCGATTGATTCTCATTTAGTACTTGAGGAATAACCATTCTATATTGGATTTTTGACGTTTCGGTTATTATTGGTAACCATTGCTGAAGACATGGAGGAATCGACTTAAAATCAAAAAATAGCCATCGATTCTCATCTAATACTTGAGGAATAACAATTCTACATTAGGTTTTTGACGTTTCGATTATTATTGATAACCATTGCTGAAGACATGGAGGAATCGACTTAAAATCAAAAATAACAATCGTATTCTTGTCTACTATGAGAGCGAATAACTTTATTGCATTCCATTTTTGATGTTTTGACTATTAATGGCAACCTTACTGAAAACGTGGAAGAATAGACTTAAAATCAAAAAGACTAAATTCTTTTTTGGTAAACAACTCAAGTTTGAGTCCTCCATGTCTCAGCAATGGTTACAATAATAACCGAAATGTCAAAAGTCAAATATAGAATGGTTATATCCTCAAGTATTAAAATGAGAATTATTTTTGAATTAATGTCAATATGAACTACAAATTGCAAGTGATGTCTGATTAATCATAACGGAACAAACATGGTAGTGTTTACAAATAAATTTGGATAGAGTTTGCAACGATCCGTTGCAGTTTATTTTATATAGCTTGGAAACAAATCTTATTTAATTTTATGTTTTTATTTCAGATCCTATACGATTATTTTTTTTATTTTTATTTTCCTATTTATTTTTTATCAAGTTGTTTATAAAATTGTATTTTTAACAATTGTACTTTTCCTCTAAATTAAAATAAACTAATTTATGTCTTAATTTTGTTAATTTTATGATTTACGTATTGATTCATTAAATTGTCTTACCGAATTACACTCAAGCTTTTTTTTGGGTCGAAGTAAACTTGATATTTTATAATTCGAGTTTTGTTGCCTTTGGGCAATTTAACTCAAAAAACTACCTACGGACTCGTAATTTTTTCACAGGTAGTTTTTTTCGTTTAGTTGCCAGGCAACAAAATTCTCATTAAAATGTCAAGTTTACTTCGGCAAAAAAAAGCTCTCGTGTAATTATAAGTGAAAAAAAATTATCAGGGCGAATTGTATCAGATACATTTTCAAGTAAGTTCATATACATCTCAATGTTTTAAGGAAGTAATTTTTAAGGATTTAGGTGTCGGTTCTAGGTGAAACATTATAAGTAACTTATGAGGAAAATTTCTAGGTTAGGTTTCACAAAAAGGAAATATTAAAATAAATATATGTTTATTTGAGTTTGATTCACTCAATATATATTTCGGGTTATGATTTTATGTAGGGCTGCATTCATTGCAGTCCTGCCCCTGAACTGTTTTACTTTAGGGTTTTAGAAAAAATCTCATAAAAGTTTCTCACACAACCTTGTGTTACCAGTGGCGTAGACAGAAAACTGAATAGTATTCTAGTTATAAGCAAAAACCCGCCAAAAAATGAGATTTTTACCTTTTTTGCATTTTTGACAATGTTCCGTCAAGAAATTTTGTTAGCAAACCTCAGATTCAGATTCAGCACACCAAAAAACATATAGGATCAAGAAATCAAAACTACCCCAAAACTTTCCCGCTAGGGGCCCTTTAGAGAATAATTTAACTGGACTAACAAGATACTTCAAGAAATTAAATAAACTGCAACGGATCGTTGCTAAACTTTATCTAAATTCATTTGAAATATTAATATGTTTGTTCCTTTATTATTAATCAGATATCACTTGCAATTTGTAGTTCATATTGACATTAATTCAAAAATAATTCTCATTTAATAGTCGAGGAATAACTATTCTACATTTGATTTTTGACATTTCGGTTATTATTGTACCATTGCTGAAGACATGGAGGAATCGACTTAAAATCAAAAATAGCCATCGATTCTCATCTAATACTTGAGGAATAACAATTCTACATTAGGTTTTTGACGTTTCGATTATTATTGGTAACCATTGCTGAAGACATGGAGGAATCGACTTAAAATCAAAAATAACGTTCGATTCTCATCTAATACTAGAGGAATAACCTTATTGCATTCCATTTTTGATGTTTTGACTATTAATGGCAGCCTCTACTGAAAACGTGGAAGAATAGACTTAAAATCAAAAAGACTAAATTCTTTTATGGCAAACAACTCAAAAACCGTCACGTGCTAAAATTCAACCTAATTGAATACTACAATTTGTGACTTTAATTGAGTCCATAGGTTCCGTAGTCTTTACCTGAGGACCCTTTGAAGCCACGCTTGCCCCGAGAGCGATTACAATACTTTACCCATGCTTGGCATTGGATAAAGTAAAAAAGAACATAATTTTTGATTAAACATCTATATATATAAAATTAAGGTTTTGTCTGTACATTGCTCCAAATCACGCCAAATTTTGGTTGTACACGTTTCAAACAAAGTTATGAACGAAAACACCCTCAACAAAATTCCTGTCTGTCTGTCTGTATGTATGTATGTATGTGTGTCTTTTTCAGTGGTTTCCGAAAAGTTACTCACGATTCACGTAAAAACGGCTGAAGGGATTATTATGAAATTTCATATTTCCATCAGATGTCTTCTAACTTACGTTTTTAGCTATATAATGTTTTGATATTTTGACCACAGAAAGGGGTTCGGGGGGGCTCACGAATGAAAATTATCGAATAACTCCTAAACTATTAACCCTACGGCAAATTTTATGATAAGCAAAATTGTAAGGGATGTGATTTCTGACAACTTTTGTTTAAAAAAAATTCCCCAAAAAACCACCCAAAAAGGGGGGGGGGGTCAAAAAATGAAAATTCTTGCTCTTGGACCAAACTCAACCAAATTTAGTATATATAATCTGTGGGTCTCTAGAGAGCTAGAAATGCAAAAACTAACCACTTAAAAAGGGGGGGGTCATAAAATGAAAATTCTTTCTCTTGGGCCAAACTCAACCAAATTTTCTATACATAAACTGTGGGTCACTAGAAGGCTAGAAATGCAAAAACTGGGTGCGGAGGGTGGGGTGGAATGGGGTGGGGTGAGGAGTGAGGCGGAGTAGGGTGGGGGTGCAGGGGGTGGTGCGGGGTGTAGTCCAGGGGGGATAGCGGGGGTGGGGGCTAGGTGGGGGTGTGGTGCGCAGGGTTGGAGGGCACGGGGTGGATGGGGTGCGGGTGGTGGTGTGGGGGCGGGGGTTTGTAACGGGTGCATGGTGCGGGGGTGCGGGTGCTGGAGGGGTTGGGGGGCGGAATGGAGTGTTTGGGTGGTGGTGTGGGGGCGGGGGTTGGTCATGGTGCGGGGGGTGGGGGGTGCTGGGTGGGTTTCGGGGGGGGGGGGATGGCTAGCAAGAGGGCCGCCGAAGGCGGGCTTTGCAGCTAGTATGAAATATATCTTATTACGGTTAGGTTGCCATAAGAAACGGTTTGTTGTTGCCGCTACTCATCCTATGAGCCCTGCCCTTGGGGGAGGGGGTTCAGACTGCCCCCTTTTTCGTTATCTCAATACCCGCTATTTGATTTTGATTAAATTATAAAATTGAAGAAAAAGAGAACTTTTTCAAGGCTCTCTGCAAATGTTTTTGATTTATTTAGTATAGAAAAAAAAATATTTGAAATTTTGAATAGACAAGATTTTACCACTTTTTATTCGCCATCTAGTTACGACAGACCTGCCATCTATAAGACGATTAAAAATTAGGAAATTTCTTTTGCATGTTTGGAACGCTCTTCGACAGTTTATAACCTAAAAAACTATAAAGACTATTTTTATTACTCAAAAACTATCCAGTTTTATTAACATTTAAATAATTTTTCAATATATTGTAATTCAGACAATTAAAAATGTCTATTGGAGTACCTATTAAAGTCTTACATGAGGCCGAAGGACATATAGTTACACTTGAAACAAATACCGGGGAAGTTTATCGCGGCAAATTGATAGAAGCAGAGGATAATATGAATTGCCAAATGGTTTCTGTTACTGTAACATTTCGTGATGGAAAAGTGGCTCAATTAGAAAATGTATATATTCGAGGCAGTAAAGTAAGATTCATTATATTACCAGATATGCTGAAAAATGCGCCAATGTTCAAACGCCAAGGCAATAAAGGTCCAGGTTGCGCCGGGAGAGGAAAGTCAGCGATATTGAGAGCTCAAGGTAATTAACTTTTACCTTCTAGTTAATTTTATGATATAATATATATATATATATACCATATTAACACATTATATACGAATATAAGAATTCAAATTGCTGAAAGAAGTAGACTTTTATTTCAAAAGAAATCACAAGAGATTGTCATACTCTAGATCCGATTTGGAATAGATTATTTTTAAAAACAACCTTTCTGATATATAATTAAAAATAATCCATTCCATCTTTGGTCTAGTAGATGACAACCTTTCCTTTAATATTTACGCATTAACTATGTAAACCAAAGGAATAGAATTTGATTAGATCAAGACTATGACATGTGAATGTGCCCTTATTTTATATTACTATTTTTACATGTTTTACTTTAATATAAAGGTGCTTGGCAAAGCAAGGTATTGCTTTAGTCAAACTACTAGCTGCAAGGCCCGCCTTCGGTGGGCCTCTTGCTACCCAATAGGCTTCGCCCCCTGGACCCCCGTCACTTGAACACTCCATCTCCAACCACTCCATCCCACCGACCCTCTCCCAACCCCGGAACCTCTCCCCCGCCTCTGATCACCCTCCACCTCAGTAAACCTACCCCCTGGACTCCCCACCCATGGACACCGCATCTCTTGGACCCACACTTTTCCCCTGGATCCCAGCACCCTCATCCATGGACCCCACCTCTCAACCCCACATAGGCATATATCAGGGATGTTGCGAATATTCGCATCTGCATCCTCAATAATCAATGCGGATGCGAATGTAATACAAGTTGCGACAAGAAAGAAATTGGGCTGGTTTTCGGTTCTCTTAATGCCAATTCAGAAGGGCCTAAAAGAATGAGAATGACTGATTCCAAGGAAAAAGATATGGAACAACTATGACCAGGGACATCAAGTTTCGTCAGAAAGTAATGCTTAAAAAACGACCTTACTATGATGTTAGATTCGTCAAGTGAAGATGAGAGTCAAGAAATACCAGAAAATGGTAGCACTGAAGCTGTATTACCAAGTGGACCCGGGTTCGAATCCGACTCGAGGCATCCGGCTAAAACCTGACCTTGGGGGGGATTTAGAGACAAATTAAAAAAAAATAGAATAGTAAATTGGCTTATGGCTAGAAAGGCCAAAAAAAAAAAATAGGGGCTGCTCGGCATCCGCCTGCCTCGGGATTACTGAGTAATAATACCAGTAAATACCATAAATAATTGAAAAATTTACGTATATGTCTAACTTCAGAACTCACAGTCGAAAAACGCATGATATCAGAAAAAATTTAATTGCTATTTTAGAAGCTCTAAAACTTATAACTAAAGAGCGGTAATTTATATTAATATGCTTCACCTCTATACCAAGTTTCAATATACCACCCCAAACTGTTCGCAGAAAATAAATTTCCAAATAACCAAAATTTCCAGAGAATGAAAGTCTTGAAAAAGTTTTCATTTTTTCCCCGAATATAATTACTTTTGTTTTATATATAGATAATTTTAATTGATTATTACATTTTTTACAAATGTTCAAAGCTTTTCAATGTGCCGGATAGTATTTATTAATAAAAAATTGGCTAAATTGAATATCTGTATAGATTTAAAGCGCCTGCGCTTAAATGCCTTTAAAGAGTTAAAAGAGGGATGCAAGAGAGAAGTGAGAGGGTCATCAGTTGACATTGAGTATTTGGACGTTCACCCCGTTGTTAAACACAAAATCAGAAATCAATTTTCCCGAAGAGGTTGTGTTATTTATAGATATTTATAGATTTTATCAAGATCAGTTTATGCTATGTCGACGATTTTAAATTTACTACCCCAATATTATTTTATTTTTAATAATGAAATGATAAGTAAGTTTTATATTTGTGTATTTATTTGTCTTTATTTTCATATTTATTAGTTTATCATAAATATATACAAATTACAGCTATTTTATAAATTTTTATTTTTTCTTCAGGATGAAACTAAGTGTTTCGGCGTACAGAGCGCAAGCGAGTGCTCATAAAAAAATTTTAAAAGCTCACAATTACCAATCCACATTCAATTATGGGTCGACATCTCAAAGCAAGGTAATTTGAAAAATATTTATTAAAATATATGTATACTATTATAAGGGGGAGAGAGCAAACTGGGAATCCAATTGGATAATTTCTCAGGCCGTTATCATAGTAAGATCTTTCCCATGTAACACCGTGGTCTCGCAAGCACGGGCCAATTCATTGAGCTGTTTGTGGTAGCAGTTATTTTACTTTCTTTTTATGCTTTTGTAGCAGCAGTATGTAACAGTATATATTGTTGCCGCGATCACCCCTACAATTCACCCTGAGTATCTGAAACAGTGTCAGAATATAAAAAATGAGAAATAAACAATTGAAATTTGTTGCATTGTAAATTACGGGACATAACATTCTTCTAAACAGAACATGTTAAAATAATTTAAAAAATTATCTCTGCTTTCCTTAAGATATCCTCTTTCGTATATGATTGGAAAATATCTCTGTCTTCGTCATATATTTATATATGACGGAAATATGTATGTGGTTTATATACCATGTATATATATAATTTATTTGCTTAAGACTAAAGTTTCGACCTTTATCATAAGTCCTCCAGTTAGAAATATTTTACCTGTTATTGGATATAGCTTGAGTAATCTAGTCATAACAAACGAATTTTCTCTATCCAATCGGACAATTGAGCCAATGAGAAATAACAAATAAAATATTTATAATTAGGGGACTGATCAGGGCCGGATTTAAGAGTGTGCCGCCAATAGGCTAAAGTCCATTTGCCGCCCTCTCTATAGTTCTTTTTTTTTTTTTTTTTTTTTTTTTTAATGATATTGATGAGAGAAGGAGATACACCAGAAGGTGGATCCCCTAAAGGCCTGTATGGGCTGGCCCCTCAATCGTGAAAAGAACAGAGCAGAAGGAAAAGAAGCCGGGATCACGAGCCAATCTCAGAAACTTAGATACAATTCAATATCCAATTTACTAAGGTTTTTAGGGGCTTCGAGCAGTGGTAAATTCTCCGCGCGATAAATTCGGTTAAATTTATCTCCCACTTAATTTTTATTACCAGACCCTATACTTACAGAAAAAATGTCTGGGTATAGCCGGGAATCGAACCCGAGACCTCCGGGTTGCCAGTCAGTTACTCTGACCGTTACACCACCGAGACGATCATATTTGATTAATACATTTGTTTTACACAACAAAAGGATAGAGTTCATTGGTGTTATAGTTTTAGAAAGTAGACTATGTAGAAGGACTAAAACATATTTTTAAGTAACATGTATTCTTAAATTCGTACGGAAAATATTATTAACGTCGGAAATACTTCATTTTTACTTTTGAATAAATTGCCAAACTGCCGCCCCTGAAAATTTGCCGCACTAGGCTGTAGCCTACTTAGGGCCAGTTGTATGTCGGTTGGTAAACTCTTTTTAAACGTTGGCAAGGGTAAAACCTTAGAATTCACCTTGGGATGGCCAATCAGATGACAGGCACTTTCATCTGATTGGCCATCCCACCGGGCACAAGGTGAATTTTAATGTTTTACCCTTTGTCAACGTTTAAAAAGAGTTTACCAACCGACATAAAACTGGCCCTTAGCCTATTTATAAATAAGGCCCTGGGACTGATGATGAAGGTCGAACCTTCGAAGCTATACTCTCAAACAAATAAATTTTATATATTTGGTATATTATATATGTTTGTGTTTATTTGAATCAAACAGAGGACAACCTCATTGATTTCTCTTTAAAAATAAACAACTCTGCTACTCCCGGCAAAAAAAATATATTTTCAATCGAAAAATTATATTCGGGTATAATACGAGAAAATCATCTTGACCTGAGAATAGCTAAGAAAATTCTCACGTGCTTAAGAAAAAAAAAATATTAATTTTCGTTTTTGAAGGAAAACACGATATGCCTCATATTAATTTACTAATACGTATGAAACCCAGCTATGGATGGTATTTTGCCTTTTTATTTATTCCTTATCTAAAAAAGTAAATGAATCATCTCACCCTCCACTTTTTTGGCTTTACTCTGAAAAAAACTTTTTTCTTTATAATAGTGAACAACTTTCAATACTTATCTTTTTGAACAATGAAAAAGAGCAGGTTTCATTGATAGTTTTGATCAATATTTTGATTCGATATTCTATTTTATATTTTATATAAAATCTCATTTTCAAATAAGCTAACTACTAAAACATTAACATTACATACGAGTATAATAAATTTCTTAATATATATGCGAAAAATTATTGAAAATATATTACAAATGATTTTATAAATTTATTAATTTTATTTTATTTGTTGTTTATGCTATTTATTATTCACCCTTCAACATATTAAACTTGCAAAGTTCTTACAACGTCTAAGATTAAATTATTCAACAAGATTCGATTTTATAACATTTATCTTGTATCATATATAAATGAATAGATATTTAACTTGTGATTATTTATATTTTACTAGAGTTTGTCAAATTGCATTTGTATCTACTCAAATTCCCTTTAAATTCAAATTACTTTAATTAGAGGTTTTGTTTGTAAAATGGGAGTTAACAAAAATTTATAGAAATAATAATAAAATAAAATTTGAAATTCGATTTTATTTTATATATATATATTAAAATAGTAAAATAATAATAATATACAATAAAGTGAGTTTAAGATGCAAAGACCGATTATGACGTAACGAACTAATTCTCCCTTTTTGTTCGTAATCTCCTTATCCCAGAACAGGAGAGGGAGAAATGGAAGCAGCCATATATATTTCAAAGAGTCAGTTAGTATTAGTATAGATCAAGTCAGCATATTCATGTGTTCTAATTTTTAATAAATAAAATATTTTAATTAAAAAAATGCAATATTTAGAGGTTCCAAAAAATGTTCATTATAGAAGAAAATCTGTGAGTTTTTTATTTTAATTTTATTATAAGTTCCAGGATAATTTTAATAATTAAATATAATACACTACTCATACACACATTTTCTACCCCTAAGCATTTAGAGAGGTCAAACAGCTGGCGGGGGCCAGAGTCGAGTGGAGGCGGATTGTTGCATCAAACCAGTCTTAGGACTCTATACTTAATGATGATGAAGCATTTAGAGATTTGAATAGTGTTTAGGTCAATAATCTAAAAAAATGCTTGGAGAATTATACATCATAGGTGTTATATTTTTAGTTCTTAATATAAATGTTTGGGATTTTTTGATTGCAAAAAATAAGAGACTCAGTTCATACCCTTCAAAGATAAAAATGGAGAAAATTATTTTATTTTTTAATTATAATAATTTTTATAGACTATGATTTAATAATTCCATTAATCAAATTTATAAAAATAGGTCGAAAAGAGGATTTTTACTAAGTATGCTCGGAAAGCAGATGTTCGAAATATTGTATTAACTCGATTTTAATTTTTTTTTTTCTGACTGTTTTCTATCTGTCTGGATACCACGATAGCCTAAGAACGGAATATTTTTATATTTCAAAACAACAAACCTCCTAGATTTTGGATCCTCTATCTTCAAAACTTCATGCTCAAAAATGTGGAAAATTAAAATAAATAATCTTAGATAGATAGATAGTTTTATTAGCGGGCAGGAGATTATTAGTCCCATTAAGCCTATTAATATTCACATATTTATACATATGTATATTAAAGTAGAAATAAAAATACACATCCTTTATGGAGAGCTATCGAAAGGATATAACCAATGAGCTGAAATATAACGCGAGTGTTTATGTTAATAAATTGCACCTATGTGCCAAGTTTCAGCTTTTTAATTCAAACTGTTTACTGACAAAAACTTTTCGATTTGCCAAAATTCGCGGAAAGCCTACCAAATCCTAAGAAGTTTTCACTTTTTCTTTCAGTTTATTATTAATTAAAGTACGTGAAATACAAAAATCGTTCATCTGCTTAATGTAAACAAAAAGTTTGTATGATCTAGTTCAGTGAAATTTACGAAATACACTTTCCACTGTTTGTATCTATATGTCGGTCAATATTTTACAGTGAGTGAGGCTTGATCTCAGGCTACCTGTTCTGCAACCCCAAAAGAGAAGATTGTTGACATTCATTCATTCACGCACAGCCCAAACCTCTGGACCTAGAAAAATAAAATTTGGAGTGTATATTCTTTCTACGATTTATGGATGTGCTAAGAAGGGATTTTTTTGAAATTCGAATCCTAAAGGCAAGAAAGGATCCAAAATTTGTTAGAACAGTGTTTCTCAAACTTTTTCGAAGCCGGAACCCTTTTTCGTTTGGAGGGTAAGCGTGGAACCCAACAATCTTGTGATTCGAGTTAAGGTAGTTCTTTCACAAATACAAAAATTCAAGAAGTCTTCGAAACTTGGAATATAAGTCATTAAAATCATAATAAATACACTGTTAAAATTGAAGACGATTTACCCCACCAAACATGGAATAATTGCAATTAAAAATGAAATTTTTACATATGGTAGATTGGGAAAGTGTGGGAAAATGATCATTATTTTATTTTTTTTCATTGAAGGACTTTCACCATCTTGATGAAAAACTAATATTTGTTAGAATAATATATTCGGAGTAACTTAAAATTTTTTTTTAATTATTTACCTCGTAGTTTTAATAAAAAATAAAAAAAAACATATTTGGGCGATTATTTTGAGTGGAGGGAATATAAGAACAATCACTTGAAAACGATCCATTCATAAAGAGAATAGTAGTGTGAGAAGTACAGTCACGTTAAAAAACATAACCTAAAATTTTAGTACCGTTCATATATATAGAGTGGTTACGAGGCTAAAACTTTTTGTGTGGATTGTCGCGAAAGAACTACCTTAAAGCGTTGTTATGGGAATGGGATTCACACAACTAATCCAAAACTGTAGCTTCCTTTTTTCACCTGCCGTGAATTTTTTGCGGAACCCTTGGCGAGTTTTCATGGAACCCCAGGGTTACGCGGAACACACCTTGAGAAACACTGTGTTAGAATATTGTATTGTCATCAGAAATAGATAAGTGTGAGAAATTTCAAGAAAATTGACCAAGTGAAAGATTGATGATGATAAACAACCGTGTTAAATATTAAATAATAATAAAAATAAAAATTAAATGTAAAATTTTAATAAAATTAGGGAACGAAGAAAAGATTTTTTATTATAGACAAATGGATCAGTCGGGATTCAAACCCGGGATCTTCACATGTGCGCTGCGATGCCTTGATAAGAACCTTAGTTCTTATCCTCTTGGCCACTGATCCCCGAACTCAAGCTAATAGCTAATGTCTATATGAATTTGGAATTTCAGTTTTATTTAAACTTTAATCTCTTCCTCGTTCATTTTTGCAGCTCTGTAGTGGCCAGACTATTATTAATTAATTTAATTAATTAATTTAATTTAATTTATAATTGTTTTTCGACGCGGCCTCGTTGTGATTCCGCTCCGGGGTAAAGAAAAAAAATTATTATTTTCGACCTTTGGGTTTGTGATCGATTGGGAGAAGTAAAATTTTAATTTTTCGCATAACCTTAAATTTCTCGTTAAAATATCTTGAAGAATAATCTAAAAGAAATCTCTCCAAGAGCTCTAGAAGACACCTTGAACGGCAAGATAATAAGAACAAAAGAGCTGAATAAGACATTTTCCAGGGATAGTCCCACTATATTCATGACTAACCCCCCCCCCCCCCCGTTTTATGAAAAGAGCCCCCTACTTTCAAGAAAAATATCCCCTCCCCATTTAATTCACTTCTAAATAATTAGAAACACTGTTTATTGCCTTTTTTTATAAAGATACTGACACAAGAAGAAGTTGCACCGAAAAGGTTAAACCTCTGAAGTCTTGGTGGACCCTTGTATCTTGGAAATAAGAAGAGATTTAGGGATTGGGTGGAGTTGAAGGTGTTCATGTCTTGAAAGATTGAAGGTTATATGTTGCTGGGAAGTCGGTCGGAAGAAAAGAGTTCCAGTTTCTAGATGTCATAGGGATAAACGTGTTGGCGAATGCGTTTGTTCAGTTAGTATTCAATTTAAGTATGCAGGGATGTGATGTTATAAGACTTGATCGTTTTTTTATTTTTGCCATATAATGCCAAAATGAAACAATTTACAACCAACCCCCCAGAAATTTCAAAACGCACTCTAAGGGCCAGTTGTATGTCGGTTGGTAAGCTCTTTTTAAACGTTGACAAAGGGTAAATCCTTAGAATTCACCTCGGGACACAAGGTGAATTCTAAGGATTTAATTGAAAAGTTTTTGTTTTGCCGAGAGTAGCAGAGTTGTTGATTCACAAAGAGAAACAAAGAGGTTGTCCTCTGCTTGATGCAAATAAACATACACACATATATATCAAGATGATATATCTGTATATATATTATTTATTTGTTTGAGACTATAGTTTCGAAGACTTGGTCTTCATCATCAGTCGTTCTTCAATTATAAATGTTTTTCATGGAGTCAATATCATATGGATATTGAAAACTTGGTGTTCTTTCGTCACTGCTGGAGGGCTAGGAACTAATAAAGACATTCTATCCGGGCTCACATTCAAATATAACAATATGTTTCCCTTTCTCCTTTCTCCTTAGAAAGGCTGACAAAGGAAGAATTTTTTCTTTTTTTTCCCTTTTATCTTTTGTTAGCAAACATCTTAAGTAGTTTGCTATGTTCACTGGCGGACTCAGGGCCGGTTGTATGTCGCAAAGTAAATGCTTTTTACCACTAACAAACGGTAGATGGTAAATGGAGGCACTGGGATGGCCAATCAGATGACAGGAACTTTCAGTCCATCCCTGCCCCTCCATTTACCATCTACCCTTGGTTAGTGGTAAAAAGCATTTACTTTGCGACATACAATCGGCCCTTAGACTCCTTAGGGCCGGTTGTATTTCGAAAAGTAAATGCTTTTTACCACTAACAAACGAAGGACTGAAAGTGCCTGCCATCTGATTGGCCATCCCAGTGTCTCCATTTACCATCTACCGTTTGTTAGTGGTAAAAAGCATTTACTCTGCGACATACAACCGTCCCTTAGACCACTCACTCTTTAAATTTTCTTTGAAGAAAGGATAGTTTGTCATTTTCAACAGTTATTGTTTTTCTCTCGGTGTGGTTTGCGATTACAACGATAACTCAAGAACAGAAGTCGGAGAAAGTTCGTTCTGGTTCCAAAATGTTTGTATTCCATTAAGGAGAATTGATTAGATTTCGAGGACTCTAGATTTACAATTTCTAATTCAAAAATGCAGAAAATATAATTTTTTTCTCAAAATAATTCTAAAAAAAATATAAATCTCTAATAGTTTATTATATTTAAGTTTAAGGCAGCTCTAACTCGCAAGCGTACTGAGTCTTGAAAAAGTTAAAAAATTATTTTCCTCCCTTTTTATCACAGGACAAATAATTTTACTGCTATTTAACACGAAAAGCCTATTGAAGAACTTATAACATTGGGTCGTTTTTAAGAAATTAAAAAATAATTTGTTAAATGCATCATACCTGAAAATATACGTTCATGATTTAAACCGATTCATAATTAGGTTTTCTCATATTTAATATATAGATTGATTCTATATTCATTTAACTCCATTAAAAAATTTTCCTTATGAAAAAAAAACAATAAATTTCTCTCACCATAAAATTCCTACAGTTTTCTATCCCAGTGAATAAAGGTTCTTTCACGAATAATAAAGCGAGATAAATGATTTTATTTGTACCTAGTTTATTACAACTTTATAAACTATATAAGTAAATAAAAGAGCAATTTAAAATTCATGAAGTCAAGTAATATTTATATTTAAATATTATAATGATATGGGGAATCCATTTGCCTGCAACTTAGGCAACTATTGGGGCAGTGAGCTGCTGTCATTGCGGTTAACCAAGGGTTCATCTCCTATTTTTGGCTGTACAAGTATACATGTACAATCTTAGAATAACGTGCTCTAGAAGGCATCTTGAGAAGCGAGCGCCAAGATAATTAGACACACGATAACAAGACCTGGAAAAATAAACTTCAGTATTTTACCCTCATCAACAGATATCTTCAACTCCGACACAAACCCTGTAATTTCTCTCTATCCTTATACTTTTCACGAAGCAGGTCCACCTCATCCTACAGGGATTGCACCTTCTTCAAAAAATTTAAGTGGTCAAAATATCTAAACTCTTATTTATTCCCTTTTAGGATTCAAGAGTCTTGGCTTATAGTTTTATTTTTAATTATCCAGAAGATTACACCCACAAGTTAAACCAGAATTATTCTCGTTTGGTTGGCGCCCTCTGTGATTTGGCGGTTCTGATTTTAGGGTTTTTGGGGTTTTAGGCCTCCAGAACTGGGTTTCTAATGAAAGATCGTACTTTAACTATATAAGCTACCGTATCATAAGCGTCCCCAGAAAATTTTCCAGGAAGACAAAGTTTGAAGAGATTTTTTTTAATGAAATTGATGTGAGAAGGAGTTTCACCAAAAAGGTGCAATTCCGCCAATTATTTTTGTATTTAATTGTTTTTTTTTTTTTTTTGTAAAATATAGAATTACTGTATAGCATCAATTTAAAAACAGACATAAAATATATGAAAATTTTTTAGTAATTCTCAATGGGGACAACAATGTAGGTACTATAATCATCTAATTAGAATGTGAAAAAACAAAAAATACATTTCTTTTATTGGAATTAGGAGACTTTAAAAAGTGAATTTCCTGAGAAGCCATTCCTATACTTAAATTTATTTTATCAAATGAAAGTATCAATGATTAAAAATAAGGTGGGACCTAAGGTCCTATGTTTGTATACTTTGTGAAATAAATAAATAAATAAATTTAAAAAAAATGTGATGGTTTTTGTTTAGTTTTTTCAAAGTATCTAAAAAAAATTGAACAAAATACAAAATAACGGCACGTAGACCTGCAAAAAAGTCTTTTATTGCTAACACCGTAAAAATAATATTTCAAGAGGTAGTACTTTATATTAAAAAAATGTCGAGATTAAGTAGGTGTGCGTGTTCCGATTTCAACCAAAATATAATCGTCTTTTAGTCTTAATATAAAACAACTAAATATGAAATTTCTCATAAATTTTTGAGTTAGAGTTCACACAAAATGTGATAATCTGATAACTCACAAAGAAACTAATGGAGTACAGTAACTCACGGACAGATCCAGTAACAGATATTTCGACAAAAAAAATGATATCTCTTAAAATATCATCTTTCGATGTTTGAAAATTAGTATTTAATGAGGCGATTTCGCTCAATTATTTTATTATAAAGGTTTTATCCTCTTTTGAGATTTTTTGAAAAACCAAGCAAAAATACCATCTTCCTGCACGATTTTTTCTGTACAATACGAATGGTAAAGTAAAAATGTGAAAGTTAAAAACTGTTTGGTTTCAAAATATGAAACCATAAATTATTATCCATTTTGAAACCCTTTGTCTTAAATTAATATTTATTAAAATTAATAATAGAATGAGCTTTGATTTATCATCTGGCTTTTCATAAAATTTTCAATTTTTATAGAAACATTGTTCTTCGAGAATCTATAATGTCCTTTAATTCTTTCTTAAAGTGAAATGCGGAATTTTAAAAACATTCATCACTTCTTCAAAATCAAATTACAGACAAATTTCTCAATATTAAACTATTACAATTCAAATCAATGCATTTGATAATTCGTTTATCTCTTTGACTTAATTCTAAAGACAAGACTAAAATTCTAGTCCCGCTTTTCCATTTTCAGAATCCTACAACTTTTAATCCTTTTAATATCAGAATTCTCAAATATCTTTGCTCCGATCTAAGCTATAGGCAAAGCCTTGGGGCGCTCCAGTATCTAATATTTACTTAATTTTGAGGAAATATTGAAGAAAAATATAATTTCATAGCTTAATTTATTACTCTTGTTGATTATATTGGCAAACAATAACCTTATCATAAAGCCTATTTGAATTAGTTTCAGAATTATTCTTTATTAAGTAAAATTTAATAAAAAAAAAAAACAATAACCTTCTGTTAGATATTTGCAATGGATAATGAAATATAGTGTGTAAATAAAATTGATTTTATGAGAATAGTCAGATTAATCAAATATTACTATTGCTTCAAAAAGTTAAATTTAAAGATTTTTAGATGATAATTTTAAAAATATCATAATTTAAAAAATAAAATAAAAAGAAGAAAATTGATTTAAATACTCGTAGCTATATTGAAAAAATGTTATTGATTGTTTTAATTATATAAATATAATATCATCAAAAAATATTTTATAAAAAACAAACTGCAGACGTTTATTAGAAATTCAAACGTTTCGGGAGAAATTAATTACTCCTTTATCATTAGAATTTTTAGAGAAGAATTAATTTTCGTAGATATTTATATTTTTTATTTTTATTCAAGGTAATTTAATCCCTAAGAGAATCTGTATCATTGTCTATTTTCAAAATATTTATTCGTTTATAGCTATTTTATATTATTTTCTAAAAGCAACTATTTTTTCAATTTTTTTAAAAATTCCATTGATAAAGGTAGAATTTCTCCCGAAACGTTTAAAGATTGTTTTTTTTTAAGAATTGTATTTATTTATATCAATAGCTATGAGATTTTATATATTTTCTCTTTGATTCTATTAATTAATGATTTTTTTTTTAATTGATCATAGAATATTGATTTTTAATTCAGATTAGAAGCTTTGAGAATATCGCTGATTCTGAATAAGATAAATTTTTATTACTAAATTTTGTAAAATAAATAAAAAAAAAAAAAAAAAAAGGAAAAGTAACTAATAATTAAAAATGAGAATTAAATATATTTTCAAAATATTTTGAAAATTGATAGGGAAAAAGACACTCGCAAAGAACTATTGATTTTGTATTAGTGACGTCACTTATGAAGGTCACAGGATGCTTAATAATATTAAATCTACCCAGAATTTATCTCATCTCTTTCAAGAAAAAAAATTAGTTTTTCCTTACGAATATTACTTCAATTTACTTATGAACCATTTTTTTTTTTTTTTTTTTTTTTTCTAATGACTTAAAAGAGTTAAAATTATTTATTTTTAAACTATAATAAATAATATTTATTTACTTTATAATTCAAGTTTATTTAATTTAAATGAATTTATTTGTATAATGATAATGATTTTAAAAAGTATGGCTTTGTATTTATGTTTGCTAATGAAGGGATGCACAGGCACAGGGATGCTGCGATCTCGTTGGCAACCATGGGATACGAAAGTTTATTGAACGGGGCAAGGGACACATTTACTCACGCCTCTCGGGCTAAATTTCTAATTTATTCTAAAAGAAAAAAAGAAAAATAGTTCAATGTAATATTTAAAAAATAATTAGTTTATGTTATAATAAGACTAATTTTACAATAATTTTATGTATTGTTTATTTAAATTTTTGAAATATTATGAAAGGGACTAAACATGTTTCAAGGTAAAACCTTAATATTACGATGTTGATTAAATAAAAGATTGAAGAAATTTTAGTAATTCGATCGAATGTTTATTTTGTTTAGGTGGAGGTGATGTTGGACACTCCTGGGGATGGATTCGAGCAACAAAAGGCCGAAAACCCTTCAGGAGGTGGTGGAGGTCAAAAGCTATCCATTTCAGGAATCTCAGAGAAGACCCCTTCTATTAGCCCAAGTGTTTTAACCCCGAGAGAACTTTCCAAGGATGATGATGAGGACGTTTCCACTGCTAGCTCCAGTGATCGGTAAAAACTACAATAATGTTTTTAATTCAATTTTATTTTGAATTTTTTTCGTTTTGATTATTTTATCTTTTGCCAATTTTTTGAATTTTTAAAACTAGCAGAGAATCAAGACCATCAAGGAAACGTTGGCGAATACTTCATTCCGTAGTTGAATTCTATACTCGCCTTAGAAAAGTTCAAAGGTTTTTTTTTTATTTTCATTATTTTGTGAATGTCGATTTTGTTTTGTTTTTTTATAATGTGTTTCCTTTTTGTAAATAAATAAAAAATAATCAAATTAGTAAAATTCAAATCTGAAAGGAATTTTTTACTACATAATATTATATGTACCTATATTTATTTATAGGGATTTTTTCGAGGTCCAAAATAATTAATATTTTTTTAGTCTTGAAATTCATTAAATAAAATAAAGCTGTAGCTGAAGAAGGAAACATTTTATTTGTTTCATTCATTGACCCTTTGAAACCCTGAAAAAGGAGGGAAAAATCCTCCGAAACGTCGGTTTGAAAGGAAAGGAGAAATGATTCCAATAAATTACACCTTATTTGATATGTGTTAATTTTTTCTTTCCTCACTACCTCTGGGCTCTCTTCCATTACATTCAAATAAAGCTGTATTTTTTAAAAGATTAATTTCTTTAAAAATTTAAAAAGAGACTCAGCTTATGACCGACAAACAAAAACGATTTTGATATCGCAAATATTTTGTGAAATATGATTGTTTTTCTTAATTATACAAAAATTTCCAGTGGATTAAGTAGACACTTTATCGTTATAGAAATATCAGAGGAATGTTTCACTAGTTATGCTGGTTGCCTTTTTGTACCAAAGGTTTATAGTTTGTTTCCGAATGGAGGCAATTTTTTCCGGAATATATTATTAAGAGCACTGATTCTCAACCTGGGTTCTGCGGAACCCCTGGGTTCTGCGGAACCCCAGGGTTACACAAATGGAGGCTTGGGGTTCCGCTCCTAGAGGTCAATAAAAGAAAAAATAGAAACACAAAAATAGTAGTTAGTAGTACAAAGAGAAACAAAGAGGTTGTCCTCTGCTTGATGCAAATAAACATACACACATATATATCGAGATGATATATCTGTATATATATATATTATTATACTAGATAAGGGAGGAGGTATCAGCCAAAGATGGAATCACTGGGTTCAATAAAACACCTTTAATGAGACGTTTCGGCCTAAATTTTATTTGGCCATCTTCAGTCAATTAGGCTAAAAAAAATTTTACAAATGGATGTTATAATTGATATATTTTCTTACAAAAAATTATAAGTTGACCAAGTTGGTTATTTAGACTTACAGTTATACACAAAATGCGGTACACATATGTGATCGAACCAAGCCTTGTCAAAAATAAAAATTTCTTTTAGCTTCATGCGAATTTTTAACGTGCCTGGACCCAAAAGTTTCAGAATGAAAGTAATGAGTTTCTTATCTATATATTACATTATAATTAGATATTTGACCCTTATGTGAGGTCATCATATATCCCATCATTATTTATTTACAAACAGAAAATCCAAATTAGAATCTAATTACTTTTAAATCACATGCATTTTTTCATTCAATCAAATTATACAAATTCTTATAAAAAAAAAAAAAAAAAAAATTTTCAAAAAAGTTTCTATACATTAAGTTCAAGAAAACAACTGTTGGCTCATATCACACAGGATAGATGTATAAATATTGGAAAGAAACATACAATCTCTTTTAAAATTGATAGCCTTATCACCTGCTATTTTAATATATAGCATTTCGGCTATGGATCTTTTATAGTAGTTATCAATCTTGACCAATATTTTCGCATTATCGTAATCAAAAGAATGACTATGTTCGGCTGCGTGGGTGGAGAGTGCAGTGTTGGTCTTTTTATTTCGAACACTTAATTTATGCTCATATACCCTAATTTTTAGTGAACGTGTACTTTGCCCTATATAGGTGCTAGAATTTGATGGACAATCTAGACAGTTAATTTGATAGACAATATTATTACATAATTCTCTAGGGGTTGGATCTTTATTATTAAATAAAAATTGAATATTGTCTATATTTTTGTGGGCAATGTTCACGTTGTAAACTTTAAAAAGTTTTCTTATTTTTTCGGATATGCCGTGAATATAAGCAACAGAATAGTATGGACCTGGTTATTTGAATTATTATTATTTGTTAAAATGTTAACATTGTCATTTAAATTATTTTGTTTATTTGAGAATTCTCTGATTGTCCTATTAATAATGTGCATAGGGTAATTATTCGATACAGCCATGTCTATGTAGTTCTCAATATTTTTTTGCCTAAACTCATCATCACACAAAACAAAAATTCTCCTCAAAAAATAGTTCAGACTATTGATCTTATATAGGAAAGGTATGTTGGAGAGGTAGTTGGATATCCTTCCACTATTTGAAGCCTTTTTATATATATCAAATGATAGTGAGCCATCGCTTTTCTTTATTATTTCCAAATCCAAAAAACGAAATCCTATCATCCCTCTCTACCTCAAAAGTAAATTTGATATCTGGATGGAATTCATTAAAACCTTTAAGGATTGTTGAAATAGAGCATTCAGGCACACAAGAGACAGAATCATCGACATATTGCAAATAAAACACCAAACCCAGAGGCAAAGTTCACGTTCACTAAAAATTAGGGTATATGAGCATAAATTAAGTGTTCGAAATAAAAAGACCAACACTGCACTCTCCACCCACGCAGCCGAACATAGTCATTCTTTTGATTACGATAATGCGAAAATATTGGTCAAGATTGATAACTACTATAAAATATCCATAGCCGAAATGCTATATATTAAAATAGCAGGTGATAAGGCTATCAATTTTAAAAGAGATTGTATGTTTCTTTCCAATATTTATACATCTATCCTGTGTGATATGAGCCAACAGTTGTTTTCTTGAACTTAATGTATAGAAACTTTTTTGAAAATTTTTTTAATAAGAATTTGTATAATTTGATTGAATGAAAAAATGCATGTGATTTAAAAGTAATTAGATTCTAATTTGGATTTTCTGTTTGTAAATAAATAATGATGGGATATATGATGACCTCACATAAGGGTCAAATATCTAATTATAATGTAATATATAGATAAGAAACATTACTTTCATTCTGAAACTTTTGGGTCCAGGCACGTTAAAAATTCGCATGAAGCTAAAAGAAATTTTTATTTTTGACAAGGCTTGGTTCGATCACATATGTGTACCGCATTTTGTGTATAACTGTAAGTCTAAATAACCAACTTGGTCAACTTATAATTTTTTATAAAAAAAATATATCAATTATAACATCCATTTGTAAAAAATTTTTTTAGCCTAATTGACTGAAGATGGCCAAATAAAATTTAGGCCGAAACGTCTCATTAAAGGTGTTTTATTGAACCCAGTGATTCCATCTTTGGCTGATACCTCCTCCCTCATCTAGTATAGTTTCATCACAGCCACGAACTCTTACAATATATATATTATTTATTTGTTGTTAGGATAAATAAACTGAATTTGCTTCTTTCCAGTAATTTATTTTGATTTTCAAATGGTTATTCCCATTTGAAAATCAAAATAAATTACTGGAAAGAAGCAAATTCAGTTTATTTATCCTAACAATAAAAAATTAATATATCCAGTACACACCAAGCCAGCAAAATTCTTATAAATATAATAAAGCTTAATAAGGACGATGAACACAGATTATTTTTTTGTTTGAGACTATAGTTTCGAAGACTTGGTCTTCATCATCAGTCTTTTTTTTTAATTATAAATGTTGTTTTTCATGGAGTCAATATCGTATGGAAATTGAAAATTTGATGTTCCTTCTTCACTGGTGGTCAGCCTAGAACTAAAGACATTATTTTGGTTCACATTCAAATATTACCATATGTTTTTTCGTCTCGGAAAAACAAAAACTTTTCAATTAAGTTAGTAGTACCACTGAAAAAATTTGTGATGTAAAGAAAAAATACTAAATTTAGAGTCTAAGTATTATCTTATTATTAGTTGAATAAAAGATTTCACTGCCGATGGTAAGAGAATTGTTTTTATTTTAGGTTAAAAATAAAATGAGAGAGTCTTCTGTTTTTTAAATAAAATAATTTTTAATTATTTCTAGAGACTATAGTTTCGAAGGCATTGCCTTCATCATCAGTCTATCACAAATATTTCAAATTAGTTACAAATTAAGATTTATACATTGAAAATTTTGAAAAATGTATAATGTCTTTTTCTTCATGTTTCCTCTTGGGTATTATTATCTTATTGTAAAATAAAACCATTGATACTTAAGAATGCGGGAACATCACTATTATTGTAATTTAAAATGCACGTTTCTTGTACCCAATTTCCCCAAAATCTAGCAAATTTTTAAAATGTGGCAACACCGATATCGGCGCAGATATATATGTTATATTTAGAAGCTATAAAAGTAGCATGATGTTGATATTTTGACGAAAAATTAAATATCTCATATTTTAGTGATAGGTGGTTCCTCAGAAATAAATATAAGTTCTCTAGGGTTCCTCGCTCTATACAGGGTTGAGAATCACTGGTTTAGAAGTACATATTTTAAAATTTTTATCAAATATTAAAAATAATTATAATATTAACTCGGTATTTAGATTGTTATTTGAAATATTACCTTTTTAATAAAATTATTGCTATAAACAATAAATAATATATGTTTATTTATTTATTTCCCTGAATATAGGATTAGCGGCCTTCATAGGCGCCGACTTTTGAAAATTTCATGTGGGGCTCAACTTCATGTTAAAATGTACGAAAGAGAGGGGGGGGGGGGTGTTAAAAAATTATTAGTGAAGAAATACAATTTTATTAACATCATGATAAAAGACAAAAAAAATTATTAGTGAAGAAATACAATTTTATTAACATCAAGATAAAAGACAAATATACCATTTATTTAATGTACGCTAATGACCTTAGCAGTCGATGTGCCTTTAAACCCCCAAATAATAATAATAATATTTAATGTACCTAGTATGTAGTATATATACAGATACTTAATAAAAAAAAAAATTACTCTGCAACAGTATAAAAAGTACTTCTTCTTATTAATTAATAAATTCATTTGCAATTTCATCTATGTTTAAACAGTTTGTTTCGTTCTTATGAACATGTAAAAGTGCAAGATATGTCTTACATCAATACTTTTATTAACAGAATTTAAAACCATTATGGAATTTCTTTGCAGTGAATTACCTTCATGCATTTTCAATCTTTGAAGAGCATTTTTCCAATTTTGAAACACGTCTCTTATAAAAGTTTTCATTGAATTTATGTCTTTCGATGACTGTGATAAATTCCATGTGGGGCTCCGCCCCATGCGAATCCGTTCATGTGGGGCTCAAGCCTTTGGGCACCCACAAAGTCGGCGCCTATGGCGGCCTTATTCAAAATTTGCGCTATGTGGAAGACAATGGAAAACCACCACATTATAAATCCCAAGTTAACACATCATGATGATTTCTCCTTATTTGATCTATCTTAATTTAATATAAATAAAAACGGTTAGATCCTTATTAGTTTATAGGTATCAAATGATCAAATATTAAAACATTATATTAGCTTGGAAAAACTTACAAAAACTCTTCACTTAATCATTTTCCCTTGTGTATTCATTCATATTCCATTAGCATCCTTTTCATCATCTTGTTAAGATTTTCTCCCAAAATTATAATATTATGGAAGACCGATCTTCACTCGGTGATTTTTTGTTTTGATTATTATTTATTTAATCAACCACTTGTTTTGTTTTGATTCAACCACATGATTCATTTTTATTCCACCAACATGTGTTAATAATTAGATAGATAAGAAATCTATCAAAATGTTTTTTCCCAAAATTGAAGCCTGGTTATAAGAGTATAATAAATATTTTGAAATAAGCTAGTACTTGATTATTTCTTATTCTATTAAATGAATAAATTTCTTTATAATTACAATCATAAAATATTCATTAATAGCTCAAATGGTTCGGAAGAAAAAGATATTTATATATAATATTTCGAAAAGAATGTAAATCTCGAAAAATGTCCGCTAAAGAAAAAGAACCAGCCCACAATAGCTCTCAAGGGCTTTAAAAATACCTGTCCAGCCCATTGACTGTATGGATACAATAGAGAAAGGAAACCTTTTTTTAAAAACCTAAACTTAGCATTCCTTTACCTGAGAATGATTACTTATATTAAGAAAAAAACAATCAAATTAAAGTTACTCGAAGATGAGACCCTGATAGATCAATTTGTCGACCCAAAAACCCCCTAATGCTTGATTTTCGATATATATTTTGCAGTAAAACCCCGTTTTTAGTAAGAACGGGTTATTACCGGTTAAAACGCGTTTTACTGAATACCTTTGTGGCAACTAGAATTTACTGATGTTGGTTGAGTTTGATTCAAAGAACTCTAGAATCTTCATTTTTGACCTTCCGCCTCATTTGGGTGTTTATTTTCAAAAAATTTTAAACGAAAATGTCAAAAATCACATCCTCTATAACTTTACGTCTAATTTTTGACATTTTCGTTTAAAAATATTTTAAAATAAACACCCAAAATGAGGCGGAAGGTCAAAAATGAAGATTCTAGACCTTTGAACCAAACTCAACCAACATCAGTAAATTCTAGTTGCCACAAAGGTATTCAGTGAAACGCATTTTAACTAGTAAGAACCCGTTCTTACTAAAAAACGGGGTTTTGATGCAACATTTTTATATACAAGAATTGCTCATTTAATAATATAAGATAAGATAAAGTCCTTCAATACACAATAATGTTATAGTAATTTTAGTTATATCAAATGAAAATCATTTTATAAAATGTTATGTGTAAATTTAAATAATACATATTTATGATTGATAAAAATTAATTTTATTCTTTATTTTTTAGAACAAAATCTAATCAACGATGGATGAAATTACGTACCACCGTCCAGTTGAGTGGCGCCATTCAGACAATACAAAAGAAACCTAATTTAAAACGTGAAGATTCATTTTTGAAAAGATTTAGTACAAGACAAGTTGCTGAAACCCAAGTATAAATTGCTTTCTTTGATATTTTATAGTATGATCAATTATTTTTTAAAACACAATTTGGTCAAATTTATTTAAACTATTCTCAAACGCCTCCCAATCAATCACAAGCCCAAGGGCCGAAATTAATTTTTTCTCTTTGCCCCGGGACGCAATCACAATGTGGCCTCGTCATAAGACAATTATTAATTTTAATCAAATTAACGAACGAAGAGGGGATTTTTGTATTATAGACAAGAGGATCAGCCAGGATTCGAACCTGGGATCTTTGCATATGTACTGCAATGCTTTGTCATAAGAGCTTTAGCTCCTATATCCACTAAGCTACTGATCCCTGAACCCAAACTAATACCAAATGTCTAAATGAATTTTTCTATTCGAGATGAAAAAATTTTATATTGTTTTTTTGGCATTGTCAAAGGAGACAGGAAGTAATTATGATTTGAACTACTTTCATTGACTTTTTGTTACCCTGAAGAAGGAGAGAATAAATCTCCGAAACGTCGGTTTAACGAATAAATGTAAAATAATAAAACCATTATAGTCTTATTTTTTACAACCACCGTGGACTGCCTTCATCAACATCCAATTTGTCTATATGAATTATGGAATTTCTTTAATCTCTTTCTCGTTCATTTTTAACAGCTCTGTAGTGGCCTGGCTGTATTTTAAATAGTTTAAAATACAGTCAGGCCACTACAGAGCTGTTAAAAATGAACGAGAAAGAGATTAAAGAAATTCCATAATTCATATAGACATTTGGTATTAGTTTGGGTTCAGGGATCAGTAGCTTAGTGGATATAGGAGCTAAAGCTCTTATGACAAAGCATTGCAGTACATATGCGGGGATCCCAGGTTCGAATTCTGGCTGATCCTCTTGTCTATAATACAAGGATCTTTTCTTCGTTCGTTAATTTGATTAAAATTTATTTAAAATATTTAAACACTTTTCACTATTAATCACTAAAGACTGTTAGTTATTCAATATATTGATATCCGATGTTATACAAGATAAATTTTCATATATTTACAACAAACTATATATTAATTATTTTTACCAAAAACATTTATTTATTCTATATAATTTTAAGCAGAGCTATTAAGTGTCCCTAGGGATCATGGAAATGTCTCTGTGTAAATAAATAAAAAATTGATATGTTTTATTAGGTGCATTATGTTTATCGTAGTCGTAAAATTACCCTATCTTGAGAAGCACGAACGCACCTCTGCTTTATTAGTTGCCTAACCTACAGGAAGAGCGGTCAAGTCATTACTCGTGCTCTGGGGTTGGTTGAATCTTACCTATTAAATATTTGTTAAAACATGGTTTTTATATACGTACATATATTTTAAAAATGGTATTATTTAATGTAGACTAAAAATCAAAATTCTTGGTATACCATAAAAGTATAAAGTTGTAAATAATTTATTTAGCGAATGCCCTAGTCTACTTTTAAAGGCTGGGCACCAAGAGCTACAGCTCCTTCCCCCATCATGACAATTTTGTCTAAAGAATATTTTTATTTTTTTATGAAATGAATGCAAAGTAGAAAACCTATAAATTATGATTTAGAGCCTAGAAAGAAAGAAGGCCTGATAAATTTTCAAGAACTTAATCGGAATTGAGGATATTTGAGGAGTCATTTCAAAATAGGTTTAGGATTCGGGGAAGCTAGGGTTTTTAGGAAACCCTAGTCTCTTACAAAGTCATAAAGACAAAAGAATAGCGAATGAGTTAATCTGACTTTTTGGACCCGAAGAAATGTAGAATGTTAGCTAATCGCATATAATGAGCGAGGAGACATTAAAAAGAATTTTTGATTTCATTTGACAATAGTAATAATATTTTTTAAAAAGTCCGAAACCGATTCGATAGTAGACAAAGAGATCTATATGAATCCGAATCCACTTTGGTTCATTTTTAATAGTTCTTTAAAAAAAAAATAATAATAATAATTTTTTTATTTTTCTATATTTAACAATTGTATTGAATAAATTTTTGAAGTTCAGTTTTCAATAAACTTACTTTTTACTTTACCATACAGGGTATGGTCAAGTATTGTAATCGTGCATGAAAAAAGTGTTTTTTTCCTTCTTTTTTTCGAAATATCTAAAAAACGGCTGAAACTATTTTGATTAAAAAAATTGAGCAAAACCATAGCATTTCGCTCTACAAAAAAGCCCTAATAAGTGAACATCGAAAAAATTATATTTTTCGAGATAATAATTGTTTTGTCAAAATGTCTGTTAGTCTGTCTGGTTGTCTGTTAGTTAGTTAGTATGTGCGTTACCAAATTTTTTTCATTATTTTGTTTTCATTTTGTTTAGTTTGGAGAAGAAGTTTTTAATGTTACCTCACGGTAATTTCCAGTTTAGATGTTATAATTTCGCGACTCCTGAAAGGTCACTTTAAAAAATTCCGCTTTATCAACATGAATGGTTCTTCTTGCTTCATCTATCAAAACACAAAAATCTACACAAATATGAATCGAATGTTATATAATAAAAAAGTTTTTCATTTAATATTTATTTATACACGGGGTGTTCTAAAAAACTGTCCAAATTAAATGTTGTTTTTTCCCCAATTGAACTCTTAATAACTAACTTTTAATATTTTATGTAAAGATTAATATTTTTCTAAAATATTTTCAAATTAATTATTTTTTAAAGGAAACCCTAGATACAGGTGATGATGATGAAGATTTAGAAGACGATGACTTTGAAGAAGAGGATGAATTTTCTTATGGATGTTCTGGAGCAAGAAGTCGATGTTGTCGTACCAAATCTCATAATGGTAATATTGTTAAATAATTTTTCTACTTATTATCTTCATTGACTAGTTTATTTTCAGTTGATTTCAAATTAAACGATCTTTCACGGAGCAACCCCAAGTCCTCTTCAGCCGTCCAAGGTTCTGAGAAAGATAGTCATCCACCTTCTACAACTCCTTGTCGTTCTTGGTTGAACAAATGGTTATCTTGTTTTCGGTAAATAGAACATTGTTAAATAAATATGTATGAATCTTTATATAAAAATATATTTCCTTAGTCAGGAGACTTTAAGAAAATCTCCAAATACAGTAAGAACACGAAGAAGACGACGACATCGAAGACGTCATAAACCAGCTCCATTACCTAAAACTGTTGTAAATCCAGATTCTGATTTATATTTTAATTGGCTTTTTTTACTTTCATCGTGTATTCTTTATAATCTGTGGACTTTAATTGTTCGTCAAAGTTTCCCAGAATTACAGGTAAATTAATGTTTTTTAAAAAAATATATTTGAATTATAAATTATCCAGTTTCATAAAACTATTTGTTATACAGAATAATATTGAAACGTTTTGGAGAGTATGCGATGGAGTCAGCGATGTTGTATTCGTATTGGATTTGATTTTCCAATTGAGAACAGGTTACCTCGAACAAGGACTAATGGTAATATATTGTATATAATTTTTATAAAAAGTACAGAATGTCAATAAAAAAAATCCAATCTCAACCAATAATTTTATATTAAAACAGTATAAATTATTTAAGTGGTGGCTTAAGATGGTGTCAAGTATATCCAGAGTTTCTTTGTTTTTTTCGAGAAGCTGTCTTTTTTCTGATGAGATTTGACATGTCACAACTTTATAAAGTATAATCTTCTCTTCTCCTTTTCTCTAATTTTGAGTTAAATTCCTTAAAACATTGTGAATGACTCGCTCATTCGTTCAATCACTGAACAACGCATAGCCCAAACCTCTATAGGCATAGAATGATGTCTTTTGGAGTGTATTTAATTGACTTTTTTCAATTCTAAGATTTCTACGATTTATGGGTGAACTAAGAAGGGATTTTTGAAATTCGAATCCTAAAGGGGGGAAATGACCTGATAATTTATTTTCAAAATTTTTCGATCTCTTAAACTCGCAAAGATATAGAAATAGTTTTGGCTCATAAAGATGTAGCATTAAATTACAAAAAAAAAAAAAGCAATTTGCTCTATTTGTCCCAAAAAGGGAGATACTTATAGTCATTTAAGTGTAAATTTTTTGGAATTTTTAAAGTGTTCTATCTACTGGATTTTTTAAGTTTTAGCATTCAATTTTGGTAGATAAGCTTATTAAAGAAATATCTCGAAAGTTTTTTACTTTTTTTCAAAATTTAACCCTTGAACCGGAAATTTTTTATTTTGATGTCTTAATCACAAAATGCATCGTATATCCTAAGTTTTTTAAGTTAAGGGCTCATATTTGGATATTGGTATCTTTTTCAAATTATTAAAAAATTGTTAAATAGTTTGAAGTTTAGAGCGGGGGCTTTTTTCGAAAAATAAAATTTTCAATAAAATTTCATTTCAAATAGATTTTTTAAAGCTCTTTTTAATTTAGAAAGGTGAAGTATAAAAATACAAAAATACGTATTTGAGCATTTTGCTTCAGCCCCCCCTTCCTCCTCCTCAAAAACTAATTTTGAGTTAAATTTCTGAAAAGTTTATCTCTCCTGGTATTTTTGAGTTTCAAGATTCATTTTTGAAACATGTTTTTTTTTTCAAAAACTTTTTCAAAATTTGACCCCTTACCCAAAAAATTGATAATTTTTGTTTTTGGGATCTTAAACACAAAAATTTTCATAACTACATAAAATTCTAAACCAATTGTTTTCATTTATGAAGTTAACTTATAAAGTTGCGATGAGACTCAAAGGGCAGAAAATTTCGATATAATTTAATATGTATTTTATATACTTATGTATAAAAAAACGAAATATCAAATCATTATATTCGTAATCTTGGTTAATATGCAATGATTTCATACATAAATCCAGGACTGGTTTTTGTTGGAAACTCTTGTTGGGTAGAGTTTTTATTAAACGTTCCTATATAATAAATGCTTGCTTTTCAGCTTGAGAATAATGTTGGGTTTTTTTTTATGTGATTTCTTCCCAGTCTAAACTGAAGTCTATATTAAAATTATTTTTTAACTAATAAACCACTCATGTTGCAAAGGTGGAAAACTACTTAATTTAGGAACTAACAAAATTAAATAATTAATCCAAGAGAATAATTGCAGATAAAAATTATTATAGTATAGTTAATTATTGTTCATTTATTTAAACAACCGTATATTACTATGTGTGTGCAGAGATAAAAATACTCCGAATATTTTTTTTTAATATAAACTATAGAGACAAATAAATAAATAAATGCAAGTTAGGCATTAGGGGATAAGAGGAATAGCTCCAGAATCATTGAACTTACCCTAAATACTTCTTAAATATAATTTCTTCTTTTAATAATATAACAGAAAAAAGCGCAATCACAAAATCGAGTAATGACTTTTTCTTGCCACATATCTTTCTCGAAAATTTTCATTTCTGATATTTTAATTGATTTAAGTTTATATTCATTCTTCAGCTCTATATCTTACTCGAAAAATTTATTTGTAGGTTTATGATTCTCGTAAATTGGCTGGTCATTATATTCGGTCAAGAGCATTTCTTCTCGATGTCTGTTCTTTGTTCCCTTTAGATTTATTACAATATAAATTTGGTACTAATCCAATCCTCCGATGTCCTCGGTTTCTAAAGGTAATATTTTGATATTATACAATTTTTTTTTTATTCACTATAAATCATAATAAAATTTCAGGTTTATCGAATATATATTTATTATTACATGGTCGAATCAAGAACGGTCTACCCAAACTTATGGAGAGTTGTTAATTTAATTCATATACTTTTAATTTTAGCTCATTGGTTTGGATGTTTTTATTATCTCTTAAGTGAAGCAGAAGGATTTAAGGTGGGATAAGTTTTTTCTTGATAAAATATATCTATAAATGTATTTATCATACTTGATATAATAATTTTAGGGTGCTTGGGTTTATCCCTTCAGAGAAAAAGGATATGATTCGTTAACGAGAAAATATTTAGGCTCTCTTTATTGGTCCACTTTAACTTTAACTACTATAGGCGATTTGCCTACACCAGAAACGAATGCTGAGTGAGTATATACAACTAGATTATTAATAATTAATTAGGCTTAGATTTAAATGTTTGCCTATAAATTTCACAAAAATCCTCTTCCTTTCTCTAAATTGTAATTTACCTTTCCCATCAGAATGAATGCAACAACAACATCCTTCTCGACTCCTTCAACAACAACGACAGCAGCACCCTTAACTGTGAGGCGTGGTCACAAATCGCGACTTCTTCAATTCAACTCAAGTGCTGGGTCAGTCTGTTTTTTAGTCAGTCTTAGGATTTCCTTACTCCAAATAAATTTATTAAAAAAATAATTAAACTTTTATTTGATATACATTTTTTTATCCTTGTAAAATGCCTTCGAATTTTCTAAACGAGTATAAAAATTGTCAAATATTTATATATTTGTCTAGAAAAACAAAAATATCAAAAATTTATTTTCGAAAGCATTTTAATGTTAATAAATTTCGTTTGTTTGTTACTTTTTATATTTGGTTTCGTCAAACTTCTTAATATCTGATAAATCATTATGGAGGGTACTTTTCGATTAGAATTTGTCACTTTTACTTTATTTCATTTGATTGATGTTAATTACCGATCAACTTTTAGTTTGAAATATAATATAATAGTACTAAATAAAATATTTAAATATATTGTGACTGAAAATTTTAAACTTATATTTTAAATAATTTTTAATTAGCGATATTTATTCGGATTATTTTTTTCCTCTCTTTTATTTACCCTACCTAGTTAATTTTTTTTCAATTTTTTTTTTTTTTTTGTTTTTTTTTTTTTTTTTGTGTTTAAGTTATTTATTAATTATTATTTAATTCTTCAATCTCTTTCTATCTATATCTTTTTCACTTCTTATCTCTCATTCTTACTCTTTCTCTACCTCTCTAACTATTTTCTATCATAGCTTACAAATTCCTGAGACTGACTAAAATCTATAAATTGTAGAAAATATCCGAGGCTTATCAAATTAAAAAAGTGACAAATTCTTTTTAAAGTGACCATACCTTATAATTAACATGGGGGTACTCAAATTTTATTTTTTTAATTTAATTACTAATAGCTTTTATCATTTGCAGATATGTGTTTACAATTGCAAGTTACTTAATAGGTGTATTTATTTTTGCTACAATTGTTGGTAAGTAAATTAAATGAGTAAAAAAAAAATAAAAATAAATAAAAAAATACTATTTATTATGTTTTAATTAATCAGGTCAAGTTGGAAATGTGATTACAAATAGAAATGCAAATCGTCTTGAATTTGAAAGACTTCTTGATGGAGCTAAAACCTATATGCGGCAACATAAAGTTCCAGGCGGCATGAAAAGACGTGTTCTTCGATGGTATGATTACAGCTGGAGTAGGTACGTAGTTGTATATTATTCTTTTGCTTTGAGTTCTTTAGTTAATCTTCTCTATATTGTTAGGAACATAAAAGCTTAACTTTCGGACTAACATTTTGTTTGATGTCTATCAAGTCTAAAAATGTATCTTTCGTTGTAGAGAATGTCACTCAGTTTTTATCTTTTATTTAAAAAGTAACAAAATTCAATATATTTAAGGAAAGAAAATTTTGATAGATTTTTGTTTGATGTGGAAAAATAAAAATAAGGATTCAGTGGTTAGTAATCTTTTTTCGGTCATGAAGCAGTAGGTGAATTTGCTATCTTTATGTGGGCACTAGTGTGGTGATTTTCATTTATTTAGGGCAGTGGTTCTCCTTAGAGGATTGCACCTAAGGGTACACCTGAGGAGTGGCGAATTTTATTTGTTTGTATGTTGTTTTTTGGTTGCATTTTTAAAACCAACCCAATAATTCGACTTTTTGAGTTTAGAAAAAATGTTTATGAAAAACAAGTCATAGGACTATTGTTTTAGACTTTTTTTCCACCCACATAATTTGTTGAATTTTCTTGATTTAATTTACGAAAAAATAATTATATTTTGTTCATTTTAATAATATTTTTATTGTTAATGCCTTTTCTGTTTATATAGGGATTTTTGATCAATGATACAACTTGTGCGACCAATAACACAGTTTTAGGAATCATTAATAAACCTTTTGAAATCAAAGAGAGCTTTTGCAATTATTAATCAAACGTTAGCGATCAATGAGAATTTCTTTAACCAATAACATAGCCTTACTATCTTTAATAAATATTTTTGATCGATAATACAACTTTTGTAATAATTAATAAACAGGGTCGGCAGGTGATGTTCGGCCCAAGTGGGTATGGCCGGGAGGAGGGAGAGTCTCTCCAGAAAATAGATATAGAAGAATGACTTTAAAAAAAGCAGAATTTTATAGGTAAAAAACTACAAAATAAAATTGTTTAAAGTCTTCTTATCATATCATTTATTTAATTATAAAATTTAGTACAAAAACCTATTTTCACTACGCAAAAACTGTGCTGAGCTTTACATTTTACATAACTCTTTCAAATCAAGTTTTCAGTGATGTTGCAATAAACATGTAATATTTCGATACAATTGAGCCGATCTTGCAGCATTGTTGACATTAAATAAATTTTCAATCAACGTAAACGAGAAAAACTTCGTTCATTCTCTCAGGACAACCCCGGAATCGTGATTAGTAAGCAAACTCTAGAATAAGCCCATTCATCCATTCATATTTTTTTCAAAAACTCCACAATTTCACTCACACTGTTCATTTTGTCTCTTTAAAAGTTGCAAAAACATGACTCTATCACTTATCAATCTGTCTTTATCAAAATCATTTTCGTAAAATTTTATAATTTTATCCACATTTGTTAGATGTCCCAGGTGAATCGTTCCAACGATTTAAGAAATTGCGCGGAATCATTGTCGAATCGACCATAGAGTAATATAGAGTGGAAGACTCCATAAGGAGCCAATTTATTTTAGCGTACCTATACGAGTTACAGAGCTCTCTGGCGGTTCGGAATGGGCAATAAAATGACGAGAACCGCTCTCTTTAGCTCTATAATTAAATTATTAAAGAATTAACATATACAAATCAAAGAAATTTATTACTAGTTAGTTTTATATAGGGTACTTACATTTCAGGATTTTTAGGTCGTTTAAAAAAAGTATGTTCTTTATCTGATTTCGTGTCGCAAAAGCAACCTTTCACACAACATTGACGTCGAGAATTAGGAATATTTAATAATATTTTAATCTATAAATTTGTACGTTGGAAAATTTTCTAAATAAACGTTTAGCACAAAGCCTGTATGAATCTTTTATCTATGACAAAGGCTTTGAATGTCCTATGACTATGATCTTTAAATAGCTCTTAAGGACTAAGAATAATGTTCTCCGAGCCGCTAGAGAGCGCTTTTCGATATTCGGCAGCCTTCCACTCTATATTACTCTATGGAATCAACTTTTCAGAGAAGCAATTAAATGGTCGAAAATTTCAAAATATAATTTTCTGAAAAAATCTAGTGTTTTGGATTTGAAATTTTCGCTTTTACCTTGATCGAGACGTTTTAGGATTTTGTGCCAACACGAAACTTGCTCGCCAAGTACAAGATCAACAACAGCTTGAACTCTTTTTCGTCAAATTTCTTCAAATTTCGAATCGCGAGAGAAACGTTCAAAACGTCAGTAACTGCTTCTATCTTTTCATATAATTAGATAACACATAGATTCGACTTCTGTAATTCTTTGTTTAATATCTCTGGGCCAAACCTGAAATAAAAAAATATTTAAATCCAAAATAAAAAAAACTAAATTTTTTACACATTTGGATTTTCAATATTTAATATATTCAAGAAAATAATGGAGTTATACAATTATTAATAATAATCAGTATTTATGGAGTGTGATTTTTTAAGGGGGATAAAATTTTTGGCCGTATTTTTTTAACCCAAATATTTTTAAAATAAGGTAAGGAACTTCGTTCCTCCCGTTAATTTTGGAGTGTCCAGTTTTTTTTTATTTTGTGTGTAGAAATAGATGCTAGGCAGGGACGCCGCGGCGCCGTCCAGTCGTGCGGTAGTCATCCCCTTAACTGATCTGCCGAATCAGTTGTCTAAATACCAGGGACTCCCAGGATGGAGGTGTAGCTATTAAATGACTCGACTGATGCTGCTCCTAGCAAACAGCGAGCGTGCCTCGACAGATTTGAACATGATTGTGTCCCACCATCTGCTCGCTAAACTAGCCTTCGCGTCAGTTTGTCTGTAAAACAATTTTATAATAATGTAAACAAAATACCTGTTAATTAAAAAAACCGGCTAAGTGCAATCAAATACTTCTGCCAAAACATATTTTGGTTTATCATTCACAATTAATTTTTTTATTCAATTTATAGTTTTTAAATGAAAGTCAGACGTCGAGTACATGCGAACTAATTTACTTTCAACCTTATAAAATCAAAGTATTCCATAAGATAACGAAAGTTATTCAAATATGAAATCTGGAAAATTCTATTCATATTCTAGCGTTAAATAGTTACATAGATTTTAAATTAAATCTAAGCGAAATAAAGCCAAACGAAATTAATATATGACACGCTATGAAGATACTCTTGACTCTAAGATTGATTCTAAGATTTTAGGATGAACTTGATTCTAAGATTTTAGGGATACGCCGCATCCACATGGACCGCGCGCCACTGATATATATATAATATAATATATATCCGAGTAGTTAGTGCTATACCCACATTATCCGCCGACCCTGTTAATAAATATTTATCATAATATCTCAAAATTGGATGAAGGTAGTCCGTAAATAAACAAAAGACTTAGGGCCAGTTGTATGTCGGTTAAAAAGAGTTTACCAACCGAGATACAACTGGCCCTAAGAACTTATAATATATAATATTTATTGAAAATATTTTTCCCCCTTATACTGATAATGGAAAGTCTTAGGGCCAGTTGTAAGTCGGTTGGTAAAGTCTTTGTAAAAGTTGACAAAGGATAAAACCTTAGAATTCACCTTGTGCCCGACCAGATGGCCAATCAGATGACACGCACTTTCATCTGATTGGCCATCCCGCCAGGCGCAAGGTGAATTCTAAGGTTTTATCCTTTGTCAACTTTTACAAAGACTTTACCAACCAACATACAACTAGCCCTTAAAGTATTCTCTACAGAGACAAGAAGGAAGAGTAGCTTCCTTCATTGTCCCTTTTGAACCCTGAGGAAGCCTCCGAAACGTCTGTTTCGAAACAATATAATAAAGAAAAAATATTTCAAATAATTATTTGTTCGAACTAGTCTCTTGTTTATTTCTGGACTGCCTTCTTCCAATCCTGAGATATTAATATATCTGTCCGACTCCAAAAAAAAACTTCTAACGTTTATTACAATAATTCACTATTGCAGAAGACTTGGAGGAAATTACTCAAAATCAAAAAAATCAAAAATAATTATCGATTCTCACCTAATAGTGGAGGAACAACCATGTTTTTATGATATATTTCAACCATTAATGGTTTTCATTCCTGAAGACGTGGAGTCTTAAAATCAAAAATAACCATTCTCGTTTAATACTGGAAGAACAACATTCTAAATTACTTTTTGGAAGATTATTAGATATCTCCATTGCTGAAGACAGAGGAAATGACCTAATATCAAAAATACCTATAGATTCTTGAATAATACTGATGTAATAAACAATATATTTATATTTCAAATCAGTATGGGTAAAGTCTACCAACCATATATGGCACTTTCTGGAGAGATTTTATTTTTAGCGTTGATGCCATTGCATAAAAATATTTTTTTTGATTTTAAGTCCACATCTTCAGCAAAGGTTAACACTAATGGTCGAAACTTCGAAAAAGCAACTTAGAATGATTGTTTCTCCAGGGATAGATTGGTATATAGATAAATAGATATATCCAAGAAAATAGATTGTTATTTTTTATAACATGATTTCCGATTAGACTCTTTGCATTATATTTATTTTTGTTTTAGAGGTCGGATTCAGGGTGGCGGCGATATCAACACTGCTTTAGGGTTACTTCCAGATAAACTTAAAACTGAATTAGCCTTACATGTTAATTTGAGTGTTCTAAAAAAGGTATCATTTATGTTGTAGGAATAATAATAATAATAATAATAATAATAACACAGGTCTGAGAAATTTAACTTTTGAAAAGTTGTTCGTATTATTATTGAGTATTATTCTGATTCCTACACCCCAATACCATATCTAAAAAAATTCTACCACATCATCATAAATTGTTGGTACGTGTAGATCAATTTTTTCGCACTTTTTTATTTATTTCGAACTCCCTTTACTTACTTAAAAAATAAGATATTGGTATTTTCTTCTTACTTTATCCATCCGAAGCGGATAAATTATTGTAATCGATCTGCGACTTCAAAGAGTCTTCAGATAAAGACTACGGAACTCATTGTCTCAACCAAAGTCACAAATTGTAGTATTTATGACCCTTTTGCCAAAAATTACATGGTGTCTCGCCAAGAGCCCAAAAAGTGCGATTTTTTTCATTTAGTCAGTGGGGGTGTAAATAGGTATGTATTTTGTATGTTAGCCTTTTTTCCGTTTTTTCTACACCGTTCAACCGATTGAAATGAAAATTGAAAACCTACCATTACTTTAAAAAATGAACCGCTAATTAGTTTTTGGTACATATCGGCCCACTAACTTCATGTGCATTTTTAGTTTTTCCTAAATATCTTGAAAATTACTTAACCAATTTTGATCAAATTTATTAAGTACTTCGAGGACCTTAAAAAGGGTTATATAAAGTTCTTAGTAAAATTATATCTTAAAATACTTTACTCTACAGTAACATAGTACTTTTTTAAATTCTTTAAAATGTATTTATTTGATCGCTTAATATAACTTATTTAAACTTCCTTAAGTTAGAATGGGTAAGCTTTTCTCTGTGAAATGTTAAATAAATCAAGGTAATTTTTTAAGTAACCATAGCAACAGCGTTGTTATCGTATCCGTTACCTTTGCTGAAGATCTGGAGGAATCGACTTAAAATAAAAAATAGCTATCAATTCTTATCTAACACTTGAGGAATAACCATCCTACATTGCATTTTTTTACGTTTCGGTTATTATTGGTAGCCATTGCTTAAGACATGGAGGATCGAGTTAAAATCAAAAATAGCGATTGATTCTCATCTAATACTTGATGAATAACAATTCTACATTGGATTTACGACGTTTCGATTATTATTGGTAACCATTGCTGAAGACATGGAGGAATTGACTTGAAATCAAAAATAACGATCGATTCTTATCTAATACTGGAGGAATAGCATCATTGCATTCAATTTTTGATGTTTTGAGCATTAATGGAGACCACTGCTGAAATCATGGAAGAATCTGTACTTAGAATCAAAAAGATTAAATTCTTTTTTGGTAAACAACTCTGGTGGTTGAGCTATTTATCCAAAAATAATTTAGTCATGTTGATTTTAAGACGATTCTTCCATGTTTTCAGCAGTTAGTTACCATTAATGGTCTAATCATAAAAAATTGAATGTAATAACATTTTTCATTCAATAATCGATCGTTATTTTTTATTTTAATTCGATTTCTCTATGTCTTCAGTAATACCACTGATAATCGAAACATTCAAAATGCATTGTGGAATGGTTATTTCTCAAATATTAGATGAGAATCGATGGCATTTTTGATTTGAAGTCTATTCATCCATGTCTTCATCCCTGGTTACCAATGATAATCGAAAGGTCAAAAATGCAATGCAATGGTTCTTCTCGAGTTCTTCTTCAAGTGTTGGATGAGAATCGATGGCTATTTTGGATTTTAAGTCAACATTGACTTCAAATAGCCAGTGATATCCGATTAGTAATAAAGGATTAAACACATTAATATTTCAAATTACTATGGATTAAGTCTAGCAACGATCCTTTGCAGTTTATTTTATTCTCCAATGATCAACAAATATGATATGATTGAAAAGAAACAACTATTTTTATAAGTGAACTACATTTCCACATGTGTTTCACTTTTGAAATCTTCATAACTTACTCAAAAATTAAAATTTGGTATTTTCTTTTTTTATTCTTTGTTGAGCCAAAAGTACCATAGATTTGAGTAAGAAAAAAAAATACTATTGAAATATTTTTACAGTTCAAAATTGAGGGATATTAATTTCTTCTCAATGTCACTTTTCAAACCAGCATAGCATTCTAAAATATTAAAATTTTGGTATTTTCTTATTTTTATGTGATGCGACAATAAATTTAATTTTTAATAAAATTCTTAAAAAAACATAAAAATATTTCTAGACCGAAATAGAGAGGTCTCTATTTCTATTTGTTTTCCATTCCTCAAGCCTACATAACTAGACTTACCATAATATTTTTTTCTCAAACCGGAACAAATTCGTGAGTTTGCCAGAAAAAGAGAGTGAGCGACTTCTCTGTGATTTTAAAAAGAGACAAGTATATTCAGCTAATTACTTATGATTCAAATAAGCTAAGTAATGGATTAGTTAACAAAAAACAAGTATGTAGTAATTTTTAATTACTCTTTACTTAAAATACTTTATTATTATTAAATAGTTATTAAAATTTATTATTATCCTGAACTTTCTTTAAAAGTTCTTTGTTATTTTAAATCTAGTCCATTTTCGTGTTACCTAATGCCATTTTTCGAGGTTTCACTTTTTGACTTGGTGTATATTCGGAAATTTTTAATTTTTTCCAAATAACCGGGACAAAATCACACTCTGGCTGGGACGTCGGGACCATACCTTGAAACAGGGACAGTCCCGGTCAAATCGGGATGTATGGTAAGCCTACCCATTACCTACTCAAAAATAAGATTTTAATATTTTCTTTTCTTTTTATTCTGCTATTCATTCATTAGTAGATATATTTAAAAAAATTCTAAAATAAAAATGAAGGAAAAATATAAGTAGAAGTAATTTTGCAGGTCAAAATAGGGTGATCTCTCAAACCGTCATCAATTATTTGCTTTGAGAAAAAAATGTGATACGATAAAAAATTTATTTTCAGATTTACCAGTCGAAAATATATAGGAATCACATAAAATTATTCAAACAACTTTTGTATCTCAGACCTGTGTAATTATATAAAATAATAGAATCTTCTATATAACTTATTAATTATAAAAAGATTTTAATCAATGAAAATATCTTCTTTTCTAAAAAGAATTCAAATTAATTGAAGAAATATATATTTCTTATTAGGTTACCATCTTTCAAGAATGTCAACCCGAATTTCTTCATGATCTTGTCTTAAAAATGAAAGCATATATTTTCACTCCAGGAGATTTAATTTGCCGCAAAGGTGAAGTTGCAAGAGAAATGTTTATCATTGCGGATGGTATTCTGGAAGTTATCAGGTATTAATGAAAAAGAATTATGTATTTATTTATTTGTTTGTTTGTTTAAACTAAATTATTTTTTAAATATTTGTTTGTTAAATTTTTAGTGAGACTGGAAGAGTGCTTACTACCATGAAAGCTGGTGATTTTTTTGGAGAAATTGGAATTTTGAATTTAGATGGTTTAAATAAGTAATTATTCTCGATTTTCATTTGAAGTTATTTAATATTTAATCATTTGTTTATTTATATAATGAATTAATATTTTTAGACGAACTGCAGATGTTCGAAGTGTAGGATATTCTGAATTATTTAGTCTATCAAGAGAGGATGTTTTAGCGGCAATGAAGGATTACCCTGATGCTCAAGAAATTCTTCACAGCTTAGGTCGAAAAAGGTCTATATAAATATTTATAAATGAGAGATAAATGATAGACTAGAGAGCCTTAAAACAATGTAATTTATAAAATTTTTGTCTTTAAAATCTTTAAACGTCTCTATCTCAGTAAATAATGGTCTGAGAGCCTTAAAACAATCGAATTTATAAAAATTTTAATTATATGATTTCGGGGGTGGGGCGGGATTGGGGTGGGTTAGTGTGGGTGAAGGTGGGGGTGGATGTGGGGTGCGGGAGGTGGGGTGAAGTGGTGGGGGTCCAGGGGCGAAGGGGGGGGGGGGGTTCGGGGATTAATATATAGCTTTTAACTGAAGCAAAAAGTTCCCGAGCATCGATCGGTGGCCAGGTACTATATATAATATGTTAATGAGAATTTCGATATAACAATTAAGAAAATTGAATTACTTTAGAAAAGAATAATTCTTCAGTTCTTTATGAAAGCATACAAAATAGGAATCTCTATGGAAGTATTAATTAAATAAATAATTTCATTAATGTATACAGACTTTCACAATACTCGTCATTTATTAATAGATAATGATAATGATTTGTGGATGTTTTCTAATATTTTTAATTTTCTTTTTTAAGATTAATGGAAGCAAAAAATCTAAATAGAGGTAAAAAAAGTAGCAATCCATCTTCATCAGGACTAACGCATACATCAACTGGAAAAGAAGGGTGAATAAAAATGATAAATATTTAATTTATTTAGTAGTAACTTAAATTTTTAATGAATTTATTTTTCTGATATATAAGAGGAAATTCAGGAGGACCTATATTGACAAGTCAGCACTCAATCGTTGAACGCCTACGAAGCGATGTCCGAGGATTAAAGAATGTCCTTAAAAAGACCAAAAGACAATCTAGGTATTATATTTTTATTATATTCTTCTTTGTGTGCCATTCTCGATTTCAAGCGTTTGTGATTACGGAGAGAATACCCACCATAGTAATTTTACATGGAAAAACTGTTCACAGAGGTGGTTTCCCATTACCTTCCTCTAGATTTATTGAGGCGCCTTGTGCATTTTTGTCAAGGATGAAAAAATTTTTGCTAAAACAAGATTCGATCCAGAGCAAACGCTCTAGCCACCAGACTAGCGGCACATCTTTATTATATTAAAACTAGTATATAATATTATCAATTATTTAATTTCTTGTATTATAATTTGTTCATACATTTTAAATAATTTTAATAGAAATATATATTTTTTTCTATCGCGTCTTCTTAGCGACAAGCACACACCCTCCTTTATTTACTGCACTCTTGGTTGCCTATCCTACAGGATTAATATTCAAAAAAAGTGCGACGTATTTTACAAATAAGAAGGCAATGGAGCATGATAGAATTAAGAATTTCAAAGATTTGCCTTCAAAGTTGAAAGTATTTTTGGAACCTGATGTTCAAGTATTGGAAAAATCAAGGGAACTCTAGCCAGTGTCCCATATTTAATGCTCGGATTAATATGCACTAAAAATCTTTTAAAATAGGCAGGCAACTAAGCACTAAAAATAACTAAAATAGGCACTTATAAAGGCATTTTAAATAAAAATACTCCCTTAAAAGGGCATTTTAAGAACAAAAAGACACTTAAAAGTAAAATATTGACTGAGGGTCTGTCAGTATACCAAAATTTTTTCATCATTATTTTTTGCAGGCCACAAGATACCTGTACAAGTATAATGCAAATTTCCATTAAGAAAAGGACAATACATAATATTTTTAGGAGACAATGAAATTGAAATTTACGTAATACTTTGCGAATTGTTCTAGAACTATTTGTTGCTTCAAGTTCGGAACTAGCTATTAAATATGGTCCACTTTTCGATTTTTGGGCGTCCTTACGACCCTGCCGCCGTCTAGTGGCTCGATAAATAATTTTTTCGGATATTTTCTTAATTTTTCAAAAAAACTTTTAAATTTAGAAAATGTATATATCGTAAGAAATGGAAATTGCAAATTTTCGTTAAAATAGGCACTAAAAAAGGCATTTGTAGATGAAATAGGCACTAACATCCAGAATAGGACGAAAAAGGCATTATTGCACTATCAAATGCCTCTTATTTTATTCAGATTTTCATGAAACGCATAGATATCATATTGGGCTAAATTTTAAGCAATAAATAAAAAAAGGCAAATGGGGCGAAATCCGAGCCCTACTCATATTAAACTTTAGGCTCGATTCTGTATCTATGATGAATTAACTGTTTTAATAAATAATGAAAATATGAATATAACATATTAGGACTTAAGAAAGTTTATTTGTTATTTCAGAGTTACAAGTACGGATGATAGTCTCGAAATGCAATCGCTTTCACGTGAAGGACCTGGGGGTCCTGAAAATGTTCTTACAACTACTGCAAGTGGGCGACCACCTCCATTACGTCGGATGTCCAGGGTTGAGAGTAGTGAAGAATCTACTACTCCTATTAATCATCAACAATCAACGAGTAATATTTCACATACACAACAACCTCTTGGTGCAGGTTTGCCTCTTCTTGCACGACTTCGTCTTTTGAAAGAGAGACAGGATCGTGAAGAAAATTGTAAATATTTAAAAATTACCATATATATCTCTATAATTTTTTATTAACGAGTTAATTTACTTTAAGGTTTATTATCTCCAAATCCAATTTCACCTCCTGCTATTAAGTTAGAGCCCCCTTCTGTTGTCGAATCTTCAATCTATGAAGTTAATACAATAAAAAAAGATGAAAAACGTGAAGAACAGCAAGGGCTACCACTGTTACAAAAAATCATGCTTTTGAAGGTAATTAAGTTATAAATATGTTACAATTAATTATAAATCAAAGAGCCCATATTTTTTTCTAGGCAAAGGAGGATTCAGAAAAACAAAAGTTACACGAAACCGCACTTGAAACAGCTTCTGTTTTAGCATCTACTACACAAACTACACCTCCCGCTTCAAAAGTAATAACAATGAATTATCAATTCTTGAAGTTTAATTGATAATAGGAAAACCAAATAATATATTATTATTTATTTAAAGAAACAACCATCCTGGTCTGTTCTCCGAAAGGCAGCTATTGTAAGCAGTAATCCACAAGATCACGAAACAAACACAAATTTATCCAATACAACTACTTCTCATCCTTCTATAGGAAGACAAATCCCAACGAAAATCCATGTGAGAAATAATTAAATTCGAAACATACAATTATTTCAGCATTTCCTTATTACTTTTTTCTAATATAAACAATCAAATAACTAAGCCATTGATTCGGATATTAATGTTTTCTTTCAAATTTCTTATTATTAAATTTGGAAATTAAATATGTGCTTACCTAGAATATTTTATAAACACAATAATATATACAGTCAGAGGCGTTGCCAGAAGTTTTTTCTGGCTATTTAATTAGGGAGCAAATAGATCTTCCTATTTCTTTTTATATACATATGTTAGAGAAGTACCAAATAACTAATATTGCCTGATTTGATAATTAATTCTATTTTTAATTTTTTTTTTTATTTTCAAAATTTCGGAGAGATTGAATTTAAATACTCAGATCCCCTCTGGCTACGACCTTGTATACAATATTATATTTATTCATTAAATTTCTTATTTAGTTTTGAATTGTTATACATTTTAGCCTAAAAGAAGGCCCGAACCTCTTAGACTAATAGATCCGCCCAAAAGATATACTTCCATTGATGATTTAAGTCCTGAATATTCTGGATTACCATTTGTGAAAAAATTAAAGGTACATTAGCTAAGAGTATTTCAGTTTAGTTATCAATTTTAATTTTAATATTTAATTCTAGATATTAAATGAACGTCAAAAATTAGCTGAATTAGAACGATTACGTGCCTCAAGTTTAGATTCTGCTTCAGCACCTTCAGGAGGACCATCAAGCCCTGAAGCCTTGGCCAGATGCCACAGCGAAGCCTCTGCTATAGAATATGTTAGACAACGAGAAAGAAGAAGAAATGATGAAGTAAATAATTTTTTTTTTTTTATTTCAGAATAATAACAGAAAAAAAAATTACTTGATTCTTTGGTTTTAGTTTAATGATTCCGCTCAAATTTCCCCAGAATCTAATGAAACAGCTGAAAGACGAAATCTAAAATCAATCTTAAAAAAACTAAGTGCCTCAAATTTATTTGAATCTGGTTCTCCAAGAGTGAAAAAACTTTTAAGAGCCCCAACGATAGAAGGGTAATTTTAAGATATGATTTGTTTTAATATTATATTCTTTTAATTAAAATTCCTGGTTTCAGTTATGCTGTAAGACATAGCAAACTTGCTAAAAGTGTTACCTTTAATCGTGAAACACTTCAATCTCCTCCAAATGACGACAAAAAATCAACTATTCCTAATCCAGAGCCTGATGAAGAAGTGAATATTGAAAAAGTAACAAATGGCGAAAATCCTCAAACTATAGAAACTCATGAAATAACAGAGAGTCCAGAAACATTGAATGAAATGATTTTAAAAAGAAAGTCTAAGCAAATAAAAATGCCTCTTGTAGGATATTTGGAAGAAGAGTGTCTTAGTGATATATTATCTGGTATTAAACTGGTCATGAACAAAAGAATTGTAAGTTGTCTAATATAAAAAAAGCGTTTAATAAAATTTACTTTAGATTCTACTATGAATAAAAAATCAGGTTTAATTAAAAATACTTTTTGTTGTCCGTTTAATTAATCTAAATAAATTTGCCAATTGACTGGTTAGCGTTTTTGGCAACCTATGTTTGATTCCCAAGAGAGCCGAATAACTTTCTGACATACAATTAAAATTATATAATAAGATTTTTTATAATCTTTGTAAATTTCCATCTTAGTCTGTGGTAAGGTTCGATCAAATCGCATTGTATTAAAAAGCATGACTTACTTGTTTCTTACTATATCTATCAACATTTGTTATTGGTTCGCTTTAGAAATATGGACATAAACCTACCATAACATATATAGTATATACCTATCAGTGGCGCTTGGTGACTTCAACCAGGGGATGCTGTCCAAAAAAGTACCCTTCATTTTTTGAAATTTTATTTTAATCAGATTGGAGTAATTTTTGGAGACGGACTGATAAGTGAAGTTGAGTGGATATTGATGAGGCAGTCCAAAAAAAGGAGATAATTTATACTATCTTTTTATTTTTTTTCAAAAACAGACGTTTCGGAGGCTATTCCCTCCTTCTTCAGGGTTTTGAAAAGTCAGTGAAGAAAATTCAATGCGACATTCCCCTCTGTCTCCTCTTTCAGTGGCAGTAACAATAATATATTGTATTTCATTCTCAGCAGAATTATAATGTAGTAATGTTTATTTTAATCTTCACTTTTTTTTGAAAATTTCATCGAATACGGCATCATTTTCGTTATTTTTCAAATTTAACATTAGATTTTTAAAAAATATATTTTGGGACCTTCGCCCCAAACGGATACTGCTTTGTGTGAGTGAGGAGGGTAGGAGTCAGAAATTAAATCTTGTGACTTATAATTTGAAAATTTAAAGATCCTCATTGAATTTTGAAGTCGAGACCTTATATATTTATGAAAATATTCTAAATGTTTGAAATTTTAGGGATGGGCCGCATCCACAGCATCCATGGACCAAACGCCACTGATAACTATATTTTAATTAATTTTCTATTTTTATTGGATGATCTAGCTAGAAAAAAAAACCTTTCAGATGATCAACCTGATAACAAACCTTCAATATAAAAAAATTTGAAAATCATCTTTTTTTATCATTTTCAGGAAGAAATGCAAAGTAGACTACAAAACCAATTTCATTCTTTAGAATTAGAGATTAAAAGAAGAGATGATATCATTAATAAATTACAAATACGAATTCAAGAACTTGAAGCACGCTTAGAGTCAGAACCATCATCCCCTGCCGAAATTCCTTATCTAGCAAGAGGTGATTCTATCAATACAATCGCACCTTCTTCAATCAATGGACAAGTTTTAGTTGATATTGAATCATCATCAACTTCAAGTTCAAGATCATCAACTTCACAAAGTGGTACAAATAATATGTGGGAGGCTCGACTCCTTGTTCAAGAACTTGCTAAACGAAAGGCCCAATCTCAACAAGTGAGTTATAATTTATAGCTTCTTAGTAGATATATAATTGTTTACATTTTTTAAAGCAAAAAACGCAATATTTATGGGTCGATTCTAAAACGCCATATAAGCCCGTAACTAGACAAATTTACACGCTTATATTGCGGTACAGAATCGACCCATTAAATCTATACGTTATTAATTTAATATAGTTTTTAAAATATGTGTTGTGATGTTAAATATTTAAATTTAGTTTTTCTATTCATAGGTATCTTTTTATTAGGTATTTGTTTAATATAATATTTATATTTAATTAATTCATAGGAATTACGTGGATTTGATCATCAAAGAGAACGCACTCGCCGAACCTTGTCTTTAGATTATGATATAACATCATCTGGACATCCAATAATACTAGATGACGATAATGAAGTTTTAAGTGACGATGAAGAGAATAGTGACGAAGACTTGGATGCATGTTTTGATGAAATTCAACATCATGCTTGGTAGTTTTAGTTTAAGTGGATAATTATATAAGAGAGGTGATCGAATTTCAGTTGCTCAAATATATATTGAAAATATTAAATAAGAGTTAGTGATAAATTTTGACAACGAATCACTTGCTCACGGAAATTTTAATTGAACACGGATCATAAACACAAAGCCACATGTACATAAAAATTCAAGCATTGGACATTTTTTTAAAAAATAAAAGACTTTAATATACAAAATGTAACGAACGAACGAGTAAACGAATTTTAAGATATAAATATTAATTTTTTTTTTTTTTTGCTTATTTTAAAATTCATTGGCATTAGATATTATTAAAACACTAAAAGATTTTTATACAAGAAATATAATGGTTTTATTATTAAATAAAATTAGTTGAATTTATAAAACAATGAATTTAGAAAAAACTGAATTAGCAAATTAATGAGAGCACAAAATAATTAAAATATATTTTAAATTAATAGTTTTTTTGAACCAATTTTCGCACAAATTATTTCATTTACAAATAAAATATTATACTAAGATTGAGTTTATTTTTTAAGAAATAGCAATAAATTAAAATTTAAAAACAAGAATTATTATTATATATATACGAAAATATTAATTTGAAGAGAAGACTGTAAAATATAATTATTTAAATATACGGTTTTTGCCTATCGTTGATCTTGAAATGAAATATTCAAATTTTTATATTTGCAAATAAAAAATTTATCTAAAAAAATGTAAAACACCAATAATGTTATCTGAGTCCAAATTAAGCCAAGAAAAATTAAAGATAAACACCATTATACTAAGGATCTTATATTTAACGAACTCGGAATCATCGGGAGAAAAAAAATATTTGATTCAATAATCGAGAAATATATAAATGTTTTATTAAATTACATTTAAATATTTAACTTTTCTAATTTTTTATTATCTCGCCGATAAGATTATTACTATATTATTTATTTTTATTTCTAATATAGGTATGTGCCAAATTATCATTTTCACAATAGCATATCGAAAAATGCTAGTTAAAATTATTGTAAATTTGATTTTTAAAAATGAATTATAAATCTTTATTGAATTTTACAATTTTTTTTATTATTATATAAACATAATGCTTATGAAATATTAATCATATGGCCATGGTTGATATAAATGATTACTAAAGAATTCAATTTTCCGATTTCAATGACGATAAATATTTTTTTAAATGGTATTCTGATATTAAAAATAAAATATTTCTTTATTCAGGTCAATTTTAGTTTTTGTCTTCCTCTGAAATTTAGTGCAAAGCCATCGGACGGCCATTTACATGTAGAAAAACGAAAGAATTTCTAGATTAAATGGTTCTGTTGAGAAGTAGTACTCATGATTCTTTATATTTTAATATGAGATTAATAAATATAAATTACAAATATAGTGTGTGTTATATAGATTCAAAGTTTTCTCAGAATCTCTTCTAGTTTGCAGATAATAATACAAAATTTTCTTAGAAATAAATTTATTGCATATTAATGTCGAATTTAGGGAACGCGGTGTTGGTTTATAGTGAAACATTATTAAAATTATATTAGGTTGGAGTTGGTGGTGTTTCACAAGGAGAAAATTAAAATACAAAGATTTTTTTAAATTTACTCTATATATTTGGAGCTCTTAACTCATCATCAGGAGAACATTGACTGGGATGTAGTTGTTTCGTCAAAGATTGATGGACGTATTTTTGGTGGAGGAACAAAGCATCTCGTCTACTATACCAGTCTTTTAAATCTCCCTTAATCCAAGATGTTTTGGCTAAGGAGTCAGCTTTGAAGGCCTTTAGTGAAGACGATTTACATTTGATATTGATGTAATTCGATAACATTTTCTTCTTGATGCAGAGAGAAACCAGATGTGGCTGTTGCATCGTTCAATCTTCATCTTCAGCCTTCTGTATAATATGCTTTAATAGCATTATCAATCGAATTTAGGGAACGCGGTGTTGGTTTATAGTGAAACATTATTCAAATTATATTAGGTTGAAGTCAATGTTCTCCTGATGATGAGTTAAGAGCTCGAAATATTAGAGTAAATTTAAAAAAATCTTTCTATTTTAATTTTCTCCTTGTGAAACACCACCAACTCCAACCTAATATAATCATATTAATGTCCTCGAAAACATATCTATTTTACATGTTTTTTGTTGATTATTAAAGAATTTGAAGATAAATTGTAAAGAATTTGAAGATAAATTGATAATTAATATATTCCGAAAAGGTCATTTTATTTACATATAAAAATATTTATTTATAGAAAAATATATTTTTTTACTAGAAGGAACGAAGGAGGATAATCAATTTTTAATCTTTTAAAAAATATATCTATCAAAATAAGTATTTATTGTAATTCTTTTTTACATAGAAAGAACGTGCAAACATAAATTATGAAATAATCAATTTGGATAACAATACAATAAATCATAATATATTAGAGATCAAGTATCCCTTAAAACGTTGAAGGAAATCTTTGTAGAATGTTCTGAATTTTGTTTTAAATCAGTTCGACTAGGATAAACATGACGTAATTCTCCCAGAGAATTAACTATTTTGATTTGTTGTGTTATCATCGGTTTGTTTTCAATTTCTATATCTTCTTCTGATGAAGACTGAAAAATTTATTCGAATTTAGATTTAAACATAATAACATATTATATTCTTTTCAATTAATTTAAATACCTTGAAGATGTTTAAACTCTCAATAAGAAGAGTATCAGCAGTCTGTCTAACCGATGATTCTGAACGGCTTGATGTTATTTCAAGAAATATATTTTTTGTTGATGAAGTGATTTTTGTTTCTTCACTATTTGTAATGGGTGGAAAAGAGATACATATTCCACCTTCAGATGCCATCGTTGTTATACATGGATACATTGGTTTGCCATCAATTAAATATAGATATTTATGGATTCCAGAATAAACATTTCGCTTTTTCTCTTTTCTTAGTGCTTGAGCTTCATTATGAAGTCTTTGCATCAATTGTTTACCAGAACAAACTTTTGCCCTACCAAGAGGTTTAATTTTAAGGTCTTCTGGAGTACGACCTTCATAATACAATGGAATTTCTAAAAATAAACATTAATAAAATACCATAAATATATTCAAAAAAAAAATATATATATATATATATATATATATAAGGGGAATTAATAATAAAACATTTATTTTATAAAATAATAAAATGATTTTACCTGATTTTGATGGATCTGGGTTTATCAAAGAAATAACACGATCTAAATCATGCGTAGCAATAGTTGCTACTTGTCTTTTTTCACATATTGTTTCATGCAATTTTGTCTGAAAAATTATAAACCAAATTTAAAAAAATAATTTGTAGAGAAATTGAATTTTAGACAAGAATAAGAAACTAAATAAGGAGGGTAATAAAAAAAGTCACATATTTAGACAGGTGGTATTCATCAAAACAAATAAAAGTCAAATAAGATGAATACTACTCTTTCCAAAATATGTACCCTTTTTTTAACACTGTATATCTGAGCTAAGCTATTTATGATTCTAATAAATAAATTAAGGCTGATTGTTTATAAAGTCATTTTTAAACATATTTTATAATGAAAATATGGACTAAAGGACCGCCACTTGCATTTGTGTTTGATAGTGCAGTGTAAATCTAGACTAATAAAAAATTTCTTCTTCTCGACAAGAACATCACTGGTTTGTTGGTTTGGACGCTCTTTTACATTTTAGCCATCCTTGGTAGCTAGATTATTAATTAATAAACTTGAAAAACAATCAGGCTTAATTAGGTATTGTGATGGCTTTAAAAATATTTTAAAGTAAATTATATAAGATATTTTCAAATTAACTATGACTAGCAATAAAAAGAGAGGCAAAATGTTGCTTTTGTCAGGAAACTGATAGGCGATATCGCTGCTATAGATAAAATAGACCTGTTACTGAAAATTATCTTAAGAGCAGCGGTTCTCAAACCTTTTTTTTGCATACCACTCAAACAATATCAATGTCAGGTACCACTATGTAGATCCTTTATATTTTTTATTAGAAAATATTCCCTGCAAAATGCAAAAATGTTACTCTTTTTTCTTTTACAAATCATTTATAGTTAACAGTATTATTTTAACTTTTCTTGTCAACTTATTAAATACTAAATAATTTTTAAATTTGATATGATTACGAGCATCACCTCAGATTATTAAACGTACCATCGGTGGTACGCGTACCATAATTTGAGAACCGCTGACTTAGAGGATTCTGATTACCCCAAAATGAGTATTTCAGGTGAAAACTCGAATAAAATTGTTTGAACTCATCGCAATACTTGTAAGTGGCTAAGAAATATTTTTTATTATATTATAGATGATATATGTGGTATTATGAAGTGAAAAATGACCAGAAGAACAGTCTAAATTATTTATGATATAATAAATGGCTTAGCTCAGACATTAATAAAATAAAACATAATTTTAATGTTTCAAGAAACTGAAACATATTAGTTTTCGAATAATAAGTTTTTCTATAGCTCATCAACTTGGTTTTGGAAAATGCAAATTTAAAATAAAATCACTTTAAAACAATCTATTTAGAAAAATAATTTTACTAATTATCTAAGTGTTAACATTTAATATTACTTTCCTTTTATATTCATGTTCTGTAAATCCAAAAAATAAACAGTAATTTATTTAATTGAAAAGATTTTGTTTTAGTTTATTTAAACAGATCTTTATTTTTGACGTTGAACACCTTACTTAAGGTCTACATTTTCAAGACTTAAAAATCCTATTATTTCTCTTTAAATGTAAAATATAATATACATATTCAAGCATATTTGATTTATCTTTTTTTATTATAAGTGTTTAGATAAGTTGTATATTTTTATATGTGGAGTTTAAATGAATTGAAAAAACTATTTGAATTATACTATCGACTTCCTTTAGATGTTTCAATGATTGAAGGAACAAATCCTAACTTTGTGGGGGGAGGGGAATAATCGCCTTCTTCAAATGAAGCGTTAACATTTAATGAAATTTGAAAATCATAGCAAAGCTTCTGTCTTTTAGTTAAAATTGTAAGATGCGCAAAATTTGTTGTTTGGGCAAAATAAAAATTGTAGATCTTTTAAAGGCAAGAAAACGAAGAAAACTGAAAGTTTATTATAGAGTCCTTATTTGGAAGCCTGTGAATTTTTTTGGGGTCTTAAATGAAGGATTCAAAATATTATTAAATTTCCAAACCCAGACAACTATGAAAGCTGAAATAGAGCAGGAAGAACTTATAAAAAAGGTATTTATGTATAACCAGAAAGAGGGAAAAAATATTTGAATGGATAATTCAGAACCTGGAATTGTTTAGATGACCATTTGTATCAGAGCCAAAAAATAAATGTATAAATTTATTTCTTTAACTTAGTGTTTTATTAATTAGTATAGGGCAGACTACTCCCAAGAGTGCTCTTGCAGATTTTTCTTATTTCGTCTTTCCCATTTCAAATTAATGGATGTAGAGTTATTCGAAAGGGGTAGGTGTCCCAACAAAGATAAAAAGTTTAAAAGAGTGTAGAAATAACGATTTGGGTTGTGAGTCAAGATGAATCAATAGAGCTTGGCTGAATTTAGAACTGAGAGCCAAGTTAAAAGCTCAACCAAAAATTGAATAGGGTTTAATCTGGTTTGTACGGACAAACCCAAACACACAAGAAACAAAAATACTACTGGCTAATTGCTAAAATGGTCAAAGAACCAAAGAGCAAAAAACAAAAAAACGATAGCAAAGACAAGATAAAAGTTTTGAAAAAAGAATTGAGAAAACATTAAAAATCAAAAAATGTCTTTCATATACATTAATAAATAAAAATATCTGTTCATATCTTAGCTCTAAATATTCTAGTACATAATTTGAATCACACAAAAAAAAATGGAATGTTTATTTATCAGGATTTATTTTTATTTTTATTATGAGTAAATGAAGGGAGAGATTTTTTATTTTAATTTTTTTATTTTTTTAATGTTTTCTTATTTCTATTTGAAAAACTTTGTTATACAATACAGTAAGTTATTTATTTTTGTTTTTGTTAATTCCAATATATTTTGTATATTTTTTTAGACCTTGAAAATGTTTGGTTTTGTTTTAAAGTCTTTATTATTTTTTACTATAAATGAAGATTTTATAATATACTAGCGGCAAGGCCCGCCTTCGGCGGCCCTCTTGCTAGCCAGGGACCCCTGGACCCCAACCCTCATACCCCACTCCCACCCACCACATCCCCCGAACCCCACCCAGCACCATGCACCCGTGCCCAACCACCGCCCCCACACCACCACCCGCGCCCCAGACCCCGCACCACCCCACTACGCCTCTGGACCCTCACCTGAACCCCCACTCCACCCTATACCACCCCACCACCACCCCCACCCACCCCGCACCACCCCACCCTTGTGCCCTCCACCCGGCCCCACACTACCACCACACCGCACCCACCCTGGACCGCACCACCCCACTACGCCTCTGGACTCTCACCTAAACCCTCCACTCCACCCTGCACCACCAGCCCACCCCGTGCCCTCCACCCCTCGCATCCCACCCCCGCACCCAGTTTTTTCATTTCTAGCCTTCTAGTGACCCACAGATTATGTATACAAAATTTGGTTAAGTTGACTCTAAGAGTAAGAATTTTCATTTTTTGATCCCCCACGCATTTTGGGTGGTTAGTTTTTGCATTTCTAGCCTTCTAGTGACCCACAGATTATGTATACAAAATTTGGTTGAGTTTGGTCAAATAGCAAGAATTTTCATATTTTGACCCTCCCCCCTTTTTGGGTGTTTTTTGGGGAAATTTTTTTAAACAAAAGTTGCCAGAAATCACATCCCATACAACTTTGTTCATTATAAAATTTGCCGTAGAGTTAATAGTTTAGGAGTTATTTGATAATTTTCATTCGTGCGCCCCCCAAACCCCCTTCTGGGGTCAAAATATCAATACGTTATATAGCTAAAAACGTAAGTTAGAAGACATCTGATGTAAATATGAAATATCATAATAATCCCTTCAGCCGTTTTTACATGAATCGTGAGCAACTTTTCGGAAACGACGGAAACATACAGACACAGAGACAGGAATTTTGTTGAGGGTGTTTTTGTTGATAACTTTGCTTAAAAATTTGGCGTGATTTGGAGCAATGTACAGACAAAACCTTAATTTTATATATATAGATTTTTTGGAAACAAGTTTTTCTGCTTTTTCCAGTTCAAAAAAAATAAATTTCAATTTTTTACGTTCAGATATAGAGTGAATGCTATTCGCTAGCACAGGAAAGCGGACAATGCTTAATAAGGACATGTATTTTGTTTTATGTACCTATATGTATTTTATATCTGAAAAGGAGAAGAGCTTTTACTTAAATCTTGAAAATTTAGACCTGAAATGTCGAAAATAAAGAGGTGTTTATTATTAAATAATTAATGACGGTTTATTCTTTTGGAATTTAAAAAATAATTGAAAAATATTATCTCTGCACTGTAACATCAATTTTAATATTATTTAATATATTTTTATTTGAAGAACATAATGATGTATTGAAATAAGCCAAGGTTACCTGTAGTTGAATAAATGCTTTCAATTTTTTCTCCGTAAGTACTATATCTCGGATAATGCAACAAACAATAAAAGGACGTATAGATTTGACAGAAGGGTCAAAAATAACTTGAATGTTAGATGGGTAAGTAGGAGAATCTGCTTTAATTATTTGAATGATTGGAAGGTTTTCATTTATTTCCACTTTAGCCTAGAGAAAATATTTTGTATTTTAGCAAAATTGTATTTGTACATAAAAATTTTCAAATGACTTACTTCATTTTTTAATTGTTTATTTGTATCATCCTTAGTTCTTGTGCAATGTTGTTTGATATAATCAAATATTTGTTTTGAATTACGACTTTGGTCAATGAGTTTGACAAAACGTTTATCTTTTAAAGGATTTTGTTTTAAATTAATTTCTAAAAATAGTAACCCATTAAAAGATCAATTTCAGGTATTTTTAAACATAAAATATTTTTAAATTAATAATTTACCTTTAAGTTTATGTAAATCAATTAATTCCCCTGGAATAATTCCCAAATGATTGTCGTTTAAATCTATATGTTTTAGTGAAACGAGATTTTTAATTTCAGTAGGAATTGATTCAATTTGATTTGAATTCAATTTTAGTTCTAAAAGATTTTTCAACTCAGGAAAACAAATCATAGGAAATTCTGTAAATTTATTGTGAGAAAGATCTATATTAGCTAATTTAGTATTCTTTTGGAAACAAGGCACCGATATTAAAAGATTATTGGAGGCGTTTAATGTCATAAGTTGATCCAATTTATCCAAAGCTGGTAATTTTTGCAAACGATTTCTTGAAACATCTAATATTTTCAATTTTTCCAATAGTCCCACACTTTCTGGTAGAGATGATAATTGATTAGTATGCAGAACAAGATTAGTTAAATTTTTTAATAACCCAATATCTGAAAAAAAGCATTTAAATATATTATGTATTTGAACAAATTCACGGAAAACAAGATTAGATTTTTATTTTATATCCGTCTTAAGTATTACTTGGTAAGCCCGAAAGGCAGGCAAGGGGCTCTACACATAATATTGAAGTCACTGGTAAATTTTTTCTTTATTGGATTTAAAATAGAAGAAAAATAGGTAAATTTGAAGGATTAGAGAGAGCAGGCGGCCATGACAATATGTAAATAAATAACAAAATTATTTAGAATTTATAAAAAATTTATTTATTTTAAAGTGTTGTTTGGTTCTGTTTGGTTAGATAAAGTTCTGCTCGGTTCTTCACTTAAGACATTGTTTCTCAAAGTGTGTTCCGCGGAACCCTGGGGTTCCATGAAAACTCGCCAAGGGTTCCGCAATAAAAATCATGGCAGGTGAAAAAATTCTAGCGTTCAAAAGGAAGGTGCAGTTTTGGATTAGTTCTGTGAATCCCAACCCATAACAACGCTTTAACTCAAATCACAAGATTGTTGGGTTCCACGCTTACATTTCAAAAGGAAAAGAGTTCCGCATTCGAAAAAGTTTGAGAAAGACTGACTTAAGATATCCAGTTCATGGCCGAAATGATATGATTTGTAGTGAATTTATTTTTTGATTTAATCAAATAGTTTAAAAAAAAAACGAACTCACCGACCGCATATCAGGCGGTCGTCTGCTCTAACTCTCCTGGGGATCTAAAAAATACTTTTTACTTTGCCATACAAGGGTATGGTATATTCTTTCTACGATTTAAGGTTGAGCTAAAGGATTTTTTGAAATTCGAAATCTAAAGGAAGGAAAGGGTCCAAAATGGGGTTTCAGCGTTATTCAAGATCCCTTAGACCCGAAATGATATAGATATGGTTTTAGCTTAGAAAGGTGAAGTATTTTGAAATATATGGGTACTTTGTTCTATTTGCCCTAAAAGGGAGATATTAGTCATTTTGGGGTAAATATTTAGTGTTCTATCTCTTTGAGTTTTCCAGTTTTAGCATTCAATTTTGGTACATAGGATTATTATTGAAATAACTCGACAGAGTACTTTTAATTTTTTCTAAATTTGACTCCTGTACCGAAAAATGGGAGATTTCTGATTTTGAAGTCTTAAACACAAAAATCCTTCGTATCTCCTATATTTTTTAAGTTATGGAGCTCATATTTGGAATATAGGTGCCTTTTTCAAATTACATTTTAGAATCGTTTTTAAATTCTACTCTTGCGTGGGGGCGGGGGGGGGGGGGGAGAGTGATCAGAGGCGAGGTATATACTATATACCTATATATATATTATATAAGTGTCAGTACTGCCTGCATTTCTCTCTACCTTGGAGATCTTTTAGATCAAAGGAAAATAAATTATTTTTACTTTGCCAATTCTATGTGAAAGTAAACGATAGCCTTACATGATAGAAATTAAATTTAGCAAAAAAAAACTGATCCCCAAAGCCCAAAAGATAAGTGGATAGTGTTTGCATGCCAACTAAGTAACAGAATAAACGAAATTTGTAGCATAAGCTAGCTAAGTATAAAAGACTGGTTCAAATCGCCGAGGCAGAAATATTTTGTCTGTATGTATTTTTTTTGCTATTTCCCAAAAATAGCTCAAACTATTTTTTTTCTCAAAATCTGTATACCTGACAACGAGGGGTGAACCGCGACCTAAAATCGTGTACACCTACTTCCACTTCCACTTTAATTTCCAAGTAGAAGACAATAGATGACAATAGATTATCTAATGACTTCCAAATAATTCCAAAGACGCTGTACACCTAATTCCATTCGCGGTTCACCCATCGCCTGACAAGTATTATGTTCTTTTAATGATATAAATTTTATGTTGACCTAAATTAAGGGAGGGTGGTTGATTAGGTGTGTTGCAAAAAGCTCATAAGATTTTTTTTTAAGTTGGAGTGCTTATTAAGAATTATATTTATCGTTGGCGGGAGGAAAATATACTCCGATTGAAATTAAGTGAGGGGATCTGAATAAGCGTGTTGCATAAATTAATTGAAAAGCCTATATTCAGAAATGGTGAATCGCAGAGTAACAAAATTTTAAACTTAAGCTAGATAATACTTGGAAAAGTTGAAATTGAAGAACCTTCTTAGATATGGGTTTAATCTGAACAAAATTATTGGAAGGAGTCGATTAGGCATGTTCCCAAAATGTGTAAAACGTCTATTTCTCAACAAGAGAGAGATAATAGTTGTAGAGCAGTTAAATTTTAACTATATGTTAAGTCACAAAGAGAAACAAAGAGGTTGTCCTCTGCTTGATGCAAATAAACATATACACATATATATCAAGATGATATATCTGTATATATATTATTTATTTGTTTGAGACTATAGTTTCGAAGACTTGGTCTTCATCATCAGTCTTTCTTCAATTATAAATGTTTTTCATGGAGTCAATATCATATGGATATTGAAAACTTGATGTTCTTTCTTCACTGCTGGAAGGCTAGGAACTAATAATGTTTATTTGCATCAAGCAGAGGACAACCTTTGTTTCTCTTTGCGAATCAACAACTCTGCTACTCTCGGCAAAACAAAAACTTTTCAATTATATGTTAAGTACTTGATAAAATTAGGTTGACAAAATGGAAGATCTTTCGGACCAGATTTGCTAGTAAAAATTTCATTCTAATTATTACTATCTATAGAACTAATCCGGAGTATCAAAAATCACCAATTATAATGAGATCTATTTATTTAAATACAGATAAAATTCTAATAAAATTTCAGGATTGATTGAATATATATAAATGAAAATGACAAATATGAATTTTATACTAACCTTCAGATAAATTTTCTAGTATGGTCTCGCTTATATTCAAATAGTTTAAGTGTTCTAATTTGAAAATATTTAAATCCAGACCGTCTTTAGCGATTCTATTTGATATTATAGAACCGGATAAAATAAGTTCATGTCTTTTGTCAGTTTTGGCTTGCTCTATTTCCTCCCACATTAGATTTGAAGACAGAGTGCACTTAGTTTCCAATTCTTCGGAAATTATTGATGACATTGTTTTTATATAAAAAAGATATATTTATAATAGTTATAGTTTTTACAACGTACGTATAAATCAAATGGCAATATGGCAAATCTGGTTTTATAAAGTTAGATTAGATGGTAGAAGGCAACGAAAAATGCACTAGGAGATACATGCATGCCATATGTAATTTTGACTTTAATATACAATGTATTATTATTGTGTATTATTCTATTATTATATAATATTATCTAAAATAAAATTTAAAAATATGTTCATTTTATCAAAGTAAATAAAAATTTGAAACATAAATTGATTGACCCTTTTTTCTCTGAATCTCCCTCAAAAAATTCAAACTTCGGCGTCAATGAATCCATTCAATAGGACAATGGTTCTCAATCGGTGGTACGCGTACCCCTTTAGGGTACGCGAAAATATGCCCCGGATTGGCGTAGTTAGGAAGTTTTCCTAAGGGGGGCAGCCGCAGTGACAGCGCTAGGGTTGAGCGAGGTGTGGCGACCGCCCAACCCAAATTGTTCTCGCCCAACCATCCATCCAACCTGTTAAGATAGTTCTTTCACAAATGCAAAAATTCAAGAAGTCTTTGAAACTTGGAATATAAGTCATTAAAAGCATAATACACATACTGTTAAAACTTGAAGACGATTTACCACACCAAACATGAAATAATTGCAATTAAAAATGACATTTTTAACATAGGGTAGATAGGGAAAGGGTGGGGATATGATCATTATTTTATTTTTTTCATTGAAGAACTTTCACCATCTTGATCAAAAAATAATATTTGTTAGAATAATTTATTCGGAGTAACTTAAAAAAAAATTGAAATTATTTATTTGATAAAAAAAAAACATATTTGGGCGATTATTTTTAGTGGAAGGGATATAAGCACAATGGCTTGGAAACGATCCGGCTAGTATATGTGTGTATCCATATAGAGATTTCGTAGTGTGAGTGGACAGTCACGTTAAAAAAACATAACCTAAAATTTTAGCTCCGTTCATATTTATAGAGTGGTTACGAAACTAAAACTTTTTGTGTGGATTGTCGCGAAAGAACCTCCTTAAATTGACCATTTGAGCTAAAAAAATTGAAAAACCAAGTTGATAAAATTAAAAAAAGGTAAATCGCTTTCAATATTATAGAGCCTATACAATAATAATAGTTAAACATTATACCTAAATATAAAATAAAATCTAAATTATACAAAAATCTGAATTACCCGAAATAATTCACATTTTTGATGCCCACCATCCAAATGTTTATGCCGGGTGCCTCCCAATTGAAAAGAAAAAGCTGGCTCCACCAATGGACAGCGGTCTCTATCTCCGTAAATAATGGTCTGAGAGCCTTAAAACAATAGAATTTATAAGATTTTTTAAAAGTTTCTGAAATTTTTTGTCTTTAAAATCTTTAAACGTCTCTATCTCCGTAAATAATGGTCTGAGAGCCTTAAAACAATAGAATTTATAAGATTTTTTAAAAGTTTCTGAAAATTATCTCTTATCTAATTAATTCCAAAGTAATTCCAAAGAAGGTGTACACCTAATTCCAATCGCGGTTCACCCCTCTAATAATTAGTTTTGGCGTCAGATGTTAATGAAAGTTTCATTTTCACTTGGCCGCAGGTTGCCGGGCGACCGAAGTTTTGATTTTATATTTTGGATCCCATTTAAAAGAAAACCGGGACCTTATTAGTGTCGGTAATTAAAAAATAACAAACAAATAAGCATATGTGTTTAATATATATGCACATAGAAAATTATTTTAAAGTATAAAAATTAAAACCATAAACCAAATAGGTAAATCACGGCAAAGATATTTTTTTTTCTCTTTAAGGAGGGAGGGGGGATTAGTACTATTAATCTCTAGTAGGTTTTCTAGGTCTTTGCTATGGAACCCTAGGTAAACGAGCCAGGCTCGCAGTTATCCGCTTTTTCATAATAAAGTTGCAAGAACGTAAAACAATGATTATTTCTGGTTTGTCCTTGAATCCCAAAATAAAAGAAGGTCATAAAACATTTGAAATAATCCGGGAGTGAGGATGTAGGCAATATTATTTTAAATTAAAATAAATACTTGGCCATACCCTGTATGGTAAAGTAAAAAGTTCAATGAATGATTTCAATAAATTTTGAATTTATTTTGTTTCCCGCCTTGTGATCTGTAATGAAAATGGAATCCTGTTTTGATTTCATCTGCAACTTTTATCTATGATCAGCAATAACAATTACTTACATTCAAAACTTGTCAAATATTTTTAATTGATTACCATAAAAAACAACAATTTTATATCATAAATTTAATAAACTTTTATTATTTTATTCCTATTTGTTTTTTATATTCTTAAAAACATATCAAATTTGACGTTTCTATTTTTTCTAATAAAATCCTAATGTGTTATCTATTTTGGATTTCTATTATTTTAATAAAAATCTAATTATGGCATTACTAAAAAAAAGAGCTCTTGCTAAATTATATACCCAAACAGATCTTTTAACAGTAAGTTAATAAAAAGTGCATAAATATAAATCATTTATGACTTAAGACTTAATAAAATGATTTTTCAGGATGGACCGTTGACTAAAAAACTTTCTTTACTAAAGAAGCCCCAATCATCTTCAGCTGCTGCATATTTAAGTCTTTTGGGAAATTGCAAAGGAAGCAATGAAGCACTTCAATTACTCATTAAAGTTTCTGAAATATTAACTTTACAAGTAAATAATTTTTTTTTTTAAATAATGACATTATTTAGAAATAAATTCATTTCTTGTATCTCTTATTGTTTTTGTTTTTATCTTTACTCATTAATTAAATTATTCTCCCTTAACAAAATTAAATTATCATTTGAAATAATATACTATTTGGTTGTTTCAAAAGTTTTGTCTGTTTTTATGAGTCTAAACTGTAATATCTCAGTGAATAATTACTCAATTTAATCGAAATAAGCGCCATTTGAATCAGTGCACTTTTTCCAACGTAACACAAGTTTATTAATTCCGTCGGCATAAAAATTGGGTGCTCGGGATTCGATGAAGTCGACGAAGGCCTTTTTTGCATGGTCCTGATTGGCGAATGTTCTACCGGTGAGAAAGTTATCGAAGTGCTTGAAAAGATGGTAGTCGGTTCGCGAGAGGTGTGGGGAGTATGGTGGGTGAGGCAGAACTTCGACGCTGAATTCGTTTAATTTTTGGACGGTGATTTGTGAAACATGCGGACGGGCGTTGTCGTGGAGCAGGATCGGACTTCTTCTGTTGACCAGTGCCGGCTGCTGCTGACCCAATTTTCGGCACATTTCGTCGATTCCCTCATAATAGGACTCTGATGTGATGGTTTGGCCCGTTTGCAGAAAGTTATAGTGAATCACACCAGCCGCTGACCACCATACAGTAACCATGATCTTTTTTTGGTGGGTTTTCCCCTTTGGGAAGTGCCTGGGTGGCTCATCTTCGTAGAGGTTCCACTTTTCATTACACATGACTATCCGATCCAAAAAAGGATCGTTTTGGTTGCGCAAAAGCAAAGAAGAACAGACCTCGAAACCTGACAATTATTTCTGTCGATCGTTCAAATCGTGGGGCACCCACTTTTTGAGCTTTATGACCTTTCCAATACGTTTTAAACCATCAAAAACCGCTGACGCCCAGTTCTTCTGCCATCCCACGCACCGTTTGTGAGGGGTCAGTCTCCACCAGGGTCCTCAAATCCTCGTCCAGGATTACTCTAGGTCGACCACTTCGGGGCTTATCTTCGAGGCTAAAATCTCCGGAACGAAATTTCGCAAACCAACGTCGAACAGTGCGTTCATTAACACTATCATTGACAAATCCTGGTTAATTTTTCGGGCTGTTTCGGCAGCGCTTTGGTTCAATTTGAATTCGTAGAGAAAAATTGGCCGAAAATCGCTTAACGACATCATATAGTAATAACCTGAAAAAGGCAAAAAAATTAAAATTTGGAAAATAATGAACAGCATCAATGTATAGAGTACAAAATTCTCTATCAATCAGTATATACCACGACACAGTAGAATAAATATTTATTGAGATATGGAGCTACAAAAACACATGATATTAAAACGGACAAAACTATTGACACAACCTAATATATTATGTCAAAGTAACATAATTTTCTTGAGTAAATAAGTTATCCCTTCCAAATTGACTAAATACATTGTAATTTAATCCTAAATTTAGGAAGAAGATGTACCAGTTTCAATAACAAGATTATCAAAGCATTTTATAACTGAAGAAGATTCTGTTGTGCGTGCGAAGATTTTATCTCTTTTGGGTGACATTGGACAAGAACATTCACCCGACACCCTGGTAAAGAAATTTATTTTATATAATTATTTGATAAAATACTATTTTTTCATCGATATATTCTCAAAATAATGATAAACTATTAATATTAATCACGTTACTTTTTCGATCAATTTAGACTTGTGTTCTCTTAAAAATTGGGGGCCTCTTAACTTAAGGTAGTTCATTCACAAATGCAAAAATTCAAGAAGTCTTCGAAACTTGGAATATAAGTCATTAAAAGCACAATAAACACACTGTTAAAATTTGAAGACGATTTACCACACCAAACATGTAATAATTGCAATTAAAAATGAAATTTTTTACATATGGTAGATTGGAAAAGGGTGGGAAAAAGATCATTATTTTATTTTTTTTCATTGTAGCACTTTCACCACCTTGATGAAAAACTAATATTTGTTAGAATAACATATTCGGAGTAACTTAAAAAAAAATTGAAATTATTTACCACGTAAAAACGATAAAAAATAAAAAAAAAACATATTTGGGCGATTATTTTTAGTGGAGGGGATAAAATATCAATGGCTTAGAAACGATCCATTCATAAAGAGAATATAGTAGTGTAAAAAGTACAGTCACGTTAAAAAAACATAACCTAAAATTTTAAAACCTTTCATATTTATAGAGTGGTTACGAGGCTAAAACTTTTTGTGTGGATTGTCGCGAAAGAACCTCCTTAATAACTTGAATATTCAGCAACAACATTTAGCCGCGTTCATAGGAATCTTCCAAACATTAAGAATCGAAATCTTAAGAACTGCTTGAAACATTACAATGTTATGTGTCGCTCTAGGGCCCTCTCTTGAATTAACTATATTAACTTTGTAAGCTCATCTGCTTCATAGAAATGTTTACGTTCACACGCTATTTTACTGTCATCTTTCCTATGGATATAAGCCCGAAATTAGTCGTTGTCTCGAAAACGACTCACACTTGTGCCTTCATCTCTTCGCCTGCCACCAAGGCAAAAAAAATTATTAAGAGAGATTCTACCTGGCTAGATCTATTATCATTTTTTGACCCTTACCATATTTGATAAATACTACAATATGATTGAAAAATAAAAATATTGATTGTTTTATAATTTAAATAAATTATAAAAATTATTAAATTAAAGATTATTTATTTAATTTATACTACACGTCTTTTCTTTTGAGATAAAGCATAAAGTGAAATACTCGATTTGCAAATATTTTAATCTCTTTGTAGACAAATAGAACCAACTGGTTCGATAATTCCCTTCTTGCTTCCATTTTTTCCAAACTCTAACGTTCAATTCTATAAGACCCAACTTCACTAATACATTTCTCTCTAGTCGAACCTTTGTATATTCGTTCTCTAACTTCTAGGATGCATATTATTTTGGAAAGGCTAGTTTTCTATGCTCAGTAACATCATTAACCAAAAATGGACTTTTCGATAGGAATCGTCTGCTCGTAAATAAAGCACCTTTCTTTTTTAGATCCAGACCCTCTTTGACGTCAACTCAACTTATACTAAACAAACTCAAGTTTCGAAAATTGCTCGTATCTATGGAGAGGTGTCTCAAAGCATTCTCTTGACCCTGGATCCATTTCAGAAATAACTAATAAACATACTCACTCGATACCAACAGTTACACTTTTTCCCTTTTTATGGAAACTAATATTAACCTCACTCCCTACGGGCTCATTTGTCTAAACACTCTATTTTAAAACATTCAACACCCCTTCAACTGGAAATTAAACACAAATCGAACAAACTCGTTCACCATTTCCTTTATCCTTGACTTCTAGAGACTGGAATTCTCTTCTTATTTCCTACTTTATCGCGTTCTATAAATTGTAAATTTTTCATGACTCCTCTCTACAGGTTTCTTCGACTTCACCGCAAACCTTGAAATTTTTTCTTCTTATTTTTATGGTAGACTCAACCTGACTTATAAGTGTTTATCTTCTTAGTTGTTAGTAATTAGAAAAAATCAATTGTGCAAGGATCATTATTCTCCCTTCATCAATCCCTCAAATTCACCTCATACTCACCTGAATTAATCCGAATATTATTTATTCTATATGGTCATTACTGGTTATACTAGTAAACCTGTATTAGACCACACATAAATTTAAAAATTTCCCTTGTTTCTAGATTTACAACACACATTTTATTTTTTAGATAAATCAACCCTAACTTAATTACTTTTTCGTTTAAAATTTAAGTATTGTACATTTTCTTTTATTATTGTAAAAGGGACAGGCAAGACTTTAGTCATGGACGGGCTTTGGATAACTAACTTATTGAAACTAAAAACTAAAACAAGTCACTTCGAAAAACGTTCAACTATTACTATATTTTTTATTTATTTATTTTTTTTTTTATTACATTTCAATAAAAATTAGAGGAAAAGGTTTCACTTTTTACGCTGTTTGCATTTTCGGTGGATTAATCATTTTAAATGATAAATATCTAAATCTGATATTCATTTCGATTTATGATTTTCTTACCTAGAGTCAAAAGCCCGTTTCTAGAATAATTGAAAGTACCTGGAGGCACCGAGCGATGCTCGGTAACTTTTTCCTTCAGCTAAAAGCTTTATTTTAATATTATTTTTAATTTAAAATTCTGATAAAAATGTCGATTTTTATTTGAGAGCCGTTTTCAAACTAAAAAAAAATACAAATATATATAATATTCGCCCACTGTACCCCCCCCCCCCCCCACCTTCGCCCCGCTCGACCCCACCCCCGAAACCTCGCCCTACACTCGGGTCCCCCACCACTGCACCCCACCTCCTGCACTGTTTTGATTAAACCATATGATTCATTTTTATTCATCCAATTATTTATAAAAACAATTATAAAACGTTTATTAATAGTTCTAACGTTTAGGGAGAACAAAATATGTTAAAATCCACAATCACAATAGTTCTTCAAGGCCTTTGAGAACAATGGATTAACCCGACCCATTGTCTGTCTGGGTACAAAAGTAAACAAAAGAGAAACCTTTTTAAACTCCAAGATTTGGATCTGTCTACCTGAGAATAATTAATTTGATTACGAAAAAACCCATCAAAAACAATTTTGTCGAAGACGAGACCGTGACAGATCGAATTGTCATCCCAAAAACCCCCTAAGCCGTGAATTTCATCAAAATCGGTAGAGCCGTTTTCAAAATAGAAATAAGATACAAACAAATCTATATATATAAAATTCTTTGCCCGATACACTCACTCACTCACTCACTCATCATCAAAACAGCCAGAACCACTGGACATAGAATCATGAAATTTGGAGAGGATATTATATCTATGACATAGGGGCTCACTAAGAAAAGATTTTTCGAAATTCGACCCCTAAGGGGGTCAAAGGGGGCAAAGTGTGTTTTCACTGATTATGCGATATCTCTTAAGGACGATAAAATATCTACTTGCTTTTTACTTATAAAAATACTAAATTAAAATATCTAAAAAGTAAATTCAGGATTTTTTGAAATTCGACCCCTAAAGGAGTCAAAAGGGCCAATATATCTTTGCAATGTGTTTACACTAATTATGCATTTTCAATTAAGAACGATAAGATATTTACTTGATTTTTACTTAATAAAATTCTAAATACAAATATCTAAAAAGTTATTTCAGGATTTTTTAAAATTCGACTCCCAACTATCCAAAATGTGAGTGGGGGTAAAACTCTCTCCAATCTTGATCAAATTTTGTAGAGTTATTCTTTATTACTTTAAGAAACTATTCCTGTAAAAATCAACTATCAAAATTGACTGTATGGGGGCGAAAGGGGGGGGGGGGAGCAAAATATAAACAATTTTTGCTCGTTTAATAAGAGTAGATTAAGAAATTAATCTCTAATAGTCTGAAGCAGCTCTAGACTTGTATTTGGTATCCTTGCAATGAGTTAGCTCTAAAGAAAGAGAGATCATTTTACCCACGATCTTTTTACTCATTTTTCTCGTTCAGGTTCTAATGAAAAAATCGCTCACCCGAATATTTACTAAATAATGAAAAAAAGTACGCTAGGGCGCCCTTATAAGAATTAATAATAAACTTTAATATAATATAAATTGTTCATCTATGCTTATATTATTATATCATTGCTTAAAATCATTCAAAAAATTATGTTTTCTGCACTTTCGAACCAAAAGCTCTAGAGCTAGAAAGTCCAAAATCTAATCACTTCTAGGCATTAGAAATGCTAAAAAACATTTTGGCACAAAACGAACTTTCTACGACTTTTCGTTCTTAAGTTATAGTGGGTATCCGAATCCATTCTCACAGACTGAAAAAAAAATCTTTAAAAATGATTTTTTCCCCACGTTCCAGACATTTGTTAACACAATGAACAAAAACAAAAAAAACTTGTACATTTTTGCGTTCTCCCAACACCGACCGAGTAATATCTAAATTTTGTTTTTAAAATCTTGTAAATTAGTATTATAATTGATTGATATGCTACATTCATTTTCTTAGATTTGGTATTATCATATATAAATTTTCTTTTAATTCAATCCTTTTTTTCATTTCAGGTAATCATTGAAGAAGTTTTAAATTTGATAAAAAATGAAAATTCCCATAAAGTAATCTCACAAGCTATATATGCACTATCTCGTCTTGGACAGCAAATTCCAAATAATCTTTCTCTGCACCAAAAACTTGTAGATGTTGCGAAAGAGGTAATTACATTTTATTTTTTGCTTTATGCATATTAAGGTAGTTGTTTCACCATATGGGTTTTCTTGGGATTTTTTTGAAATTTAGACAGATTATTATTTAAATACTTCTGCATCGATTGGTGGCAAAACGAACTTTATGAACAATATAGTTCCGGAGATATTAAATTCCAAAGATAGACTTTTTCAGACTCTTATACATTGCACTATACGGGATATCGGAAAGTTTACATACATATTTAATTATAATTAAGAAACTCTTCTTACCATTGTTATAAAAAACTAAACCAACATGAAACAATAACTAATACATTTTTTAAGAAAATTATAATTCATAGTTACAACACAGTTTCTGAGATAATAATGAATAAATAATGAAAAATGTATAATATAAAATTTACACTAAAAACAAGCTGTCAACAACTCATTTATTTAACCTAAAAAGTGGGTTAACTTTGGTAATTTTTTTGACGTTTTATGCTTCAGTCATTGTAGCAACAGCTTTCATTCAATCGATTATTAAGAACTTTTTGTTTTATAAATCTCCCTTTATAATGTACTTTATCTGAAATTTCTAAGATAAAATATATACAAGCTCGGACAATGTTGCCAGATTTGTCAAACGAGCAAGGGATTGACTAGTAGTGGTACATAAACAGCAAAAAGGTTTGGGCTTATGAATTATGAATCCTTATTGTCTGTTCTATATACTTTTTGCTAGTATTGTCGTGAAACAACTACCTTTATAGCTTTTAAATTTTCATTTTGATCTTTTTCAATTCTCTCTTTAATAACTCACTGGCGTGAGTGCTTTTCACGAGTATTATTCGTTGATATAAATGTTAAATAGTAATGTTATAATAATTATATACACAAGGGTTGTCCTTACTTATATAATGTTTTTTTAAATTCGAAGTTCGAAAATAAGGACCACCTATCAATCATTAAATGTGAAAAAAATAAATAAATCTTGATTAAATGCATGAGAGATATGAAAAACTCTAAATGAATTTTCACTTTCACCAATTTATTAATTCTAATATCTGAAATATTCAAATTTTTTGCTTTAGAAATTGAAAGATACTGACATCAAAGTAAAAATAAAATGTCTCAGTTTGATTGCTGAATTGACACCTAGTGGAATGAAAGATTTTCATATAAAGATAATTCGTTTAGTTTCTGCTTATTGCTTCAGTGAAGACCCAAGAGTACGTGATGCTTCCTTCAGCGCCTTGGTAAATAAAATAAAAATTAGTTTTTAAATAATAATGAATATATGAATTTTTTAAAGGAGGATGAAATTCAATTGCTTTTTTCCAGTAATTTTTTATTGATTCAAGTG